>CM051029.1:77263577-77592077 GCA_027627225.1 Congeria kusceri | reverse complement strand
TGTTCTTCTACACAAGTAACAAAAGCCAGTTGTTATTTAAACAGTTTTAAAAATACAAATCAATTAATTTAACAAATTTCAACTACAACAATTTAAAGTTTATTTACTTCATATAACGTTTGGAAACACGATGAATTATGAAACAATAATGCATGTATATTTACTTGAAAACCACAAAATATAAACAGCAGGTTACTGAGTGTGTCATCGATTTGCACTCAATGTCTATTTATAGACATGCAATGAAGTCAGAAGTGACAGTCAAAATGCCTGATAACATATAAATCAATAATATTGAAAATCATTCTTAACTGCTGTTGTAAACTTAAATTCACACATGTACATTCTACAACTATGCAGTCTTACAATTACTTTATAATACATATTTGTAATAATATCCGGATGAACCCGCCATATTCTAACCTGTATGTATATATGATGTATCCTCATACAGCTTGCCGACCAGTTTCCCACTCAGGGTGTACTTGTACAGTGCAGTCCAATCATTGACATACAGGTGCCCCTGGTGGTGGGCAATACCTATACATTCATGTTGTAACTGAAGCTTCCTGCCCTTCACCAGCTGCCCATTGTTGACTGAGATAAACTGGATCCCAACATTCACAGTAACAGCAACTTCACTGTGTGTTATATGGCACATGTCCCGTGGATCAGTTGACACATCACAATGAGTAAGCACCCTGTACTGCTGGTCCAGCAGCTTTAATTTGTTATTACTGCTGTCTACAACAAGAATCTGGCCATCAGGGAGAACACATATGCCACTGATAATGCATGATGGTGAATCACTTGGTACGCTGCGCACATTATACTTTGGCTTTCCTTTAACAGTAAACACCGGGTCTGGATTTCCCAGCACTGACATCGTTGACTGTTGTTTAGTCGACCCAGAAACAAGTGTCACATTAGGGCAGTGTCTGAAAAGAGAATAGGAACTATATCATTCATAAATTTAACATTCATAATATTTACGAAAGATTTAAATCATTATATTCAGATGAATAGTCATAAAATATTTAAAGATAAACTGGAAAACATAGCCAGTATTTAAACTTCTAGTATATGAACAAATATAAACAACATGTTTTATCTATAGAATCGTAACATGAAACATTCAATATTTTATACACTGTTAATAAAATATACAAAACCATTTGTCCTGAATGCATATTTGCATTGCTTATATTTAATTGCTCATATAACAGTGTCATGGTACAAACTAGGAGTGTTACAGATGGATTTTAATGATGTACAGATGGACTTTAATGATGTACCACTGCTGACAAACATGTTTCTGTATGAATTCTATTACTTTTTAAAATGGTAAGATGATAATTAAAATCATTACAATTTCAAATGTAATTAAAACAAATTCCACCTTACCTTACCCTCTCGTTTAATTTAAAGGAACACAAAAATATTGTATTTTAGGCCAAACAAAAAACACATTGGAATAAATTACACTTTACTAGAGGGATGTGACTGTAAAGAAGACATTGAAAACCCAAATTGTGGCATGTGTTTATTTATGAAGTTTATAGGATGGACAAAGAATCCACAATAAATATGTATATAACTCATTGAAATTTATTATTGTTGCCTTGTAAAATTGCACTTTTATTAAGGCAGGTTTATGTTACATTACCGGTAATTCAAAGCGGTATCCGGACATATGCCCTCCCAGACATATGCCCTTCCAATATTTTTTTGGTCAGGTGGACATATGCCCTCCCGGATATTTGCCACCCCGGACACATGCCCTCCTGTCAATATGCCGCCCGGACACTGGCCCTCCTGCTATGTTTAAATATTACTTTAACTACGCTTTTACAGTTTGAAATATAGTGCTCAAATTAACACATGCAACAATAAAGAAGAAGTGTCAAAATTAATGTGCTGACGACGAGTCCTTGATTAATTAAATGATGGTCGATAACACATAATGATAAACTGGATATGTGGAAATAATAGGTAGCAAACGTGAGAGTCTTACGATGTGCTACTAAAATAATGTATACAAAGAAAGATACCAAGTAAAAAATATAATGGGAATTACACGAGTTGTAACTATTAAAACAATATCTCTATACAGTGAAAAAATATCTATGTGATGTATTTACATCAATATAATTAACAGACAGGGCTTTTATGTTTTCGCAAGTTATAAAAGGGCTGCAAAGTATTACTTCAGATAACGTACAGTGCCTTATCTAATAACTTTATCTCTTAAATTTGTCTGAGTATTAACAGTTGCATAATAATAAAAGTTATTGAAATGAAGAGGATCATAAAAAATGAAGTAGACTTAATTTAGTTGTATAACGTTTATTCTTACATGTATCAGGTTGTTGTTATTTATTTGTAAACAAATTGATAAAGACGACTGATCGGACATCTTTATCAAAACTTTTAATAAAAATTATGTTTATGCCAGCACACATTTTAAACATAATGGGAGAGACATGTGTTCAGTGAATATTTATCGAGTGCCCCGAGATTCTCTCCGAGGTGGCCACCGTCCCCTGGGGATACCTGAGACACTCCACTCCAGATGCGACCCGGGTATTTAATTTCTGATGCACTGCACATTGGTTTAACGACTTGTTATGAGAGGGCCAGTGTCAGTGTGGCATATTAACAAGAGGGCATATGTCCGGGGTGGCAAATGTCCGGGAGGGCATATGTCCACTTGACTAACAAGAGCACTGCCTACGGGTGCTGGATGCTCGACTCTCTCATATTTGATAGTACTCTAGGCTTTTGTTCATATAATAAGTTTATCACTGTCATGAAGTATTTTGAAGTTCAAGTCAATACCTCTTATAGATATTGAGAAATTTGATTTAAAGCAAACAAAATCCAAGTTGAAAAAATAGCAATAACTCCACTAAAATCCTTGATATAGTTACCTCCTCTTGTCTACAGAATAAGTTCATCACTGTGATCAAGTACTTTGAGTTTCAAAATTATACCTCTGGACTCTGACAAAAAAACGTAACCAAACTAGACATGTGTCCGTAGGAAACGGATGCACCCACATTCCGCTGGTTGTCATAAAACTCTGCTGATGTCGGAAAAAATGCACCACAATACCCAGGTGCACAAGTTCACATGCTGATGAATATGTTTATAAAGTTCCATCACTGTAGCAATAATTCTTTTTGAGTAACACGCGACACAAGTCCAATAATGTCATTTTTTGCTAAAAAAAGGGCCATAACTCAGCTGATGTCGGAAAAAACTGCACCAAAATACCCAGGTTCCCCATTTCAAATGTTGATTAATATGTATATAAAGTTTCATCACTGTAGCAGTAATATTTTTTACTTTTTGAGTTATGTGCGACTTAAGTCCAAAAATGTCATTTCTGCTAAAAAATCGCCATAACTGCACTGATGTCTGAAAAAACTGCACCAAAATACGCAGGTGCACAAGTTCACATGCTGTTTAATATGTTTATAAAGTTTCATCACTCTAGCAATAATACTTTTTGAGTCACACGCGACACAAGTCTAAAAATGTAACTTTTTGCTTAAAAAAGGCCATAACTACGCTGAAGTAGGAAAAAACTGCACCAAAATAACCAGGTGCACAAGTTCACGTGCTGATTACCGTAATCCCCAAGTTTCAACAATATTTGTTGGAAAGAATAAAAATCTGAATATAATACACATCTGACAATGAAGCTTCTCACAATGAAAACATACTGAAAATGAAGTGTCTGATCATAATGCTTTTGTATGTCAGTACACAGGCCATTTTAGCTTACACATTTAAATCACGTAGACATCTCGTTAAAAAAGATTTTATGAAAACAGGCAAAAAGCGAGATTTATTCAAATAATTTTTTTGCTCAAATGCAAGTGAGAATTATTAAAAACATAGATGAATTGAAAAGTAAATCAGACGATTTAAATACAGACGAATGCATCTTGTTTATTTACAGAGGGATTTTCGTTCACCCTTTTTTCAGAAAATGGTTTGTACATGGAACTACATTCCATCTAAATTTTAATACACTACTACATTGGTTGCTATTTTAAAAATATTACCTTTACCCGATGCGCGCACATTGCAGTATGTGATTTATGCATGTTCAATGGGAATACCCCCGTCCCGATTGGACGTCAATTGTAGCATATCTTTAAATAGAAACATATCCCAAAATGCACTCGATACTTCCGAAAATGGCGAACGTTTGTGTTTATGTAATTCTTAAATACATTTATCGTCCATATTGCCCAGAATTTGCTTTTAAAAATGAAAGTTGTGAATATACGGGATTATCAGGTAATGGATAGAGACGGGAATAGTCATATGTATCCAGTAATTGATACGGTCAGGTTTATACAAATCTATGGGGGAAAGGGTTAAGTAAATATTTGGATAGAAATTTTCAGTTAAACTTGACAATCAAGTGAGTCCCCTACCGGTGAAAACCCCTACTAATTAAACATTGTGCAATACCGTCAAATCGCCCTTTATCTGTAGATGTACAAAGTTTCATATTCAAATCCCATTTGTCACTTTAGTATTAAGTTGTTGTTTTTTCTATTTTAGTAACATTGACCAGACATTCGAGCTATTTTTGGAGTTATTGCAGTACTAAACTGACAGAGGGCAATCATATAGTCCATTCTGTGTACCAAATTTTATGATCATATGTTCTTTTCGAATTATTACAGTATTAAGTTTATTTTAATTTTAAGTAACAGTCATGTGACCTTTGACCTCCGGTGAAAAATAAAGGGTCCTGTACAATCCTTACATTGCTCTTTCTATGTATACAAAGTTTCATCGTAGTATCTTCAGTACTTTTCGAGTTATCGCAGGATCCAGGTTTTGGGGACGGAACAGACAGACAGAGTGAGACCGACCGACGTACAGACAGACAGGCGCACACAGACAAAGGGCAAAACCATACTCCAATCTGTGTACCAAGTTTCATGAAGTTTCATGATCATATCTTATGCACTTTTCAAAATATTACGGTATTAAGTTTATTTATATTTTTAGTAACAGTCACGTAACCTTTGACCTCTGGTGAAAAATAAAAGGTCGTGCATAATTCTCACATTGCTGTTGCTATGTATACAAATTTTCATCAAAGTGTCTTCAGTACTTTCCGAGTTATCACAGGATCCAGGTTTTGGGGACAGACGGACGGACAGACAGACATATGGACGAACAGACAGAACGACACACAGACAGATGGCAAACCTACAGTTCAATCTCTGTACAAAGTTTCATGGTCTCATCTTATTTCTATTTCGAATTATTGCAGTATTTAGTTTATTTCTATTTTTAATAACAGTCACGTGACCTTTGACCTCTGGTGAAAAAAAAGGTCGTGAATAATCCACACACTGCCACATTGCCGTTTATATGTATACCCAGTTTCATCGAAATAAGACGGACGGAGAAACATACGGACGGACGGACAGACGGATGGAGGGCAAACTTATAGTCCCCTCCGGTGAAACACTGGTAGGGGACTAAAAAGTGCATATTATATTTGTAAGATTACGGTAAAATGTTTGTAAAGTTTCATCAGTCTAGCAGCAATACTTTTTGAGTTACGCGTTACACAAGTCCTAAAATATCATATTTTGCTAAAAAAACGGCCATAACTCCGCTGATGTCAGAAAAAACTGCACCAAAATACCCAGGTGCACAAGCCCCGATGCCAATGAATATGCTTATAAAGTTTCACCACTCTAGCAGTTATACTTGTTATGTTATGCGCGACACAAAAATCCAACGGACGGACGGACGGAAGGACGGACGGAGAAGGGCAAATCTATAAGCCCCCCCTCTAAAGTGGGGGCATAAAAACTGAACCAAAAACTTAACTAACACAGATGCTGACGCAGATGCTGACGCAGATGACAGGGCGATGACAATAGCTCGACGTTTTATCTTCGAAAAGTCGAGCTAAAAATTATCAAGAGGGCATATGTTGGGAGGGCATGTGTCCGACATTCATTCAAAGCATGTGCTACAGGAATGTAGTAATGAGGCAACTATTTAATAATTAAGAAATAACTTTCTATTTATCATAGCTGATCGGCCAATAAACACTGATTTGGAGTTCTGAAGCATAGGAATTAAACCACGAGGGCCCGAGTTGTTTAACAGCCATGCATCAGAACAATAAAGAGTTGTTCATTGGCTAATTCAAAACAATAATGCGATAACATGAGTTGACATATATTTTTGCAGTTGTAATTGGAACTACTTTTTACTATGCTCTGCTCAGAATTGGGACTTCTTTTTGCATTCTTTATTGGGTAGTTTAACGATAATTTTGTTCTTTGTCTATAGAAACATTAGCGGGTATCATATTAGAATTCAATACATGCAACATGCACTTGAAAAATAGTATGTTTTTATACTGACTCTATGATTTCTTAATTCAACAAAGTTCCAAACTGACCCATATTGTTAACATATCAACAGCCTTGTTTGAGAAATAGTTACAAAAGGGAAATCATTAAATTTGTGAGGTCCATTAAAATTATAGGCTGACACAACAATAAACCATAAACTCTTCAATGTTAAACCAGAGTGGTTATTCACATTCATTGCTTTTCGATACTGAAAACCCAGTTTCCAATTTCTAGCATCAAGTAAGAAATAGTTTTTGCTTTAGAGTTGTTAATCTGATAATAAGCAACAATTTTGAGTTCTGATGTGTAGGAATTTAACTACGAGGGTGTTTGACCGAGTGGCTTAACATACTGCATCAGACCGACAAATCATTGCTCATTGGCCGATAAACAATGATAATGCAAAATTATTTATATTCTAACACATTCAGACAACATACTCTGCAAATAGAATGCAACTATATTTTACAGTCTCAAAACCAAACTTAGTGAACCAAAATGAGAATTTAAATAATCTAAATAAAAAACGGCCATTATTCAATTAAATTCTATGACAGAGTAATGGATCTTATCCTACAAACTCATCTCACCATACTTAGTTTAAGTATACCAAATCTGAAGGCTACAGGTTCAATTGTTTTCCAGAACAGAGGACATAAATTTTACACAAAAATCTATATCGAAAAAGAGCTATAATGCAATAAAACAAACGAGCCATAATTCAATAAAGAGTTAAGATTCTTGTCCTACAGGCTCATTCCATTATGAACAAGAGAAAAATGCGGATACAGCATTAAAGGCAGATTTTTATTTTGCCGATGGGGGTACATGTAAAAGTCAATGTTGGTGAAGAAGTATGGAAGTTTCATATGGATGATCTAAAATGTATACAGTTTGGCAAAAATGTAGTCTCAAAATAAAATTGGAAAAAACTGTGGACTAAAGAGATGGCATTAAATTACTGAAATAATATGTTTGTTTCACTGCAATGTTGCATATTTGCATTTAAGTGTCCGTCAAAGGAACTTTTCTATTTTTTAACATGCTATCATTTGTTTTTGGTAAATAATGACCAAATGCAAGATGGATAAAAATGTTCCTTGTATTGATCAAGAGCTTAAGCAAATATCACAGGAATACAAAACTTTAACGCAAATTGTATTTTAAGCTCTAGTGGCCAATTTGTGCAGTAAGGCGGAACCATTTACATAAGTTTGGTAGAGGACCACTAAACGAGCATTGGTGTGAACTTATTTAAAAATCTAGCCATAGGTCTAGAAGAAAATGGCGTTAAGACATATTTCTATTTTTAGCTCTGGTGGCCATCTTGTGTAGTGAAGTGGAACCATTTTCACAGCTTTGGTAGAGGCCCATCTAAAGAACGCTTCTGTAAAGTATCATGAAGATTGACCAAGTACTTTTGAAAATATGACAGGAATACGAAACTTTAACGCAAATTGTTAACAACATCGAAATGTTCGCCGGCCCATCCGCCCAACCAACTGGTTTTCGCTAATCTATAAGCCAAGATTTTTCGGTGAAAAATCCGGCTACAAATGAGTATACCAAGTTTGCAAACTGTTGATCGAAGTGACGTTAATAGCTCATATTTGTTACCATATAAAATTGGTAATAACAAAAACAAAATGGACACATTGCGAGAAAAGTATAAAAAAAATCGATAATTGACTAAGACTTATAGAAGTACACAAACATGTGCACAATGTTTTCAGGAATACCTGTGAATAAGGAAAGCACATTTAAGGCAGCACAGCTGTCTGTGGTCATTGCAAAACATGTCCAGTTTTTCATCTTTGTGTTCTGTGCATTTCTGTGGAGAATCTTTCACCTTTGTGGAATGTGGCCATTTGTTCATATCTCCACTTCCATATGCGGTATGCTTTGTAAACACCTGACCATGAGGGCGAATACATTTTCCACAATAAAACCTTCGACATAGTTCGCAATAGAAATCAGCACTTTTCACAATGTTCTGTTCTTCACAGGTAGTACAACTATAGTCCACAAATTCGTCTGATCCCTTGCCAATAGAAGACTGAGAAAATGAGGACATTTTTTTGTATTGGTTGTTATCAACAAACTACACTTTCAAATTCTATTTACAGCAAAATACTGAATGTGTCAATATAGAAATATACCCCACAAAACACACATTTATAATTATAATTGTACAACAATTTGAAAGATTTTAAACTTTACAGAAACAAAACTTAAAACAGCTTCCAATGCTATGATCACTGAATATAAAAACCGCACAATGTTATTTTACCAGTAAACAATGTAACCATGTAACTATCACGTGATAATGACACTAGTAAGGCTAAAAAAAAATAATGATTTGTTTTTTTCATTCAATGCCAAAAACATTTTTATTAACTATTTTTGATGATCGCGTCTGTGTTTTAAATGGAGCAGTCCAGAAATATATTAATAAAACTAAAACTTTGCAGAAAATGTTTCTAATGGGCATTTTACCGAACAAAATACAAAAACTATGCATTAAAATCTATGAATTATTAACATTTTGGTAACTTGCAATGGTCTACTTTCTGTATGTGATAACTAATGATGACTCTGGAGTAAACACGCATGTACATTATAGTATATTCCGTTCGTACCAAGTGCTTTTGAACAAAGACTTTCGTAAATAAGAAACAGATTTCGGACAAATAAACACCATAATAGTTCATAAGAACTATTACTTAAATTACGATGTATACATATATGACAGCGGCTTAAAACTAAAGAATCCACATTTTAACATAGCTAAAGAAGAGTAACCCGGCGGAGATTTCGGTATTTCCAGTAAATTTCTTCCTGCCTGATTAAGTTATATAAATCGGATATACACAATTTGTGAAATACTGTGTAAATTTTGCAAAAAAGTCATATTCAATTGGAAACCTTTATAAATATCGTCTATTTGTTGATTTAACCTTTTGTTTCGTCGATGCTTTTGCTTGTGTAATAGCATTACATATTTTTTGTAAGAAAATCTGTGTCAATATAAGTCTTATGGAAACAAACGAAAATGCCAGCTGCATTGACAAGTGTTGATTTTCTTTTCCAAAAATTATTGGTGATTTATTTCGAAAATAATTAATATTTTTTACAGTTATAAAAAAATGAATTATGAAAAGTTAAATTACATAAATTAAAGTACTTAAATGCTGATGGTGTATCAATTTGAAGGCTCATACGTTAATTATGAACATTCAAATTGCTTGTCTATTTACGTCAGCTTGCATAAATGACCGTTTATGATTAATAAATTTATATTTAGAATTTTATAAACAGGGATGCTTATGTTGTTATTAAAACTTAAACACCAGGTTAACAGTATAAAAGGGCTTTAGGTTTATAAATGTCTACTCTTCAGTTAAACACTGGTCTGTAAGGAGCAGAAGGATGAAAACACATTTTTTATTTTCTCTGGTTTTAAGGAATCTTTTTCTTTGAAATTTAGCACACAAGTCAATTAACAGATAAGCTTTTGGCATATTAAAAATGAATGCTGTAAAACACCATTTACCATTGTTTTCAAAATAAAATATGTTAATTTTAAACATATATAAAATATATGTTTAAAATAAACATAAACAACAAAGCTGGCTTTTTACACCCAACATTACGGCTTCTTCCTGAAATTGCATCACGATGAACTGAAAATTGAACTATATGACGCTATGTCTTTAAAGCTTTTTATAATAAGACGACATGTAATTGATACTTTCTTTTGTTTCTTTTCAACGTGCCTCAGAAAGTTGCAATTCTGCTACATCTAGCATCTAGCCATTGAGTAATTAAATGGTAATTAAACTGAATAGTGTTCTCTATTATTGCTGTTTAATTTGAAATGCTTTGAGGTTAATTTTTATTTACTCTTACATGTTTTGTGATTAATTCTGGGCCAAGTTGGAGGTTCGTGCGCACGTAAACTGGTTTAAATCCCAAATGCTTTGCATTGACCGTTCCAAGGCGGTGACCCCAGTTTTATTCACGTGTGTTTTGTGTTTGTTACGTGTTTTTGTTATGTGCTGCGTAATTTTTTGGCAAATGGTCACTTGTCATAAATAAAGGACCTCGGCTGCTAAAATGAGTTCTCTCCTGCGGTCAAAACTGGATTTTCGCTTTGTTTATATTCAAATAAAATAGTTTGTTGTCTGCTAGAAAATTCAAATTTCTCTGGAAAAGATAATCCCAACCATAAAAAGGTCGCAAACTTGTTACACACAGTATAAAGCTGCTGACTCAGTGCAGTGTTTACAGGTATCCGGACAAAAGGGCCCCATGGTAGGTTAAACAGGGTGGACAAAAGCCCCTTAGTAAATATGACAGAGTGGACAAAAATCCCTTAAGGAATTTAATGTTGTCATGTTTTGCAAGGTTTTTCGTCTGTTTGTCAACAGTTTATTGCAATTAACATTTTGTTCAATTTGATGGAATGGAATTTCGTATTGAAATGCATACAGACTACACAATATCCGAAAGGGCCTTTTGTCCACTAATTCATGATCATCAAGGGGTTTTTGTCCACTCTGTTAAATCTACCAGGGGGCTTATGTCCATGTGTGCATTTTTACACCAAGGGGCTTTTGAGCAAGGTGCTTTTGTACTACACCCGTGTTTACATCCTGGGTCTCATCTGATAGATGGCAGGAGAAGAAAGTTGCATAGCTGTCACTGCTCTCGTGTTCAAACACGTGCCTGTTTACAAACTGACTGCTTTAATCACCAATTACTGTCTGGTAAGCTCAGCCCACTCTCCGAACTGTCTGGTAAGCTCAGCCCATTCTCCGAACTGTCTGGTAAGCTCAGCCCACTCTCCGAATGTAGCTTAATTGCATTAACACCGCAAAATCAGAGAAGTGGACTTTGGTGTTTAAAATTATATTTAATCTGTTCTTACCTACTTGTTTTAATAAGCCATTACATAGTGCCAATAAAAAAGAGTAGGAGAAAAAAAAATTCAATAAAAAAAAAATTGCCCTCCTTCCTGATTTTTTGGAAAAAGTGCCTGAGAAACAACTCATTAATTTGTTTAGCCTAAACAGTTAAACTATGTACAATAGGTAATCACGTGAGTATTGAGGTAGTGTTAGGTTACTTAAAACTGAATTGTCACAAAGAACATTTGTACATGACAGGCTGTATTAAATAGGAGACTCCTTTAAACCAGACCGACATACACAACTAATGTGGCTCGTTAAAAATGTACTTATTGTAGAAAAAATATTTGTAGGAAAAATATTTGAATTCTTAAGTTAAACTAGAATTTGTTTTTGAAAACCCTGTGTCTCCCCCCATGCACCGGCCAAAATAAGCCTAAAATCTAATAAGACATGCCAAACATATGCATGGTACTGATCAATCCTGTGAAATTGTGTCGAATTCCAGCCAGTGGTTAAGGAAAAAACACGAGGGCCCTAGGACGCTCACTTCAGACCTTGTAACCCAATTGGAATTTGCATCCCCAAGGTGTGGCTTATTTTTATCCCAGGGGCATAATATAATAAAGATTTTTAAAGTAACTTTGTTATTTAAATCTATATAAAGCATGTGACCCCTCGGGGTGCCACCAGATTTGACCCCAGGGGCATAATTTGAACAATCTTCAGAGAGGACCACTTTGCAATATTACGTACCAAATATAGGAAAGCTGTGGGCTTTGCCATTTAAGAGGAGATGATTTTTAAAGTCATTTTGCTATTGAAGTCTATATAAACCATGTGACCCCCGGCGCGTGACCAGATTTGACCCCAGGGGCATAATTTAAACAATACAGAGGACCACTATATGGATGTTACATACCAAATATGAGACCTCTAGGCCTTGCAGTTTCAGAGAAGTATTTTTAAGTCAATTTGCTATTTAAGTCTATATACACCATGTGACCCCTGGGGTGTGGTCAGTTTTGATCCATGCGGCATAATTTGAACAATCTTTGTAGAGGACCACTTGAGGATGTTACATACGAAATATGAATATGATTTACACGAAAATCATGAATTTGTCTGCATGTGAATTGATTTTATTGCTGCCTGACAGACTATCTGGGGCCAAACAAAGGATTTTAATTGACATGTTTAATTAGTACATGATCAACAACTGCAGGATATCTCTAATTAAATCTTTTGGTGACCATGATTACGTAATCTGGGCTTAATGACAGACTTGCAAGTTTACAGAGTAGTGATGTCAAACTGTGAATGTATATTTTTTTCAAAATTTGAAATCCACGAAATCAAGTACCAACAAAATTAATGTTTTTAAAGAAACCACGAAATTACATACCGACGAATTTATATATATTTTATAAACCATTTGCCCCTTGGGGCGTGACAAATTTTGACCCCAGGGGCATAATCTCAACAAGGACTACTATATGATGTTACATACCAAATAATAAACATCTGGGCCTTGCGGTTTATGAGGAGAAGATTATTGAAGTCACTTCGCTATTTAGGTCTATATAAATCATGTGACCCCAGGCGTGGCCAGTTTTGACCCTAGGGGCATCATTTAACACTCTTTGTAGAGGACCACTATAGGATGTTACGTACCAAATATGAAACCTCTGGGCCTTGTGGTGTCAGAGGAGAAGATTTTTTAAGTCATTTTGCTATATGTTCTATATAAACCATCTGACCCCCGGGATGTGGCCAGTTTTGACCCCGGGGGCATAATTTGAACAATCTTTGTAGAGGACCACTATCGGATTATTACACACCAACTATGAAACCTCTGGGCCTTGTGGTTTCAGAGAAGATTTTTAAAGTCATTTTGCTATACATTCTATATAAACCATGTGACACCTGGGGCGTGGCCCGTTTTGATCCCAGGGGCATAATTTGAACAAACTTTGTAAAGGGCCACTAAAGGATGTTACATACGAGATATGAAACCTCTGAGCCTTGCGGTTTTAGAGGAGATGATTTTTAAAGTCATTTTGCTATTTATTCTATATAAACCATATGAACCCCAGGGCATGGCCAGTTTTGACCCCAGTGGCATAATTTGAACAATCTTTGTAGAGGACCAAGTTTGGATGTTATATACCAAATATGAAACCTCTGGGCCTTGTGGATTCAGTGGAGATTTTTAGTCATTTTGAAATATATTCTAAATAAACCATAAAGCATGGCCCGTGTTGACTCCAGAGGCATAGTTTGTACAATCTCTGTAGAGGACCACTATAGGATGTTACATACCAAACATGAAACCTCTGGGCCCTGCGATTTTAGAGAAGATTTTTAAAGTTTAGACTTTTAAAATCTAGTTTTAGCTCTGGTGACCTACATATGCAACGGACCGTAACAATTTGAACAACTGTGAAAGAGGATCACCTAATGATCATTGCTGTGAAGTTTGGTGAAAATCTGCCAAGTGGTTTAGGAGGAGATATTGTTTAAATGAGAAGTTGACAACACACTCATACACGCACGCACGCACAACAGACAACAGGCAACACTCATACACGCACGCACGCACAACAGACAACAGGCAATCACAAAAGCTCACCATTAGCACTTTCTGCTCAGGTGAGCTAATAAGAGCTGTCTCAGGACAGCGCGCTCGACTATTCAACTGCTTTGTAAGAATTATTGGCCTTTATCACTACAAAAGTAAGTGAGCAATATTTCGAATTCACCTTTCGATTTAGTTTCATAACTTTCAAAAATGATATTCTATATATACCTGATGGTGATAAACCTCATTAAACGTGTGGGTGTTTGCTATTTTAGATAAATTAAATCAATTTTAAGTGTAGCGTGATTGTTAAAACATAAAACTTAAAAACATAAACCTATTAATTGCGCTACAACCTTACTGTAATTATAGGTCAGTTATACGACGTGATAGAATCGTCACATTTATTGGAAAATAATTTCCGACGTAAATATTAAATCAACTGACAAAGAACTTAGTTGGAAAAAACAACACATTGAACAATGATACACATAATTTTTCAGGCAAATAGTTTTTCATTTCTAATTTTTTTCCTCAATTCGTTTTTCACTAGCAACCCTCAAGACTAATTAGTGTTTATCATTTTTCAAATAGTATCAAGTAATTTAAATTTCATTTATGGTTTGCCCATTAAATTTTAGCTGGTTGAAAAAGCAGTCAAATTAAGTAGTGCCTATAACGCTGTACATTAACAATGCTTATTAAATTGTAGTTAATATTCTCTATTACGAAAGGTGATACTTTAAGGCACATTCATAGCCACCTTTGCAACAAAGATATGAAAAATAAATAAAGCATGTTGCATTTGAATTATATTTACAATCAGCATTAATAGACATAATGTGTTCTCTTTTATTTCTCAACCATGATATCTTAAAATACCAGTCCCAAGACAAAAAGGCAGATACTAGTTGGTTCCCAATTTACCCTTGCAATCTGAATATCTGGTTGAGGAAAGCAGAAGTAGGGAACCAGACACGTCAAAACAGTCTCCATTATGATGCGGTGCTATGGTAATTATTATCCCAAACAATATGTCCATGGCAACAACAACGATAAATAGTTGTGTTACAATTCGTTTTTTGGTTTATTAAAACGTTTTTTAACGATGACTTTAATAAGTTAAATAGTTTTTCAAGAAAATCAATTCGTTTTTACGAAAAAACGATGCTTATCTATAGCACTGAACTGAATGTGTGAGACATTGGATCTATGATATCAGATGTTTTTATAAAATTTTAGAAATGCAATTATTTATAAATATTGGCCAGAATTTTCTCTTAATAAAAAGAAAATGGAGAGTAAAGGCTACTGTGTTTTAGTGTACATGTGTGTCCTTGCTTTAATACGTTTGCTTTAATACGTTGTATTTCAAGCTATGTCATGGAAATTGGAATGTTCTTGTAAATGCCGTACTTGGAGCAAGGAAAATCACATAACGCTATTAATTGGACAGCATCTCTTAAAAGTATATGTGTGTGCGCTACAAAATCGGATGTAAGTAATGCATGTTGGATTAAATCTATATTAAATCAGGTAAAATTTATCTAGATGTTTTAGTAGCTCTAGGCTCAAGCAACTATTTACGTTAAAACATAAACCGATAGGAGACAATAAAAGCTGGATGAATCTATCAGTTCATGCTCTTTATTGATTGATTTAGTAGCAAAAGTATATCCACGCAAATTGATCGACATGGTTGAATGCACTAGTTTTGGCTGGCATGTGTTATTGGGGTACTGGTGTTGAGCTCATAAACCATTGACAATGATTTGCTAGTGCATGGACATATCTGTGCTACATATGTCAAGTTGTCTGTTTAATAATTAAATCTTTTTTTTTTACAAACAGCGCATGCATTAACCAAAAATATAACGATTTCAAAATGACAAACCAACATTTATTTATTTGACAAAATCATTTTGGTTAATACATCAGCTGATAGCTAAATTTGACAACAAATGTGATAAAATAGACCAAAAATAGTTGTTTTCGAAGAAACATATGCTGTTTGAACGTTCCATGTGACATTGAACGTTCTTGCGGTGGTTCGATATCCATGTCAATATTACCGGGACGTCTTAATGTTCACCTACTTTTGCACGAATAAATGCAATGTCTTTTTAACGTGTTCATTCCCTACGAAACAGTTCATGGCACTAAAATCCTGCTATTTGACTCTACATCGTCATGACTTTTAACGGAACCTCCGGTAGTCGAAAATATTGTGGGCACATATACACATGAACTAAATCATAAGTGTATATAATCGAAAATGTATGATAAAATAATGAAGGTTAAACAACTGTGGTCATATAATAACAATAATATTGTGTATTTGTTTCTGAATTCAGTGTATGATCGAAGTTTGTTGCATAAGTCGTCATAGAAAAAAAATTACTAGTGGGCAGCAACAAGTGAAAATGTATGTTGTCCACGACAAAAAAACAAATACACTGTAACTCCATTATATCGTGACAGTGTTTGGTTTAGACAGGTTCTACTGTATACCCTTTTCATTAATATAATGTTAATAATAGGACATTGTCTCGTTTTAATATACAGCTGAACTTCGATGTCTCAAAGTCACTGCGAGCTCACAAACGTCTTCGAGATATCAGCAGTTCCAAAAAGAGACTTTTTATAAGAATTTAGTCTCAATGTTCACGAAATTGCAATAAAACGTTGCCATCAGGTATGCATATACTAAACCGCAAACCAGTTGTAAATAATTCAATTAAAGTTCACAAATTCTTGTTAAAATATGTGTTGAGATGTTTGTGATGTGAGACAAACTTGGTTGTGGCTCGATACTGTCACAGGCGTCAACACTTCGATAAACAGATAGAAATAAGTGTGAAAATACTTGTAAGGACAGAAAACCTCTTCAACATTACCAGAAATTCATGTTAAAACTTCGAGATAACAATATTAAGTTTATATAAATAAAGAAGGAACAAAGTTGGCAATTATTTTTGGAGATATCCTGAACTTTATTTTTTAAGCAAGTTGAGTTTACAAAGTTCAGCTCTATGTTTATATACAATGCAATGCTTTCAATACACCCCTTTATATCAAAGGTACACAAATAATATTTAATTTTGGCATGAATGTTGAGGTCTTGAATAGCTGGTGAAGCGTAGTAGACACTGAAAGCATTCAATTCATTGTATTTCAAAAAGTAAATGGTAAATTTGCTAGTGAACAAACCTCAAACAATATAAATGGTTTATTTTATTGATCAGGGGCCATATTACAGAAAACATCTTAAATATGTTCAATGTTCACATTTTGAAAATATAATATTTCTAAAACTGCACATAAAGTTGTGAATTTCTTGACAGATAAGTAATTAGCTCTAATAATGAATATTATAACTGATTACAATGAAACTGAAGAACATTATCATAAATGTTAAAAAATGGTTATTAGAGACAAGAAAAGGTGGTGGATAAAATCAAAACACCACAGTTAATAACAAGAGCTGTTTGTAAAACAGTTATGCCCCCTCTAGGTTAAAAGCAATCTTTTAAATATCAAGTTTGGTGGTGATCGGAAAAGAACTGTTGGACATAGGGAGCGAAAACTGCTAAAAGGAAATTTTTTTATAAATCAACTCCATGGAACTCTGCAGTGGAACGGTGCTTTGGTTGATCATCAAACTTGGCAATGATACTATAACCTCAAATATTTTCAGAAAGTTTGGTAAGATTAAATGAAAACTGTTGGACTAATGCCTAGATCACAAATAGAACGGGCCTATCCAATTTTAATGAACGGTAAAGCATCGGTTTGCATGATTTTCATGGGGAATTAGCAGTTTGAGCAAGAAGCGGCTACCGGCCGATGACTGGACAGCACCCGTGCAGTGAATATGTGAATAGGAAGGTCGCCACGCAGGATTGTAGATGACTGCAACTTAAATGTACTGAAAAAGGTATCCAGTCAATGTAAGTCGGCCGGCCGCCGCCCGACACTACAAGGGCCTGCCAATGCCTATATAGGCACTGCCCAATACCATGACGATAACTGTACATCAGTCGGTGCCTTTCCGGGCGCCCACATGTTTGCCGTTGAAATTTTAGGATGGTTTTAAAGTATAAAAATTGCATGGCCACCGCCGATCCAAGCAATACAGTCCAGCAATTGGACGGTGCCGGGCTTAAGTGTTCTCAAACTCTCTGACTCCGAAATAAATCGCCTAGTCGCCGTTAACTTTCTAAGTATTTCTTGAACTTTGACGGGCGGCATCCGATGAGCACAATTTTAAGCTGCCACTGCCCGATTGGAACGGCTTCCTGGTGGGCACCATCCGATTTTGGATGAAACAGATGCAGTCCGGTGGCAGTTATTTATTTTTGACCGGGGCATTAGAGAGCGTAACCGCTAAAATGGCCAATTTTAGACAATTCAAGTACCATAACTCCACAAATCCTGGGGCGATTCGGCTGATTATCAAACTTAGCTGAGATTTCATGCTGATAAAAATGTTCATGAAGTTTGGTTAAGATCGGATGACAACTATTTAACTAAGAGTAAGGAAAACGAGAAACGGATGTGGTCTACCAACCAACCGACAGACAGACGGACATAACCAATATACCCCGCAATCTTTGATGGGGGGCATAACTTCTGTACATGTGGTTGATGTTGTTGTTACTATACTAAATTAATGAGGAATTTTTTTTATTCAATGGCTAATACCGTGTTCGTCCATTGTTGTTTCTCATATAGGAATACTGCTGGCAAATTGCTACACAAAATGACCATCAAGGGAGCACTTTGGTTGTCAAGGGACAATAATTCTGGTCTTTTGTTATTATATGGGTCTTTGTCAGTTGTTTTCCATACAGTAAAGCAAACTGTGCTCTAAGTCGGATAAATTTTTCATAGCGTATGTAAGAGCAAGTAATTTAAATTGCCATTTAGAAGGGATATGAAACCATGGCCAGTCTTTTTAAATATCCTTGAGAACATATTGAAACTTAACGAGTGCATTTTATGTATGATTTTGTGACAATAATTTTTTTCTCTCACAAAGATGCGAAAGTTGATTTTGATCTCAAAGTCAGGAAAGGAAACACATAAACTGTCCCAATTATAAAGCAGTACATTTTTAATCTAACACATTTGTTCATAACCTGTCAGTAACTTACATTTCACGAACATACCAAGGTATTACAAATCTATTGTCTAGTTTAGCAGGACGATTTTACACAAAGGAATTCGCTGGGGAGGGCTATCACAGTTGTCAAGCTATTCGAAATATTGTAGTGTATACTAATTTGTTTTCAAACTCAATAATAATTTGTTGGATCATAGACAGTTTTAAAGCATTGTTTGGCTTTGTTTTCCACTGAAAGGGCCAAAGACGCACTGATTACTGTGTGCCAAAGATCTATTACAGCGCAATGTGTTACGGGATTTATTATTGTGGTTTTGTATGTTGACAATTGTTTAATCATTCCGCTTCAAAACTGTAGTGTCATTAGCAAGAGATATAATATCATTTACACCTGAATTTCTTTAACAGTACTTATATACACCAACCAAGAGAAGAATAAATTGAACCAGTAACAAACATAATTTATACGCTTTCATGCCCATTAAACAATACAAGGTTAAAATACACTCAAACATAATACAAGAGGGCCAAAGTGGCCCTGGGTTGCTACCCTGAGTTGTCACAAAAGTAGATTGAGGGCAAGAGCCCTGTGTCACACAATGAATTTTGTAGCCAAAACTCTAATGTATCTATCCTCCCCTCAAGAAATTATCTTAGAAATTTAATTGACAATTGTTTTTCTTTTATTGTTTTATCTTACACATATCTGCTAAGGCATTTAATTTTATTTTGTCTAGTTTGTGACTTCTTATATTTTGAACGAAACGGCCGATAACGAAGGCTTAAACTGAATTTTATTATTTTAAGGAATTTGGCAGCAAGTCACGCAAGGAACATTTTTGTTCAATTATTTTTAAAGTTAGCTAGTTTTTTAAGCTTTTGGTTGCCAGAGTTTTACTGATACTCCTTTAAATTGAAGGAAAATGGTAAAGGATCAAACCATGATCACATTTTGCACTCTGGACTCTTAACGTTCATGCCTACTGACCAATACAAATACAAGACAAATTAAAAATTCAGTTCAACCTCATCAGTCATCCTGGCCATAACGGACATTCCATCTAAACATTTCATCATTGTTGTTTTAGACCCAGAAAAAAAATAAGTTGAAGAAATAGCAAAATAAAAGCATTTGATTTTGTTTTTTAAAAGATGAATGGTAAAATGTTGCTATAAAAACAAGCAAGGAGCCTGTGTTAATTGCAATTTCCAAATGCATGGCGTTTACTAGAGAAATTGAATGTATAATTGGCAACAGTAAAACAACAATGCTTACACTGTACAATGTGAAACTGAAGTCTGTCTATAAGTCGTTTTTGTTTTTTTAGTGGCGGACAACTACAAGGAGCGAATTGGCACTTTTTATAAAATTCATAACTTGACACTGTGCAGAATGATTTTGCAGCTGTTAGATCATGTATCAGGTCGTACCAGCACTGTAGACAATTACACTATTTACTTGTATGCATTTTCTCTAATACGCAAGGATGATTTCTGTGTAATCTGGTTGAATTCTGCCCAGGGCTTTAAGTGTTAACTGACGCACTGACACAGGCACACACATCGGACGAAATTCATCTTGGGCTTTGAACAAATTGTTTAAAACATACGTCTGGTGGAAAAGCAATTTAGTTATTTAATAAGTAAGCCAAAAGTCACTAAATAATCATTGGACAGCAATTCTGCCCAGTGTTGAAAGTGTTACCTGACCCAATGACACACAACGGACGAAACACACAAAATAATTAATGGGCTTTTGACAATTTTTGTTAAAACATGTCTTGTTAGAAAGCAGGGGGCCACAAGTGACTAAATAAGGAGGCCACAAGTCACTAAATAATCGTTGGAACATGCCCATTATTTGCGCAACAAGGCATGGTATTTCAATTCATTAAAAGAAGTTGTAGAGAACAAGAACAGACAAGTAATTTTCATCACACAAATCACTCAGATTTACATTGCAGATCCGTTTTATTGCGATCCGTTATTTCGCGATGTCCAATATATCCAGATTTGTTGTGATGTACTTCCATATTTTACTATTACACTACATTCTAAATAAATCCAGTTTGGTCCGGATTTTCGCGCCTACATTGCTACTCTTTTATTTACACTCTGTTAGTGCGACAAACAATAACCCGACCTGCTCAACATCAAAGAGTAACAGTTTAACGTCATCAGCTTACAACGCGCCTGCCACCCATGACAACAGCCTTACACTGCTGTCGCTTTAAATAGCAGCCGAATTACACGCCGTCCACGTGGAAGGTGTATTCTGTAAAAATAAGTCATAGATCAATACTGACTTATCTGAACGACAATAACGTTATCAATACAGTGAAACTGTTGTTTTTTTGTTTAATAGGAAATGCTAACTGCACATCATTAGCGATATAGATAACCAATTTTGTTGTTATGCGCTACAAAACTTTTATACAAATTAAAGATCTCAATGTTCTCAGCGCTACAAAGTTTTTATACGACAATCATAACACCAACGCTTTCCATGCGGATGACGTAACGTTGTACATGTCAACATAATTTTTTGTGAGCTTTTCTAGCAGAACAAAGGATTTACACGCAATACATGTGCAGTTTAATTGTAATTTGCAATTTGGCTTCGTACTGGCTTTCATTGGACCAAGTTACTAATGGCATTACAATGAATAATTGTCTTCAAACACACTGTCTGACCCAAGTGACAACACATAGTATCAAATGTATACAATTCTGTGAAGACTGAACATATACGATCAGTTTTTTCAACTTCCATTCAGAGGTTACAGAGAAGTTGTTTCAGGCGAAAGGTTAATATTAAACGACAGACAACAAACAACTGACAACAAACCATGACTGACCACAATAGCTCACACTAGCACAATCTCAGGTGAGCTAAAACTGGAATTGTCACATGAGTGACGGATATACCCCCACAATATGGCCTTGTCACATAACTATGGCATCCATTCGAAAGAAATGGACAGACAGAATGCTTTAATTTGTGGATGGTCAACAGTGTATTTGGAAAAATTTATTTTCAATAAGAGCCATAACTCTGTCAACATTTAGTGGTTGGTAACCATAATTGAACGTGATCTGTATTTTATGATTTTACACATGTGTACCAATAATTATTTAAATATGTCAAGCCATTGTTGAGTTATCGTCAGGAAACCACCTAATAATTGTGAAGCCAATCATGAGTTATTGTCCATGTTTCTCGTGAATTTTCTTTAAAAAAACTGTGTCAAAATTTAGTGGTTTTTAACCAAAGTTGAACATGACCTGTATTTTATGATGCTACATGTGTACCAATAATTATTTAAATATGTCAAGCCATTCTTGAGTTATCATCCGGAAATCATGTTTTTAGGAAATTTTAAGTCAAATAGAGCAATAACTCTGTCAAAATTTAATGGTTTGTAACCAACATTATATTTGAGCTGTATTCTATGATCTTACACATGTGTACCAAAAATTATTTGAATATGTCAAGCCTTTATTGAGTTATCATCCGGAAACCATGTTTTTAGGGAATTTTAAGTAAACAAGGGGCCATAAATCTGTCAAAATGTAGTGGTTTGTAACCAACATCGAACTTAACCCTTATTCTATGATGTTACACATGTGTATCAAAAATTAGTTCAATATGTCAAGCCTTTTTTGAGTTATCATCAGGAAACCAAAAACCAACAGACTGACAGACAGGCAGACTGACAGACGCGACAGACCGACAAGCTCACTCCTATATATCTCCCCTAAACTTTGTTTGTGAGGGTATAATAAGTAAAGAATTCATTCAAAGTTTTATTGTGACTATATGAGTAGTTAACAGGTTATCTGTAGTCTAAAAGTTAGAAGTCCTGTAAGACAAAGGTGTTTTTGGCAAGAACACATATAATCTGACATACACGTCTTTCAATTAAATAATTAATTAATAATCAGCCATATACCACACTGCTTCAAACTCATGCACCATTGCTAAAAACAATGTTATGAACCTCATCTGCAGTACACTTGTGCACATTTTAAATCATATGCAGTCAGTAATTATTCAATGACTATCCCTGGTTTCTATGGCAAAAGTATCAACTTATAGTCGACATTGATGACACTCTGTATTGCAAAGTTGAAACAAGACACTGTGTTCAATAAACACACATGCCCCGTCTAGTGCTGAACAGCCCATTTGAATTATACTAAGGCAAAATAAGGTCAAGGTCAAAGTATCGTTGGTGATATGGGTGGATTGGAAATGGTCATAAGCAACAACAGGACAATCAATATATGTTCCTGCATCAAGATGCCGGGGACAAAAAAACTTCACGTGTTAACAGCAAATGCTGTCAAACATTGAGTTCTATATTACAAACTACCTATATGAGTTGCTAGGTTTTATTAACCATCTTGTAGGCATCACCAATGCTGCCGAACAGTCAGTCTGCTACCGTGAGGATCGTGTCCATAGCCTCTTCCTGTGTCTCCCCAGCCTGGCATGACATCAAAGAAAACATGGTGAACAATGAGCTCATACGGATCGTACTTAATGCTCTTTTTAAACTTTTGTCAAAATTCATTTTAACATGATTTTATTGGTCAGATACAGAAAACACATGTTAAAATGTAAACCCTTTAAATAAAATATAACATACATGCACAATACCTGACACAATTATTTGCCATTACTGTCACACATAGAACAATGCATATTTTGACCATGGAGATGAATATAAAATCATACACAATTATTTGCCATTACTGTCACACATAGAACTATGCATATTTTGACAATGGAGATGAATATAAAATCAAACATTTTATACTCCTGCAATTTCAGTATTTGTAGTCAGAAAACATAACACTATCAGACAGCATAGTTTGCAAAATATAGTATGCAGGTCAAAGGTGACGCTATATAAATATATGTGTGTGATTTGTAAGAATCTATCTATTCATTAATTATTCTAAACAAAGAATTGTGTACTAAGAATGGTTGAATACCAAGTACAGGGTTTACCACAGGCCTGTATCGCTTTTCGGGCCCGACAAGCCTTCAAAGCAGAAAGTCGTTTGCCGACATGCTTAAATATCGCTGACATGCTTTAATTTTCAAAGCAACAACCCTTAATACCCCTATCTAATTACACAAATCTTTGATCGATGGGCCATAAATGCACACTGTATTGATCGATAAGGTCACACTTCCAACAGTGTGATTGACAAGAGACTGAACTATCTCATTAGCCAATCAACTACGACGATTTTAAGGGTGGAGTTTATACCTTACTATCAACTAAAAAGTATTTGACAAGGCATTTTAAAATATTTCATAATTGATTTACATTTTAATTCATTCCCTGTATTCTCTTATCCGTTTCACAAATTGACAATTAAAAGAAAAATTAAAACTAATAATGTAATATAGAGCCACATTTAAAACACAATAAGACGTCATCAAACGTCATTTTGTTCGCAAAAACACTGTGCAATTAAGCACATGACCAGCCTATGAACGTTTCTCTTGTACATGGCGACACAATTTTCACACACTTTTGTAACAAAACACGTTTTTTACATGGATATTAATTTGGTGGTTTGTAACCAAGGTAGAACTTGACCTGTATATTATGATGCTACACATGTGTACCAAGAATCATTTGAATATGTCAAGCCATTCTTGAGTTATCATCCAGAAACCATGTTTTTAGGGAATTTAAGTCAAGAAGGGGCCATAACTCTGTCAAAATTTAGTGGTTTTTAACCAAAGTCAAACTTGATTTGTATTTTATGATGCTATACATGTGTACCCAGAATTATTTGAATATGTCAAGTCATGATTGAGTTATCATCCGAAAACCATGTTTTTGGGGGGGAAGTTAGGTTGAAAAGGGGCCATAACTCTGTACTCAGACACGGATGCCCCCACCACACATGTTTGGACATGACAAAAGGCATGTAGTAAACACTAGATAAACAAGAGATGTTTGTAAAACATGTATGCCCCCCGACTTGCAGCCAAGTTGTAAATATGTGCAATTGTTAAGAATTTTTTTTAATATGCAAGCCCAAGCAAGGTCTCGATATATGTATGAAGTTTCATTAAAATATCTCGATACTGTCTCAAGTTATTGAGAGGAAACCATTTTTCTATTTTTAGTAATGGTGACCTTGACCTTGTCCCACCCACCCCATATACAATCACCAGCAAAGTCTCAATATAAGGTATCTATGTATGAAGTTGCATTAACCATTTTTCTATTTTTAGTAATGGTGACCTTGACCCCACCAATCCCATATGCAATCCCAAGCGAGGTCTCGATGTAAGGTATCTATGTATAAAGTTTCATTAAAATATCTCAATGCGTTCTCAAGTTATTGAGGGGAAACCGTTTGTCTTTTTTTTAGCAACAGCGACCTTGACGTTTGACTTGATGACCTCAAAATTTGTAGGGTTCTTCCTTTACTCCCAAGTAACCAGCGTACCAACTTTCATGATCGTAGGTCAAAGCGTTCTCAAGATATTGTGCGGAAGCGAAAAGGTCTACAGACAGACCTACCGACCGACCGTCCGACCGATGGACAGTTGCAAAGCAAGATACCCCCACTTCTTCGAAGGGGGGCATAATAAAAATTATTTGAATATGCCAAGCCTTTCTATATCATACAAAAACCATGTTTTACGGAAAATTAAGTCGAAAATGGGCTATAACACCATCAAAATTCAGTGGGTTGTAACCAAAGTCGAACTTAAATGGTATTATATGATGTTACACCTATTTACATAAAATAAATCAAACATGTAAAGCCTTTTATGAGTTATTGTGCAGAAACTGTGTTTGTAGGGAATTTTTGTAGGAAAAGGAGCCATAACTGTGCAGGGTGTTCGCTTAACCTGAGCTCCCGGGTTTTGACCGGTAATTTTCATGGAAATCATGAAATTGACCCATTCTAAAATCCCCCAAAGAGTCATATTCACCCTTGGTAAATGTCTGAATTGCGTCATCACTTCCTTTACAACTGAAGCCAGTCAAGACATTGTCTGTTATTAACACATTAGGCCTACCTTATCTTAATTGTTGTGCATTTACTGATAAGGCCACAACAAATTGATCAGCTGTTCTACGGATTTTGTCCCAAAAAAAATGGAGCGAGCGAGCGAAATAAAAATAATTTGTTTTTTTTTCCATTTTCGATAAAATCGGAGGCAAGCGAATGCGCAAAATTTAAAAAAAAGCCGATCTTGCCCATAGTGATTGAAAATTTCTGCCAAACGTCATCATAACTTGATATCTTGTCAATAATTTCCTCTTCATCTGCTCTGGTCCATAAATTGTTGTCAAAATCAATATATATGTTATAAACTAAACAACTAATTTCTCCATTTCTTCTTCGACCATGTCCTGCAAAGGGTTTTGTGCAACGAGTCTTCAATAGTGATTCTGCTATTAATTAACACCCGGCAGAAAATACTTAATAGCCATATCTTAACAGTAAACTATAAGAAAGTAGACCTTATAGAAGGTAATTGTCATTATCAAAATAGATATTTAATACACCAAGTCATTCACTACCAACAGTTTAATAACATGAATATGAAATGTCATACAATAAACACAACACAATTTATGAATTACTAGTATAAGTTCTGTATCTTTAAACGACACGACGCAACAACTGGACGCCACCATTTTTTTAAAACCGTTAACCAGGGCTCACACTGGCTCTTATTTTTATTGAGCCAATTTTTTTATCAACTCGCAACATCGTTGATGTGTTTCCATGTCAGGGAATGTTTATATCTTATTGTTTTAATTGTTATAAAATTATACTTCCGTGTGCTGTATATTAATTGCATTATGGCATTAACAAGGCATTAGTATGTTTAGATTTTTATATTAACGTTTTGTTGTGGCCTAAGATCTTGCCAGGAAGTTATCAGAGTATGTATTTGACCCTTCCACCAATGAAAACACAGACATTTTCCATTATGCACCTTTAGCCTCCTTGTGAACTTCTGTTTGTTACACCTTTTGTTACGGCATTTGTGTACTATCAACCTGGATAATTCTGATGTTGACATGTTCAAATGTAGATGAAATGATGTTTAAAATGTTAAATAATAATATTTTACATAAAATAAAATTATATAAAAACAATATTAATTAAAAACACCAGAAACACTTACGATACAATCGGCCGAAAATTGACAACTGTCAATAATTACGCACAACATTTTCGGATATTTGTTGATAAAACAAACCAAAAGCAGCATTAAGTTTTGTCTTTCTTTAATATTGATCAACTATTGCAAAATCTACCATTTAGGGTCTTTCTAAACGATTGTACATCGAATGAAAAAAAAAAAACAACAACACCTAACACAAACTTACAAAGGCTACTTTTAAATATTACGTCAGCACCAGGTTGTTTTTTATTTTAAATTAGTAATATTTTTGGTATACTATATTTATTAGTATAATGTGAACCTTGAGTTTGTCTGTTTTTATTTCGGTGACTTGAATATTTTGAATTTGACTCTTCAAAATTGAATTTTGACACTTGACAATTTTGGTCAAAGGGTCAATGACCTTTGAAATTTACAGTCTACTGAACGCCCTGCTGTGTATAAATTTAGTAGTTTGTAACCAAAGTAGAACTTGACCTGTATTTCATGATGTAACACATGTGAACATAAAATTATTCGAGAATGTCAAGCCTTCATTGAGTTAATATCCGGAAATCGTGTTTTTGAGGATTTTCGTCAAAAAGGGGCCATAACTCTTTCAACATTTAGTGGTTTGTAACTTATTCTGAACTTGACCTGTATTTTATGATGTTACACATGTGTACCAAAAATTATTTGAATATGTCAAGCCTTTTTTGAGTTATCATCCTGAAACCAAAAAACCAACAGACTGACAGACCGACGGACCAACAAGCTCACTTCTATATAACTCCCCTAAACTTTGTTTGTGGGGATATAATAACAATGGTGACTCTTTCAGCTTTTAATGCCTGCATGTAGTATAAATGATAACGATTGATGCTTTGTTTTCTAATCTAAAAAACCTTATAGAATAAAAAAGTTTTTGAAGCAAAGGGAAAATGGGGTCGAGTGTTGCGGCCGATTTGGTTGCCGCCAAGATTTAGAGCGTTGCAGCTGGTTTCGGGTATGTAGGGTCAAGCGGATTTCAGGGAGGTGGGGTCGAGAATTGCTGCCGATTTCTGGCAGATGGTGTCAAGCATTACGGCCGATTTGGTCGCCGCTGGGATTTATAGCATTGGGGCCAATTTTGGGCTGGTGGGGTCGATCATTACGGCCGTTTACTGGCATGAGGGGTCAAGCTTTGCAGCCCATTTTTGGCAGGTGGGGTCAATTGATTTCGGGTAGGTAGTCTAAAGATGCAGCTGATTTTGAGGTGGGGGTCAAACGGAAAGGACGGTTGTTTCGGTGAGGGGGGGGGGGGGCTAAGGATGCAGATCGGAACAATCACCGATCTCGGCAGGGGTGGGTGTTCAAGAAGATTTGTTTGCGGGGTAAGAGTGTCAGAGATGCGGCCATGCCATCATTATATCCTGCGGGAAACACTGCAAGTAAGAATGAAATGCTCTTAGAACATTACAATTTCAAAAATATTGTTTATTCTTAGTCTTTAGTCTAAGAACATATTGAGGAATATGGGCTATGATTTGACAGTACATTCCAGCCTCGGTCACCCATTCCCAAAACAAGAGGGCCATGACGGCCCTAGGTCGCTCACCTAAGTTTAAGGCATCATAATGGCTAATAACAAGAGAGCAAAATGGCACTGAACCCCTTACCGGAGTATAAAAATCTGGGCCTTGCAGGTTCAGAAGTTTTTTTAGTCTATATAAATCATGTGACCCACAGGGCGTGGACACTTTTTACCTCAGGGGCATCATTTGAAAAATATTTGTAGTGGACCACTATTCAATGTTACATACCAAATATGAAACCACTGGGCCTTGCGGTTCAGAGGAGAAGATTTTTAAAGTCATTTTGCTATTTAAATGTATATAAACCATGTGACCCCAGGGGCATCATTGGAACAGTCTTTGTAGAGGACCACTCCACAATGTTTCACGCAAAATATAAAACATTTGGGTCTTACAGTTTCAACAAGGAAGATTTTTAAGGCTCACTTGCCATATAAGTCTATATAAACCATGTGATTCACGGGTCATGGACACTTTTTACCCCACGGGCATACTGTGAACAATCTTTGTAGAGGACTATTATACAACTTTACATATCGAATACGGTTTCAGGAGTTTTTAAAGTCATTTTGCTATTTAAGTCTATATAAACAATGTGACCCCCAATGCAGGGCCAGTTTTTACCCCTGGGGCATCAGTTGAACAATCTTTGTAGAGGACAACTATACAATGTTCCATACCAAATACAAAACCTCTGGGCCTTGCAGTTTCAGAGGAGAAATGTTTTTATTTCATTTTACTATTTAACTTTTAAGTCTATATAAACCATGTGACCCCCGGGGTGTGCCCAGTTTTGACCCCAGGGGCATCATTTGAACAATCTTTGTAGAGGACCACCATAAATGTTACATACCAAATATGAAACCTTTGGGCCTTACGGTTTCAGAGAAGATTTTAAGTCAATTTTGCTATTTAAGTCTATATAAACCATGCGACCCCTGTGGTTGCCCAGTTTGACCCCAGTGCCATCATTTGAACAATTTTTGTAGAGGACCACTATACAACGTACATACCAAATATGAAACCTCTGGGCCTTGCAGTTTCAGAGGAGAAGATTTTTAAAGTCATTTTGTTATTTAAGTATATATAAACCATGTGACACTTGGGTGTGCACAGTTTTGACCCCAGGGGCATCATTTTAATAATCTTTGTAGAGGACCACTACCGTAAATACTCAGTCATAAGTCGAGATTTTATGCCTCTTAAACCATGGTTATAAAGTACATTCGACGTACGAGGCAGCTCACAATAAAATATAACATATTATATTTAAATATTTGTCAAATGCATTTTATTTCTTACCTGCATATTTGCTAATCCACACACTATAATCCATTCATAATTATCAAAGTTTGCCATATCGATTAATTACCAACAATTAAGACAAAGCATAACTGTTTCATCATAAAATAAGATGCAAACTGTGAATGAAACGATCTACTCTATTTTAATTGACTTAATTTCCCTACTATTGGCCCCAGCTAGACTATCAGCTACCAATAAAAAATCAATAAACCTGCAGACAGAACCCTGCTTTTCATGTATAGCATATTGCTAATTAAACGGGCTGGAACCGGTTTTTGTCTATATCAAGACCTGTCAAAGAGGATTTGGCAGTGATTTAGCTTCAAGTCATTTTCTGCAGACTGTACCATATATACCTTCTTGTTAGGGCATACTCTGGCCAATTTACAGATGGTGTTTTATGATCATTCTAACTCGACTTATGGAATGGTTATTATTAGAAATACGGTTCTGGAATATATTTTAACTTCTTGACTTACGAGACGTCTACACTTCTGACTGCGTATTTGTGGCATACAATGTTACATACCAACTATAAAACCTGTAGGGTGTGGCCAGTTTTTACCCCAGGGAACCACTAAACAATGTTACATACCAAATATGAAACCTCTAGGCCTTGAAGTTTCAGAGGAGATTTTTGAAGTCATTTTGCTATTCAAGTCTATATAAACCATGTGACCCCCGGGGTGTGCACAGTTTTGACCCCAGGGGCATCATTTGAACATTCTTTGTAGAGGAGCACTATACAATGTTACATACAAAATATGAAACCTCTGGGCCCAGCGGTTTCAGAGAAGATTTTAAAAGTCATTTTGCTATTTTTTTAAGTCTATATAAACATGTGACCCCTTGGGTGTGGCCAGTTTTGATCCCAGGGGCATCATTTAAACAATCTTTGTAGAGGACCACTAAACAATGTTACATACCAAATATGAAACCTCTAGGCCATGCAGTTGCAGAGGAGAAGATTTTTAAAGTCATTTTGCTTAATATAAGTTTATATAAACAATATGACCCCCGAGGCGTGGCAAGTTTTGACCCCAGGCACATTATAATGTATTTTTACATCTACACTTAAAATCTAAAATCTTAAAAAGTCAGATCATTTTAATAACCTAACACAGTTGCGGACATCATTATAGACATTGACGCTGAAAGTGTAATTGTGCAGTTTTGCTGGCAAAAAGGACAGAAAGGACAGACTTTTTAATTGCAGGGCTAGTATTTGTTTGTTGTTTCAGCTCTACTTGAGAGTAAAATGTTCAAAGTAAAGAGGTTGTTTGTCAATCAGTTATCCTAAATTGTAGATCTCATTACTTTATAAAGTATAATGTATCTAAGAATGCTCAAAATACACCAATTTCACTTTTTTTTTAAATAAAAATATATATAGTAGGGTGGGGTCTGGGGTGCCTGTATAACCAAAGCAATATTGCAAATCCACATGAATATAGGGCTAGCTACAACCCTGAAAATGCGTCAACTATACGCTACCCCAAAACTTTTCAAGGAGCATATAACAATGCAAATTTGGCCACTGTGCATCCATACAAGAGGATAAACTTAAGTTTTACGAGGTTAATGCACTCCCAGCTGAGCTAAATGCCTTCAATTTAATCAATGAGGTATATTACCCAATCTCAGCAATTTTTATTCTTGTTACTTTTGGGTTCTTTGAGGAAATTACTTATTTATTTATTTTTTTTTGGGGGGGGGGCACAAAAAAGCCTGCTATGCAGACAATGAAGGACTTAAACATGGGGCATTTGTTCTTGCAAAACCAGTGCGCTCTTCCTCTATCATAACCATGTTTTTTTTAACTACTAGTATATCTAAGCAGTTCACCAAATCTATGCCACCAATGAAATGCACAACATGATCTCATCTTACACAATGGTTAATGTGTTGTGTCACCCTGGCACCCATTTATTCGACAGTCATACAGGGAAGATATCATGTTGTAAGATTAATCATGACAGGGTTACAATCTTAAAATGTAATCTAGAAGCCTAAATTATTCATTTCCAACATTTGTGTCATTTTATAACACCATGGTTTTTGAATAAAATACCAAATCCTGCTTCAACATGATAAACATTTCATTTATACTTAAAGGGACTATGTCAACAAAAACGTGATCCCTTTCAGTAATTTTAATGTTATTATGTTAAAGAAATCAGAAATATAAAGGCGTATACAATATAACGTATGAATAATTTGCTACATTATGAGAATTTTGATAACAAACACAATAAAGAAAAATACTTTTAAAAAAAACACCCCGAGTGGGTATCAAACTCACGAAGACAATGACAGTAGACCGCTGTAACCAACTGCGCTATTCTGACTTGTGAACATGAATGGGCATACTACGATTACGTAAGATACCCGCAAATACAGAGAAACTCTCGAGTCCTTTTCCTGGGTAGAACAAGTACTTGGTGTTTCTTGAGAAAGATCATTCGAAAGGCTCCCCAAGTCTACGTCTATTAGAAATTTGATGTTTTATTCGAACCTTGCTATTTTGGAATTATCTATCAAATTATAGCTTATTCGGGTCCCAACCCCTGTTTTTAGTGCATTAAATCAACTGTAAATTCGAAGTATGAATCATGAAGATCAAAATCAATTTTCACACCTTCATTGTTATTATCAGCATTTGTCTCTGCTTGATTTTCACACCTTTATGGGGCGAGTAATCGATTAATGGAACTGTTAAGTTTGTTTGTATAATTTTAACTTGGCAAGCTATTGCAGCAACAAGCTTGTATATCAAACACGGAGTTCAAGCATTTATTAGGTTTTCGTATTTAAGTTGGATTTAAGTTTTCATGTCATCTGTTTGCATATAATTGCAACAGATTCAAAATAAAATAACTTGTGCCTTGTATAATAGTCACAATGACTGGTGCTATAAGAAATTAAAAACATCACTAGTATACATCTTTGCAATTTTAGAAGAGTGATTCATATTAAACGAATCTAGAAATTTATTATTCGAATAATCATTATTTCAAAGTATTTTTATCCGTCCTGACGACTTCCAAATAATGTTGTTTGGCAGCATTGCGATTCGCATGATCACATTTCGACTGTAGCTACATAGTTGTATCTGAACAAATATGCTGCATAATGCTTTCTTTAATTGATGTAGAAATTTATCAGTATGCATACATATTAAAATATACTGAACCAAGAAAGAAACTTTCATAAAGTACATGCCAAATTCTCACCTTTTCGTTAGAGATGTACACACATAAATGCACATGGTTACTGAACTTTGAAAAATCCGCCGGTTCATCCCAGTAGATTCAAAAGATAAACTTATACAACAAACCGAAGATTTCTGTCAAATCTATTCAAACATAATAATATTATTTACATTCAAACTCAGCGAAAGTTTCTGTTTTGGTTTAGTATAGTTGTTTAAATATTTATTGATAGATAAACCAAACAAAGAAGTCAACTTGGCATTAATAATTCTTACAATTTCTAATATATATTTTATGAAGAAGTCAAACTTCAAACATAGCTAATTTATTTAATCACAACGTTTCGGCTCAAAAGCCTTCTTCAGGTAAGATGTTATGACACAGACTTTATAATGATGTCATGAAGTCATAATACATGAAACATAATTTGGCGTACTTATTACAATATATAGAATTCACAAAAGATACACCATACATGTAAAATGCAAATAGAGCAACGTGTTAATAAATACAGGTATGACAATTTCTAAGAAATTCTTTACTTACTGTATGTTGATGAGCAACATTTGGGGGAATGAATTTCACAGACAAGAGGGCCATCATGGCCCTGGGTCGCTCACCTGAGTTTAATCGATCATAAATCAAACATTTTAGAAGAATTATTTCAAAAATTCAGCTAAAGGTTATACAATATTTTCAAAGTTTTCAATAAGGACATTAAGGAAAAGGCCCCGATCCCTGGTGGCCATTTTTTCTAATGAATCAAACAATTTTGAAGTCTTTTGGTAGACGACCACCCAAGGACCATTTCTATGAAATGTTTTCCAAATCCAGTGGTTTCTGACAAGATTTTTGAAGTTTTCAATATAGAAATATATGGAAATAGGCCCCGTCCCCTGGAGGCCATGTTTTTTAACAAATAAAACTAATTTGAAGTATTTTGGTATAGGAACACCCAAGAAACATTTATGTGAAATTATTTTGAAATCCAACCAGTGATTTCTTACAAGAAGATGTTTAAAGTTGTCAAAATATCCATATAAGGAAACAGGCCCTGACACCTGGTGGCCATGTTTCTTAACAAATCTGAAGTATTTTGGTATAGGACCACCTAAGAAACATTTATGTGAAATTTTATTTTGAAATGCAACCAGTGATTTCTGACAAGAAGATGTTTTAAGTTTTCAATATAGCCACATAAGGAAACAGGCCCTGACACGTGGTGGCCATGTTTTTTAACAAATCAAAATAAGTATTTTTCTAAAGGACTGCCAAATAAAATGTCTGTGAAATTATTTCCAAATCTAACCAGTGGTTTCTGACAAGAAGATTTTTAAAGTTTTCAATATAAGGAAAAAGGCCCAGCTTGCCTGGTCGCCATTTTTTAACAAATCAAAATAATTTGAAGTATTTTGGTAGAGAACCACCCAAGGAATATTTCTGTGAAATTATTTCCAAATCCTAGCAGCGGTTTCTGACAAGAAGAGTCAAAAAGTTTTTCTATATAGCCATATAAAGAAAAATGCCCCGCTCCCACTGGCAGCCATGGTTTTTAACGAATCAAAATAATTTTAAGTATTTTGCTAGAGGGCCACCCAAGGAACATTTCTGTAAATTATTTGAAAATCCAACCGGTGGTTTCTGACAAGAAGATTTTATTTCCAATAAAGCCATATACCATGGGTCCATGTTTTTTAACATATCAAAATAATTTGAAGTATTTTGGTGAGGACCACCCTAGGAACATTCATAACAAATTTGGTTAATTTCCACCAAGCGCTTTCAGAGGAAAAGATTTTGTATGTAATTGTTGACAACGGACAACAACGACTGACAACGGACAACAACTGATCACAAAAGCTTACCCATGAGCACTTCATGCTCAGGTGGGCTAAAAATCCCAGTTTTAGGTCTACTGCACACCAGACATCATAACATTAGCAGTGTCTACAAGACTCCACCGCTATTTCTAAAATATCAAATATGAGAACAAAACGTAAATGTGCGATTGTGATACGCATCCATATAGATCACTATTTCAAATTAATTTATCAGTACATAACGTAATTTATATGCATTATTTTCCATAAATGCATTTATTTAATGTGTTTCAGCCATAATTATTCCAAACATGTCACAAATCAATTCTCCATAATGTTGTTGTTTGAACGCTTTCTTTTATGACCAGTGTAGTAGATTAAAACTGTAACAGTAATAGGGTTTATTCATACAGGTCTACTGCTCGCACCATAGGTCAAAGGTTGGCTTAGAACATGAAACAAACACATAATGAAAATGAGACTTATTGAGTCTCTTTCGAGTCTGTTTCCTGGGTCAGCACTAGGTGTTTTTCGAGAAAGTTAATTCAAACGCTCCTCAAGTAGGGATCAAACATTTTTTTAAATAAAGCAGAAATATAAACATTCATAATCCAATGTGGATAAATGATTTCAGGCCATTTGAACCAAATGCCATCTTGATCAAAGCATTCAGCTCTATTGGGTTTGTTGAAAAAAATTACTATAAGGACACAAAACTATCAAGAAGCTGTTATTTTATTGTTAAACTATTTTTTTTAGCAGTGAACCATAAGAATCACCAAGCAGAAACATGTACAGTATTATATGAAATGGGATCTATAAAACAGCTACCTAATATCAGCATAATTTGTAAACATTGCTTTTAAGAGGCATGGTAAGTTTCGTATAAAACATATAGTGGCTATCAAAATGTAAAGCAAGAGGCACACCAGTGCCTGTATCGCTCCACTTGCTGGATAAAGACGGAGTGTCAGAAGCAAAAGAACATTGATATGCTATATCAGGGAAAAGGCCATGGTTTTTTAACAATTCAAAAAAATAAAGGTATGTTGGTAGAGAACCACCTAAGAAACATTTCTGTGACATTATTTCAAAATCCAAGCAGTGCTTTGAAGATGACATGAAGATTTTCTAAGTTTTAAATATAGCCATATAAGGTAAAATGGCCCCACCTCTGTCGGCCACATTTTAAGATGGATCGGAACATTTGAGCAACTTTAGTAGAGAACCATCAAAAAACATTACTGTGAAATTATTTCAAAATTTAACCAGTTGTTTCTGACAAAAAGATTTTCAAAGTTTTCAACATGGCCATATAAGGAAAAAGGGCCCAGCCCCCTAGCAGCCATGTTTTTCAACAGAGTGGAACCATTTGTGCAACTTTGATGGAAAACCACCCAAAGAACATTTCTGTTAAATTATTTGGAAATAAAAATGTACTGCACACACACGTTTTCACAATTGGTTCCTGGTCACAACACAAAATAAACTTTAAATAAACGAGCCACAGACTTCAGGAATTCTACCATTTTAAGAAATTTACTTAAGTTTTCACTAAGGAGCTTTGTGGATATGGGCCCTGCACACTTTCCAACTTTATTAAGGCATAGACACTCGTTATTGTTAAATGGGTGCCAAAATGACAATTACTGTCAGTATTAAGGCATAGACACTTGTTATTGTTAAATGTGCGCCAAAATGATCAATTAGTGTCTGTATTAACAAAAGCCTTACATTGATAACATAAGCTCAATAAATGTCAATATCAGTACTGAACACATGTATCTTATACATAAGACGAAATCTAACTATACTCAGCCAAAAAAGAAATGTAACACTCAATTATTTGTTATCTTTTTTGTTAGTGGATTAAATTTCAATCACTCAATCAAAATTTATAATCTATCAATATATGCACTAGAAAAAATTAAAAGGCACATCTGTGATATGAAAACATGACGTTTTAATAATCCAGCACTAGTGATGCTGTATCTTGATCCGCTTCCCAAAAATTGATAAATATACTCAGTCTATTGTCGTTTTTGGCGGAGTATAAATGCCAAAACAACTTGAAATATGTGAATAAAAATAAAACTTTGCAGAAATCGTTTCTAACGGACATCGTACCGATCAAACAAACGCATTGAAATCGGTAAACTAATTTTAGTAACTTTTTATGGTAAAGTTATATGTTTGTGATGGCGTCTGGAGTAAACTAGAGCCATCACTGAAGGTGATTAATCCCCCCCCACCCCCATCCACATTGCTTTGGCACAGATGTAGAGCTTTGACATGGAATAATGTATTGACTGACAAAATGACCTGCATACAAGGGAAAATGAGCTTGAAATGCAAAATGACGAGTACAAGCAGATATTATTCACACATTTGACCTTGAATTGTGACCTTGACCTTTGACTGATAAGCATGAGACATGTGCTTGACACATTGTCTAGTCATGTGGAGTAACCATTTGAAGTAATATGAAAATCATTCCAGGCATTTAGAAATTACTAAGAGGAACAAAATGCTAATATAAAAACTTTTTCCTAAAATTCTGACCTTGACCCTTGACCTACAAACACGGGTCATGTACGTGACACATCTTCTGCTCATGGGGAATAATTACCTGAAGTTTATTAAAATCCTTCCTGGCATTAAGAAGTTATGGAGCAGGAACAAAATACAAGTATTTGACATTTTACCTTGAATTGTGACCTTGACCTTTGACAGACACGCTTGGGTCATGAACGTGACACATCGTCTAGTCATGGAGAATAATCATATGAAGTTATATTAAGATTATTCCATGCATTACAAAGTTATGGAGGGGAAGCAAAATACAAGATTTTTACCTGTATTTGACCTTGAAATGTGACCTTCACCTTTGAAGGACAAGCATAGATCATGTACACAACACATCCTCTGGACATGGGGAATAATTATCTGAAGTTATATTACCAAGTTATGAAGCGGAAACGAAATATGGGATGTACCAATGTACCAAAGTACAGACCAACATGCGTGATTCCTATAAAGCCCCCCACTTTTTTAAAAAGTGGGGGTATAATCAGCATGTACAATAGTGTATATACCGTTCGTACCAAGCATTTTCAAACAAACGCATTATAAAATGCCTTTTGTAAATACAAAACAGTTTTCAGTCGAATAAACGTCATTAACGTTCATTACAGCTTATGCCAATATATTGAATTATATTCTATGGACTGCGGCTTTAAAGAAGAACACAAAGTATTATGAAATTATCTGTGGTTTGTTGCTCAACGCTTACTGACAATAAGCTAACAGACATTAGAATTTGTGTTAAATTATTTCTCACATTAATGATTTGAATTGTTAGTTTAATCTAAACTGTTTCTATGAAATCCGACTTTACTCAGATTAACATTATTGATCAGAAAGTTGATTGTAATATTAGCTGTACATAGATCTACAGTTAACTGTCTGTAAGCGTAATTGGCCGTTAAATCTATGAGCAACTACGTATAATTTAAATGTTATTCTACAATTTTTTAAACATACTGAAAGTTTTAGTATTTTAAATGTTCTATGCCAGTTATAAACAAAATAAGATATGAAAACATGTCAATAAACATACACAATATGGTAGCAAATCATGATACATTAAACCCCAAATGTATCAGAATCATAAATATTACTTTTTGTTTGTGCTAACCAATCAATGCCAAACAATTCATTTCCTTTTTAATTTTACAGAAACATGAACTTCTGCTTTATTTCAATTTTTGATTGTTTCAAGTCTATGTAGATAATAATTGCTGCATCAACAATACATTGTAAACTCTAATTCAAAAACTGACTAGATCTAACACTTTCCAAAGAAGTATTTCGAAAAAGAAAACTTTGGTCAAATTCTAAGAATATTACAATTGTAAATGGATTTACTTAAGAACAGAAATGTACTGGCATTGTAGGAAAACAAAACTACAAAACAACAATTCCAACAGACAAATTCATCAATTTCAATCAAGATAATAGTTTTATAATGACCAGCACAAAAATAAACAATACATTTGAGCATAAATAATATCCTTACAAACTAATTTCATATAAAGTTACGATAAATGTTGCAATATTTTTTAATCAGTTAGTGGGACAGACTTTTGTAATATTTGAGTATCGTTTTCAGTCCAAATGGTTTAGTTTTTGCAGTTAAAACAATTAATGATTTTTTTTTTAAATAAGAAATTCTGTGAATAAGTCCCTTTCACCGAGTAAATTTTAGGCTCATGGCACTCCCAGTGTTAATGTAACTTCTTATTTCTAGATTTATCCAATTTCCTTGTTATAATTAAAATAATGACTATGAACAGGCAAACAGACAGTCTGGCAGTTTACAAGGTTATTGGGGTTTTTGTTGTTGTTTTTTTGTATTTTAAAATGCGATGTTAATCCAAAATTATACTTGCAATATAACAATATTTTAGTTTTATAACAAATCGTGTGAACTGTGTTTACATATTATTTAACAACAAGAATAAGAATCTAATCAATTCCACAATAAAATACACATTATTTTTAATAAATCTCTTGTTTCATTGTTGGCCTATATTTAGATGGAAAACTAACTGAACAATGAACCCCGAAAATCTAATTAAACCGACTTTATTTTTATTGATCATTTACCCTTGCATTTTTCCTGTCATTAAGTATTTTTCTTACATGTTTTTTTTTTCCATAATAAACTTTCATACAATTCCATTTTAAATAAAATAACCAAATTCAGTGACTGCACAATAATATTCACAACTTTTTGAACAAAGATTCAATCAAAGGAATATTCTGAAATTAACGTGAAATGAACTATTATATGTTTCAACAGTATAAATGTCCAGAACAGTTCTAAACTAGCATATAGTAAGAATGTTTATCAATTGATCTCTATGTCCATCTCGAAGACGGTGCAGTAATCCTCGACCCACTGTGACCAGCTTGCCTCGGCCGGAAGACGCTGCACGTCGTACAGCCTGCAAAAACACAAACACAATCAAACGGAAGAAAAGGACCAGGGTAACAATCAAAATGCCAAGTTGTTGTTTTTTATGAGGGGAGCAAATGTAACAAGAGCATTTCCGTCATCCCATATTCCATATCCTTAAATGTGTGCAATATTACACCCTTCACTGAAATCATTGTTTGTTTCTATGTGACCATTCACTTTGGCCCAATAATAATGGCATGCAGAAAACATCCAAACACTTCATACCTCTAGTGTGTATTACTGTGACAGCCAGGGAATGTCAGATGCAGATACTGTCAATGATTGTCACCAGCTGCTTCAAATTCAGCACAAACTCAACCTAGAGATGCAGAATAACAATTTATTGACAAAATAACTGAGGTAGAAGTAGTATTCTAATGATCATCTCAGACATGGCAAAAAAACATCAACATTTGCAGGCCATACTGTCCTACGAAAGGTAAAAATTTACAGGCCTGTTGTAAATTTAACTGGCCTCAATTTTGTATGTGCAAAAAAATCATTGTTTTTACTGTTTACTGGGAAAATACATGTTCTTAGTGTTGTTTACTGTTAGACTGAATATACACTGCAATTTTGCTATATACATCAGCATGGAAGGTGTAAACAGTTACTCTTATATAATATTTATCAATACTAACCTATCTGAATGACCATAACATTACTGATACAACGCAACTGCTTTTGCGTTTGAGAGAAAATATAAATGGTGTCAACAAAAAAGAGTAACAATATGCGGTATAAGTACAAATGCACATCGCATGCAATACAGATTCCCTTTTTTTTTGTTTTTATACAACAAGAGGGCCCTGGGGGCTCTAGGATGCTCACCTGTAACCCAATTGGAATTTGCATCCCTGATGCGTGGCTTATTTTTATCCCAGGGGCATAAGTTGAACAACTTTGAACAAACCTCTGGGCCTTGCAGTTTCAGGTACAGATTTTTAAAGTCATTTTGCTAATTAAGTCTATATAAACCATGAGACCCCTCAGGGGGTGGCCAGATTTGACCCCAGGGGCATAATTTGAACAATCTTTGGAGAGGACCACTATGCAATGTTACGTAACAAATATAGGAAAGCTGTGGGCCTTGCCGTTTCAGATAAGATTTTAAAAGTCATTTTGCTATTTAAGTCTACATAAACCATTTGACCCCCCCCCCCCTCCGGGCATGACCAGTTTTGACCCCAGGGGCATAATTTGACCACTATACAATGTTACATACAAAATATGAAACCTCTAGGCCTTGCAGTTTCAGAGGAGAAGAATTTAAAAGTCATTTTGCTATTTAAGTCTATACTAACCATGTGACCAATGGGGTTTGGTCTGTTTTGACTCATGGGGCATAATTTAAACAATCTTTGTAGAGTACCACTATAGGATGTTAAATACCAAATACAAAATCTCTGGGCCTTGCGGTTTCAGAGAAGAAGATTTTAAGACATTTTGCTATATAAGTTTATATAAACCATGTGACCCCCTGGGCGTGGCCAGTTTTGACCCCAGGGGCATAATTTGAACAATCTTTTAGAGGACCACTATAGGATGTTACATACCAAATATGAAACCTCTCGGCCTTGTGGTTTCAGAGGAGAAGATTTTAATAATCATTTTGTTATATATTCTGTATAAACCATGAGACCCCCGGGGCGTGGCCAGTTTTGACCCCAGGGGTATAATTTGAACAATCTTTGTAGAGGACCACTATAGGATGTTATATACCAAATATGAAACCTCTGGGCCTTGTAGTTTTAGAGGAGAAGTTTTTTAAGTCATTTTGCTATATATTCTATATAAACCATGTGACCCCCAGGGTGTGGCCCGTTTTGACCCCAGGGGCATAATTTGAACAAACTTTGTAGAGGACCTCTAGAGGATGTCACATATAAAATATGAAAGGTCTAAACCTTGCGGTTTCATAGAAGAAGATTTTTAAAGTTTTAGCTCTGAAGACCTACATTTTCAGCGGACTGGAAAGATTTCAACAACTTTGAAAGAGGTCCACCCAAGGATCATTCCTGTGAAGTTTGGTGAAAATCTGCCAACCAGTTTAGGGCGAAATGTTGTTTGAATGAAAAGTTGACGACGCACACATGCACGCACGCACGACGGACAACAGGCGATCACAAATGCTCACCATGAGCACTTTGTGCTCAGGTGAGCTAAAAATAAAAAATTCATAATTTTTGAGCTACGAAAATTTTTATATTGTGGTCAATACTCCCACGCTTTCCATGCGGATGACATGACGTATGGAATATCGACGTTACTTTTGCTCACTTCTCTAGCAAAAAGTCGGGTTTTACGAAATATAAATAGGATTTGTGTGCATATCTCATAAACAGTAATATTTGGATATACAAGCATCGGTAAACATTATTTCTATATTCAGTTGAGATATTTTATGTGCGGATTTAACATATTATGGATCCTAACAATGATGAAAAGAGTGAGTAAATTACATTCATATTTTGGGGTCCGTAATAATCCAATATACAAGTACTTGGATTTCATCGCCGGCCTTTTGACATTTTTACGGCAATGTCTGATGGGTTGATGGTCTTTTGCCATGTCTGTCAGCTTTAATCTTTGAAATAACATTTGGCATTGATGTTAATTGTACAAATTAGGAATGTACACTCAATAAATACTGACAAGAATATGGGTAAAACAGATAGATGCTTCATGATGCTGCTTTGACACTGCTTGACAATGTTGACTAGTTAAAAGCACCACACTGTCGCATTGAGGCAAACATTTGTGCCAAGTCATTGAAAAATCCAATTTTTGATCGTCGACCCCTCACTGTGACCTTGACCTTTGACCTACATTCATGTGCGTGTCATACTGTCTCATTGAGGTAAACATTTGCGCCAGGCAGTTTTAAAATCCCTCCATCCATGGCCCAAGCCAATATTGACCTCGGAATACTGAATGTGACCTTGACCTTGGACCTACTGACCTGAATGCATGTGACATGCAGTCTCATTGAGACAAGCACTTGTTCCTATTAATAATAAAATCCCTCGATCCATGGCAAAGTTATAGCCCGGGCAGGCAGAGTGCCAATTTTGACATTTGACCTCTAAGAGTGACCTTGAACTTTGACTTACTGACCTGCTTTATGCGCGTGACATGCCTTCTAATTGAGGCAAACACATGTATTAGGTAATTTGAAAATCTCTTAATCTTTGGCAAAGTTAAAGCCTGGACAAGCGAAGTGCTAATTCTGACCTTGACCTCTAAGAGTGACATGGACCTTTAACCTAAGGACCTGATTCATGTGCAACACACCATCTCTCTGAAGCAAGCATTTGTGAAAAGTAATTTAAAGTCTCTCCACGCATGGCCAAGTTATAGCCCAGGAATACAGTGTGACTATGAACCTTTAAACTTCTAAGAGTGACCTGGACATTTGACCTGGTATATGAGTACGACATGATGTTTCATTGAGGCAAACATGTGTGCCAAGTTCTTTTAAAATCCCTTAGTCCATGGCCAATTTACAGTTAAGAAGGACTAAGTGGCAACTTTTTGCTCGGCCGAACCTTTCTGGGGAGCATAAAAATGGGCGAAAGTTAAGTCAGTTTGAAAAATAGTGATGTTTTCAGGTTATGTTAGAATCCAAATAATTTTTGAATTTTTGTTGTTTATCGGCTAATAAACACCGATTTGTCATTCTGATGTGGTATATTAAACAACTTAGGCAACAGTCCTCTTGGTTTAATTCATAACCATCACTCCAATCATTGTTTATTTGCTGCTTAACAACTCTAAATCGAAAAATAATTGTGAAATAAAGTGAATCTTTTACAGTTAACATATTGAAACCATTTATTCATTCAACACTACTGGTCTCGTTTTCTGAACAAATTGAATTGTAATAATACTACAGCAATAACATCTTTTTCAGAAAGTTTACTTGCTTCTTTTCTGATGCAGTCTGTAGCCTTCTGGATGTGACATAGTGACTGTTTCACGTTCAGTTGGAACGCCTCTACCATCATCGTGTGGTGATGCTAATGCAACTGATCCTGAAGTATGGGAGTAGCTCTGATTAAAGAAGACTTTCTTGTGAAAGTTTGAACAAAACCTTTACTGGAAATGTAAGAGTAAAATTGTTCTTCTATAATGTAACCATACTTGAATCTCTAACAAATCTCGGACTTTTCTACGACGTCCTCATAAACCTTACAACAATCGAAGCACATGTTTGTATATGAGATGACTAACCAAACAGAAACAAAAGCAAGATATCAAGAGCAATAGAGTCTCAATGCTGTAACGGAAATGGTGTCCGCCTTGCAATTTGTAGGGTCCTACTGGGTGAGGTTTCAAAGTGTGTCAATAAGCCTTGAGCTACAACAACTAGGCTTAAAGTAAATGTGCGAAAAAGTAAATTTCTGGGAGGCTAAACTTAACTCTGTGCTCAACCTTTTTTAATGAAATTCACATCTTTCTACATCAAATGTTTGTACAACTGTAAATATGTCTTGATACTGATCCACAGATCACTGTACTTCCACTTGCTCTGATGCCGATACTGCCCATAAGTGTAACCAGCTGCTTTAAGCTTGGCATAAACTCGACCTAGAGAGGCAGAATGATATAACTTTAAATATTGGCACAACTCTGAGGGAACATTGTTGCAGGCATTACTTGTTTTGTTTATTTGTTTTGATTTTATGCCATATTTAACAGTATTTTAGTCATAAAACGGCGGCCAGTTAACTTACTCACATTGTCCTGGGCAAGCTTAGCCGATCAAAGCGGTTAACCAGTACTAAGTGCACATACTTATTCCAGTAACTGACAACTGCCCTACTTAAATCAGAGGTAGGGGGAGAATGGCCGTAGAAATAATTTCATGACCAATCACCACGAAAGTTATGTGACCGGGCCGGAAAGTAACCTCACAAACCCCAGATTGGCAGTCCTGCACTCTACCAAATGAGCTAGCCAGTCCGGCGCATGCATTAATAAATCCTTTTATAAAAAAAGATGCAGTTTAAAGAACTTTTATATAATTATAATGAAGTCTTATTTTAAAACAAATGGGTTGTTTACCATTTAAACAATATAATAAGCAAATTTTAATTTATTTACTTAAGTAGAAAAGTATAAAATCTACAAATAGAGAAAACAAAGGCGCTAATATAAACTAGATCCTAATATTGACAGATTACAGAATTTTCTCAAAACTAAACAATTCAATACACTAACAGTTTATAACAAAGATTGTACTTATTTTACAATGGAGAATTTTTGTAATTTTTTAATGAACTACAGTGATGGGAGTCCAATGTAAATTTTTATTTAAGTGAAAACAGCTGACATTTTTTTTTTACTATTGTAAGGCCAGTCCTTTTTTATTTTCAGGTTTACAAAAATTTGGGGGGAACATGTCCACTGGCAGGTCGAAAAAAAAAAAGTGTTCAAATCTTAACACAACGAACGACTTCCCATTAGCAATTTATAATTAATAACAATATCAACATTAAACACACTATTACGTGAAGTTAGAATAAAAAGACGTCAAGATGCATATATTTTAACGGCATCATTAAAATTGATTTTACGACAAAGTTGTATACTTGTATGGATAAAAAATGTAAAGTGAGATGCCTTTTTAAAAGAAGACGAGTTAACCTGTACAGGACTGGAATCCACAACTGCCCGAACACAGGCCTTGCAAAACGAGCTTAATCTAACCACACAACGCAAATGTTGAAAATAATTGCTGTGAGGTCTCGAAAAACATATTAAATATAACTATATCAAGAGAAAAGTCCAAATAATATGACGTTAATTGTGTGGATTCTTATTAAGTCTTAATTCTTATTAAAAATTTTATCCGATATAAACTGAACTGCTAGTGTGTGTTAAATTATTGCATTACAATTGTGACAGAAACAAAATACAAGGCAAATAAGAAATTCTCATTGTGTCGCGAAAATATATATCATCAACAAAATGCAACCATGACTTTCTCTTTTAAGTGGATACGAGACAAAGCTGTCTGTCCCCACATCCTAGTTTCGATGTGCCCGCAAGAAGATCTTGTTACTAATGATATTATTTGTTACAAATGCCACCTGAAAATATACATCCAATGCCTTCCACAGGATTTTTTTTGGCGTCCCCGTCCCGAGAGGGGTTGGTTAGGGAGGGGTATCCCCTCCGTACGTCAAATATTTGTGCGGCATGTGTCAAATGACGTTATCTGGTGCGTTTTAGCTATTAAATTTAAGGCTAAGATGTTTTCTATTTTCGGTACAAGTTTAAACGAAATGAAATAAACGAAACATCACCATTTGAACGGCATACCTCTAGCCTTTTAAAAGCAAAAGCATCATTGTTGTTGCGAAACTGAAAGTAATGATTTTTTCCGGATGTTTATGTCCAGTGCGCATCACATTCGCACAGTGACGTCATGTCCAAACCCACTATTCTCGTCTCAAATCTTTAGGTTACACTCGATCTACTGATGGAGCCTTTTGTATTCGATTAATTATGTTCATATGGGCATATATGGGCATATATTTAGTGTTTAACACTGTTTTAATCGTTACAGCTGTTGAACATAGTACTCACTGGATAATTGGTGAATTGTAAAGATCTTGATTAAAATATATTTATATTATATACATGCTTTGTTCTTGCAAAAACGGCGGGATATTTTCCTCATGCACATCATGCCTGCGCGTCAAATGTTTATGAAAAAATGTCACTCTATTGTTAAAAACAGTGTTGATTTTCTCATGTTTCATTCTTTCTATGAATAACTGTACTTCTAACGGTAATATTAACTGTCATCAAATGGACAAGTCATTTTAAGGGCCGTCTATGAAACATGTTGAACATTTATATTAGAAGTTTACAATATAGATGACCCGCAAACTTCACTGACCACAATAACGGGATTTCTCCCTACAAAAATCATGCATGGGATTAACATTCCTTTGACGGGAAACTAGGACACCCAATGTCTTTAAAGACCTGTATTTAGTAAAGCACATGATCGGTACACGCACGCTTTCCATGCGTGGAGCGTGACGTCGTGTTTCAGCAGACATTTCGCACTCTTTTGTAGAAAACAAGGTTTTACATGGCATACATGTACATAAACAACGGCGGACGCCTTGCTTAAAAAAATTGTACGTGAAATTCCGGAACAATTTGTTGATCTCGATCGGCAATCATCGTGTGATACCGTCAAAAACAAAAAGCAGTTTCACGGAAGTAAACGGACATACTGAGCAATTATTATATTCGTACTCAAAATATTTCGAAAATTTGAACGTTTCGTCCCCCATCGGTAAAAAAAATATCGTAATTATAATAAAAAAAATTTTCACTTTCGGAAAATTTATGTTTTTTTTGTTTTGTAAACCGTAAAATCAAAAAGTCCGGGCCTAAGAAATTCATAGCTTGCTATTTAAAAACACAGACCATGTCCCCCTCATGACATCCTGAAAAGAGGGCTGGGGTCTGATTTGCAGATGTCCCTGGTGACCTTTGAGATTTCTGGTAGCAACAACTTTGCATTCATCTTGTAGTGATCCCAGAGTAACTGCCCCTGTAATATGAGAGGTGCACTATTGTTTAAGCAGAACCAGAACTATTACTGCAAAGATTTGGTCCTTAAAGGAACCTATTCACAGATTGGAAAATTGACAATTTTCAATTTTGTTGACACAGAATTCAAAAAAGAAAAGTACATTGTATATAAAGAAGTGAAATAACACATCTGACACAGAAATATACAGGAAATATAGGGTCATTTATGAATAATCATAAAATGAAATGGCTAAAATTATTCAGCGTTTGCAACACTTTTTTTGGCTATTTGGAAAACATGTGTATCACTTACATGGCATTAAAATACATGGTTATAGCTGAAAGTCCCAACTGGCCAAGTGAACTGGACAAGTGAACCTGAAGGTCGTAGGTTCAAGTCCCGGAAGAGGCAAATCGTTTTACTTTATTTGTTTTCTTTATAATTATAATATTTGTTTTTGGTTATTCCAGATGGTTTATTTTTTTAAGTTTAGACATGTATTGACATTTTTTAATAATACGAAACAATCTGTGAATAAGTCTCTTTAGAGAAGTACCAATTTCAAGCATATCTGAGCTTTATGTAGTTTAATAGTAGTACTTTCACTACTGGGTAGTGAGTATTTTCTGGTACTTAAAGATTATTTTTAATGAATGAGCAAATGAAAGGAAACGAATAAATGCTAAATAAACACATTCCGGCGCTCTTTAATAAATTGTTGGTTTGGTGTATCCCTACCCAGAATTTTAGAGGTGGGTGGGTTTGTAGGTTTTTTTTTCTTTCAATGTTGTAAATTCAATATATAGTTCACGCCTACTATGTGACCGTTGTACTTGTGTACTTGCAATACCGATGCTTTACTGATTTATAAATGTGTAAAAATGGAAAAACCCTGATATGGATTTCTCATATTTGTTCTTGAAACAAGTTTTAACAAGAAAATTTCAACATATTCAATATAGGCAATATAAAACTTTTCTTTTAAGTTAAATACATCCTAAATATATGTATCCTTGAAGATGAATTAATGAGGCAATCATTGGTTGTAAACAACGTTTGTTACTAGCATTATTCTAAAGAACATCCGTTAAAGACAATTCATAAATGGACATTAATCACTGAAGAACAATTACAAACCTTAACTAACGTAATTAACATCCGACACTCACTCAAAAATCGCTTAGAAAATATTTAATGAAATAATATCCTACAATACCGCCATCAGCATTAATCTCCAAAAAGAAGAGCACCAGAGGGCTAACTTCCACTATATTAAACAAAAAGGACTTCAAATAGCAGTAGAAACACAAACATAAAAATGTTGTTGAACTTTTCGCTTGTTTTAATTTTTTGGGGGTAGCAGCCATTTTCATGAGTAGGTAGAGTTACACCAAACAAACTATTTATTAAGGACGGCCTTGGGTACATTTTTTGAAAACAATACTACAACTGATGAAATTTATAACCACACAGACTCAGGTCAATCTGCAGAAAACACCCTTTACAGAAAACAAATGTTTTTACATAAATACAAGACATTTCTATCAATCAATGAGTCCTGACTTATTTAATGGCTAAATGCATTGTCAATCAAATAAAATCGCCAATCAGTAAATTACCTTTGCACTGTTACTGTTAAACACTTCAAAGTGTTTGTGATCTCTGTGGTTTGATCGATTGCTGGCCTGCACGTCCAACACTGAGTTCTCAGAAACCTTGTGACTGTTGACCTTCACATCAGGTTCTCGTTGATGTTGACACACTAGTCGGAGATGTCCATGTTTGCCCCCTGACAACTACAATAACATAAGAACTTCCATTTCAAAAATGCAATTGAACAACAGCTAAAGGCTTTGGGGAAAAAAAAGCATTTAAATCTTTAAATATTATAAGAGGGCTGTAAGGCCCTATGTCTCTCACCTGAAATCTAAGCAAGTTTCATGTTGATTGGGCAACAAATGTGGCATCAAGAGTGTTCAAAAGCTTTTTCTATAATTGCCATTGTGACCTAGTTTTTGACCCCACTTGACCCAGTTTTGATCTCGACCATGATTTCATAAGAACAAATGTTCTGAGCAATTTTCATGTTATTTAGGCAAGAAATGTGGCCTCTTGAGTGTTCAGAAGCTTTTTCTTCAATTTGCCCTAGTGACCTTGTTTGACACAACATAACCCAGTTTCAAACTGGATATCATTGGAACAAATGTTCTTGGCAAATTTCTTCAAAACTGGGCAATAAATGTGGTCTACAGAAAATTTCTTGAAGATTGGGCAATAAATGTGGTCTACAGTGTTCACAAGGTAAATGTTGAGCAATATAAGGAAAACTGCCCCACCCCATGACAGTCATATTTTTAACGAAGCAAAATGATTTCAAGGAATTTAGTTGCGTGTTACCCAGGGACCATGTTTGTAAAATTAATTTGAAATCCAGCATGCGGTTTCTGACAAGAAGATTTCAATAGTTTTCTTTAACGCCATAATAAGGAAACATTTCCCGCACCTGCTGGACAATTTTTTTAAAGAATCGAAATGATTTAAAATAATTTGGTAGAGTGTCACCCAAGGACCATTTCCGTGAAATTAATTTGAAATCCAGAAGTGGTTTCCGACCAGAAGATTTTCAAAGTTTTCAATATACTGTCATATAAAAAAACTGCCCCGCCCCATGGTCTCCATGTTTTTTATAAATCAATATAACCATATCAGGAAAACTGCCCCACTCCCTGGTGGCCGTGTCTGTCAATATGGCGGAACAATCAACGTAATTGTGAACTAGTGGCATAATAAAAATGAACAATCGCCCCATGGCAGCCATGTTTTGCTTAATAATCAAGAGAGAGATTGAAGGAATCTGGAAGATGCTGACCAATAAAACATTTATGTGTATTTATTTAGAAATCCACCCAGCAGTCTTGGGCAAAAATATTGTCTGAAGTTTTTTTCAACTTGGTAGTCCAGTCAATCAGAGAACTATATTGATCAACTCCATTTGAGAAACTGTCACCTAGCTGTTCCTGTGATGTTTTAATAATAATTATGGCAACAAGCAAATAACTAATCACAACCTTCCCCCTTTAAATCTTTTCAGAATATCTGTTAAACCGTTTTAGCATCTGGTTGTTGATGAAAATGACAATATAATACTCTTTAAAACAGACCCAAACACTACAGTGCTTTTTGTTATATAGACTGTACATTATTTTCTCTCCTCCATTTAAGAACTGACTAGTAATTTTCTGCATTTCATCAGAGTATGAACTGTCGGGAAAATTACGCCCAACTTGCATAAATGCCGACAGTTCATACACTGATGAAATAAACGTTCAATTCTTATCATTACAATCCAAAATGGATATAAACTTTGATTTTAACAACATCTACCTTTTTATTGTTTTTTTTTCTCAAGTGACGTGTAGGATATGAAGTAGGAATCCTCGTTTTTGTTTTGTCGAATGGCACATTTAGCATTTCTAACATCTTGTCAGACATTTCAAATAGCTGTGGATCATTTTGCAGTAGACTTTCTGGTAAAAACAATTAAACACTCCCAATAAATGAGTTAAAAAGTTCACCTTCTTCAACACTGGCAACCAATGAATCAGCTACACGTATTTTGTTTACGGACATTAGTAACCATAATAAACATTCGAGCAAAACAGTGACATTTTGCAAATTGTGAATGAAAAAGTAAACTTCGTAAACGTTTGCGCAAAACAATGATGTCACTTTGCAAAAATTTAATGAAAAAGTAGAACGGTCGTGAATAATAAAGAGGTCATTCGCATACGCAGCCGGTTCATCGGGGTATAAATGACAGGTCACATGGGCTGTTTATCCAATCACAATGCAGCATTTACATGAAAATGCAAAAAGTTATAATTATTTTAGTTTAATTTGAATGATACTTTCAATTAATAGTCATGAAGATATACTGCACACAAGAAATGGAGCAGACTGACAGACAGACAGACGGACACAGCAATCACTGTATCCAAACTACCATTGGGACAAAAATCCATCGTGGCGGGCTAAAAACTAATGCTATCTTACCTTACTATTTAGCATAATGGGCACAATACGCGCTGCAAATTGCTGGTGAATATTTCTGTCAGGTTCTCAAATCCAAGCGGGAATGTACCTGAAGGCTGCAATGAAGCTACATAAGATGGAAATATGTTACAGTTCAATGGAATCTGGTTGCAGAATAAATGATCATGACTAAATAATAAATGAACAGCACACCTATTTCTACAACTTCTGGAAAAGAGAATCTTTGCCTAGGTGAGCTAAAATCTCATTGGAATATCAACAAGTTTCTTCAATGAGGTCATTAATGCAAGTAGTCTGGTCAAATACATAGCTAGAAAGTTAGTCTTAAAGGAACTATATCAACAAAGAAATTGCCTTCCTATTGAACAATAAATGATATTATATGATAGAAATGAGCAATACTAAGACATAATACATAATATAGTACACATGAGACATTTGTTAACATCAAATGAGCCAAAAAAGTTAAAAAATTCAAACTCCATGTGGGTATTAAATTCACAATTTAGGAGCCTTACAAAGAAATGACAGTAGACAGCGCTCTAACCAACTGCGCTAGTCTGCATGGTAATGAATCATGTGTAAAATATGGTTATACAAAATACTCACAATTCTGACATCAAAATGTAAACATGAAAAGGGCCAAACAAACATGACCCTTATTATAAATTGATTTTTATCTCAGAATGCTTTCACTGTTTTCACATTATATATACCGTGTTTTAACTGTTATTATATGGCATTATTAATATCTTAATTTTTTTTTGAAGCCATTTTTGATGACATAGGCCCTTTAACAGTGAAATTTAGTATTGCATTATGCTAAATTTTTTTAGTTATGCTTTTGACTGCGTACTACTTTGTTCTGATATTTAAATGTACCTAACACTGCTGAACCTTTTGTCCAGACCCTGACTGCATTGCAGTGGCAGGCCGCGATGGATGCATTGGTTTGCTGGTAACGACATCCACTGAAATCAAACTTGCATAAAAGTCAAACACCACACAAATTATTTACATGTAATAGTTTAAACAGTTCTCTGTTGTTGTTGTTTTTCCAGTCTGACAATAAGCCTCCAATAGTGCCCAATCTATAAACTTGTAATACAACAGGAAAGCATTGTGTTAAATAATTATATGTGTTTCAATTACTTACATAAGAGCAAGATTTTTCGTCATCAAAATATTATCGTTTGCTTAAACCACTGGGCTCGAATTCTTCAACTGAAAGATACTGGATAAATGACAGTGCATTATTTACAGGTGCATCAAAGGATCTCTGATGCAGGTCAGATAAACATGCATTTTTGTTCTTTTACCAACAAGTTTGATAGTCTATCCTAATCAACCTGAAAATGTTTGTGTTGTACATAATCGTTTGTTAACTTTGATAGAAAAGACATTGAAATAACAATGTAGTTAAATGTTCAGAACTACCATATAATGCTTAATAAACTTTCTAAGTAGTTATAAGGGTCATTATCATCATCATCATCAACATCATTACATGTCTAATCCTTGTATGATTTATCACTGTATTTGTGAGTAATAGAACAAAAATGTTCAATGTTTACATTATTCTGGGTGCCTGTGTCTAAAGCTTTCTGGTCCAGCTATCACGTCCTGAAATTCCTTACCACTGTGTAGGCTGAAGGGATGGTCGCTGGCCTGTGGTCAATCCGGAGGTACTGGGTGTGTTCCTCCAGATGGCCTGACCAGCACGGCATCCAGGGACGGCATAGCGTCCGAGTAGCAGACGAGCGCCAGGAACTGGCTAGACATTTCTTCACAATGGTAACTGAAGATTAGAAGTCATTGAACAAAATATCTGGTACAGTCGACTCACAGACCAGCACAAATATTCAAGCCATCAAAACTTTCAGCTAGCCAGAAACTGTTTTCAGACATCATTGGGCCATTCCAGAATTATGGTACATTCAGTAGCATAAAAATAACACAATTCAAAAACACAAATATTGTTTGTCCAATATGTTTACTAATTAGAATAATCATTACAGTCTTAAATTTCGGACGTACAATATTTGTATTAAGCCTCTACTTGAGGTTTTTAATATGTTACAACACAAAAATGTCAACTCCGTTACAAAACAAAATTGATTAAATACTGAAGTTTTTAGGATTTTTAAGCAAAAATTTAACATCTGTTATTAATTTTAGTTCCGTTTTACTAATTATTTGTGTAAAAATATATATTATAAATTGTTTGCTTCCCAAACAAGTAGACAGTTAATATAAAATCAGAAATTGTACAAAAACCATAGCAGTTCGTTTTGTATAAAAAAGCATTTCTCCTCATACATAATCAGTTCTTGAGTAAATATGGTGCAATTGATTGCCACTCTATGATAATAATGTTAATCTTATTAATGTATACATACTAACTCATATTTCATTAATTTAACGTCACGCAACGGAGTTGACATAACGTAACGGTGTTGACACAGTGTACCGGAGTTGACAACAGTACTTGTATTAAATTATAACGTGTTTTACAAGTGGCATGGAAATCAAATCATAAACACCATTTAAACAATCAGACAACAGTTCATTCACTAAAGGGGCACATTGACGGTATTTTACATAAATATAGCTTTAGACACATCGTAAAAAAGATATTTTCTCCAATGTATTATCCAGGTAGATCTACCAACAATATATTGTTGGCATCTTTAAGAAAAAATATACACTAAGACAACTAATTGTTTTTTGGATAGACAGTTCCAGCAGGTTTCGATTTCACGCCTACTGAATCATATTTTCAATGAAAAGTTCCCTATGATATGTACAGTTAATCAATAGTGCATCATGTACATTTCATTCTTATTGATTTTACTACAACTACTTATTTACCCAAACCCGCGAAAGTGTCACCGATGACCAGTCTTAATATAATAAATTATGTACGTGTGCTAACTGTTTTTAGAAGCAAAGTTAACATATTTAAAAATTATACAATATAACTTCGTTGTAAATAAACTTTATTTTTGCAAATGCTTGTGTCAACACACCGTCGATACGCCCCTTTAAACTAACAGACTAATTTATGTTCATAAGCCTAATTTGTCTGCAATCGCTTCCCACACTGGCTTCGGGAGTTCTCGATGTCGTCCTGTAACTAATTCGGGTTCAGCAGACAACAGTGTGATTATGTTATCCCTTACATACCAGCACTCATCTGCATTCAGTGGCCAAAAGAACCTATTTCGTCCAACACAATGCATTGCAGTAACTTTTACACTATCTTCATCAACCTCCATTATCCTCCCTGGGTATGGCTGCCCATCATACAAAACAACACAAAACCTGTCTCGCAGATCTTCCTCAATGGTGGACGGAACATCAAGAACCTGGAAGATATTATTTTACATAGGATGCAATCAAACAAATGATAGAAATGAATTCAAAAAAATATAATGCAGTTTGAATAGGTTTCCAGTTTTCCTAAAGACTATTTTATTTGTGTTCATCTGTTTAAAAGCAGTTTTATTAAATGACACTTAGCTAAAGCACAATACCTGACAAGATGGGTCGTTCTCGAGGTTAACAGGACTCGCTGCTTCTGCAGATTCAGCACTCACACACGGCTGTAATAGTTATTTTTATACAGAAGAATTGTAATACATTTTTGTCTTCATTTCATAGGAAAAACAAGGCAAATTGTTTTCTAAACTGGTTGTTATATTTCAACTGTAATTCAGATGGTCGAGTTGGAGTTCATTGGTTTACAACTGACTTTTAATTTATCATTTTTTTCTGGCTTTTACCAGGAGTAACGAAAAAATTTCATAATCTGTCATTATACAATTAAATTACCAAGTGTGTTGTGTGATTGAAATAAAAGTAAATAATTGTAATGGCCTTACTTCGTTCGATGCTGTGCCCTGGAACTGGAAGTCATGAGGCTCAAAACAGTCGCATCTAGATGGATGGCTGCAAAAGCAGGACAGTACACTACAGGTAGCTTCGCCACGTCTGCTTGTTGCCAACTACAATGCAGATTAGAAATTTAAACATTGCAACAATGGTAGAAATAAGAGTTTGTCTTACAATTTGGAGTAAAAAATGTTGAAAGCACTTATAATAATTTAAGCAAAAAAGCAGGTGACACTTGTACTTAGCTATAAAGCTATAGTACAAATGAAGCTCCACACAACTAACATTTAATTTTGACATGAGACGTATGACTGCCAAAGTTCAAAGGACGCTATCGTGTTTGATTAATATGTATGTACTTTACATTATTGTTATATGTTTTGATTATGGTGTTACCTGTAGGTATTATTCGTACCTGATGAAGTTTCATTGTACCAGGAATAGCGATGAGCTCGCTCGGTAGTAGCTGCTGCATTGCATCCATTGATGATTCCTCAACCAGAAACAGCTTGACGGAAGTGGATGGTTGAACACAGGAAACCAAATTACTAGCAGACATGATGTCTCTTCCTTTGACGTTTACCTGGTGGTCGGCCGCCCTCTTGATCGCTGCCCCTACCCTGTCAGCCGCTCCTTTCCCGTGGGATGCTTCAAGAAAATTCCACGATGAATTGTTGAAACCGTAATCAAATACCTTCTTGTTCCGTAAGAAAAAGTTCATTTTATTTCTGTACTGTGTAGTTGGTCCGTCTGTAAGAAAGTGGATTCCTGTGAGGCCTTTCGGACTCGTATTTGGCATTATAATTCTCACTGAAATCGACATGCAGAAGGACTTCTTCGGTGGACATTTTTTCTTTCAGCATATGCATGGTCTGGTATTGATGACGTATGTTGAAGAAGTGGCGACACGCTCTTTGTAATTCCTGATCTAGTTCCTGGGCTAATGTCTCCTTGGTACCCTGTTTTTGCTCTTTAGCCATCACAAATACAACCTTTGACTTTCCATCCTTCTCCCTTTCTATTCGTTTGCTATTCCATTCTTGCCATGTGAGTTGTTCGCCATCAGCATTATCTACTCGCATCTTTCTGTCACCGCATTCCGCACATTCGCGATACATGCATGCTTTATTTTCTGGTTGGCATGCAATCTGCTTCATCAGTACATTTGGGTCCCTCGTGGTAATCATTCTTGCCGCATAACATGCGTTCACCTTGAATATAAGATTCTCATGAATCTTACAAAGACACGTGTTTCGATCCTTTTCAGTTGGCTTTACTACCCAGAATGGGCGTATGTTACAGAACAGGCTGTAGGACATCTTGCTTCCTTCCAACTGAAACTTTTTGTGCAAGGTTTTTAAGTCGTCGGACAATAGGCGTATTTGCTTTTTAACTCCTTTCCTTGTTATGGTCGCCCGTTTATCAGATTTTAAGCGCGAATTGTCGTCCCGTTCCAAAAACAATCGTACCTGTTCTTTCAGGTTTAGTTTTCCGACTGGTTTTGGATGTGTTACTCGTCCTTTTGACTGCATATACTTTCGTGATATACCTAATACCCATATTTCTTCAGGATACGCTTGCCGCATATGACTTCAGCGATCATTTTTCTATCAAGCCTACTGTTGGTTCTTCTGTACCACTTTCGAATATTCATGATCATCATTTGGTATAACTTATATGATTTTCCATCAAGCCTTTCACAGTCTTCTTTCTTGTTTGTAAACTTCTCTGACAATCTATTGTAGCGTTTCTTATACTTCTCAGTAAGTTTCTCTTGGTTTTGAAGCCGTATTTTCAATTTTTGATTCAAGCGGTAACAGGCGGCCCTTTCCTAGTTTGCCCTTTTTTTGTGCGATCTTCTCATGGACTGAACTCGGGGATTATGGGCTTGCTCGTCTCTTTCTGGTGTTGACGGTGGTGTATCATTATTGACTTGCTCTGCCATCTTTTGTTTGGTTCGCGACATTCGCTTTGCCTTCACCCAGTTGCGCCGACAGTTTCGCTTATCCCGATCGGACAATTCGTTAATTGTTTTTTTATGTCGCCCTTTGCTTTTCTTTGCCTCCATCTTTCACTTTCCGCAGCTTTGTGTTCATCATACTTTTCTGGATCTTCTCGTTTTCGCTTTCTGTATTCTGCCATTCTTTCCTTTGCCGACTTAGCCATTTTGCTGCTTTTGTTTTCAAGGGTTAACAAGTTCAATTGTCTTTCCAGTGCAGTATTTCATTAAATGATTTAAAAAAGCAGTATAATCCTTTTTCGTAATTTCTGTTAGATATCTATTCCGTTTGGAAACTGTAGAGAAAATAATACAATATTTTATTTGTAATGATTTCTACATTTTGCCCCATTTAATATTGTAGATAGCATTATGTATTATTATTTTTATTATTTATTTATTCCAAAAGTGTATTGTATGTGAACCTATTTTCTTAAAGTTATACAAGTGCTGTCTCTATCAGGTGGCATATACTCCCGAATGCTTTTTTTTCTGTAAGTTCAACATAATGTTGGTAATGACACCAAAACGAATCTTTGTAAATTAAAGTGAATGCAAATATGAAATTAATTATACTTCAGTCAAAATGGCTGCTCTGGAAAAGCATAAAAACTTAAACATAAATTTCTTAGTTGAAAAGGGGCATAAATCTGTCAAAACACATAACAGAGTTATGGGGATTGCTTTCCCTGGTGGAGGAATTAATAGTTAAGAAGTACTTTTAAGTTTCAAGTGAATACCGTCGATAGTATTTAAGACATACAATTTTTTATCCTTGGCTGAACGGACAGACAGACGGACAGACAGACAGTTCGATTTTAATCTGCCTACCTTCGGGGGCATAAAAACAATTTATAATGAAAACAGAGTCAACTGCATTACGAATATGTCAACTCCGTTACGATGTTATTGTAACGGAGTTGACAGTAATGGAGTTGACATTTTAAAACTTTTTGTCTACGTAGCCATCTTGTTATAACCATTTTGTAAACAAACAGACATTTATGTGTTTGTATTGTCAATGTACAAATAAACATATGATTTTTATAGAAAAAACAAAATGCAACAGTTTTTGGAAACAGATGAACGGAGTTGACCAAATTTTTTTATACACATGCAATTGCTGACATACCGGCAGATATTTGTCATTCTTTCTTCCATAAACCGGATCGCCATCTTCATTTAAGTTCGCGCTTAAAACATTATATGACGTCATCGCTTTTTGTGTTACAAGGGGCATAATCATTATTTTCATGATTTATGTAGTCGTAACGGAGTTGACCCTTGAACGTCGGGACAGACCATTCAAGCATGATAATTTCTTGTAGACACATCCGAAACAAGATTTGATAATATTTTTCAAATTATGCATCTATTAAGTTAAAATAAACAAAAAAAAAACGTAATAAATATTGAGTAATTAACAAAAAAACATACCTATTATATTTGATAACTCTGTGATCGGGACATTGAAAAATTGCCGATTTTCCGTATCGCCATCTGTCATATTGTTATAATGAACTAAAGTATTGGTATAAAATTAAATCTGAGCTTGAGATTATGAGATAGACAATTAATAAACACCAGAATATTGAATATATAATGATTATGTTATAAGATAAAATACCGGGACAAGAGTATGTACGTTAATTCTGGAATGACTGCATTGCGTCTGTTTCTCCCAAACCTCCTGACAAAAGAGTATTTAAACATGCAGACCGTTTTGGGTGACTGACTGAAGACTAGTTTGGCTCAGTTAAAGTTTTTTTTGGCATAGATTTGCATTATTTATCCAAGAGTACTTAACAAAATAATACGTATATGATAAACAATGTAACTCTGCTTTTGACTAGAATTGCCTGCAGTATTTCTACCAATCTAATCTGCAATGAAGTTTTTCTACAAACCTTGTGCTTATTACCAGAAGTGGTAAATTTTGGGAATTAATTTTGGACATACCATAATATATGAATGTGTGAAAGTTTTGAAGCCACAAATCCTTTGTTCTCCACAGGACACTAGCCTGGTCATTTTATCAAGTAGCGACTGGACACGACTTTACTCCAAACACACAATTTAAGGAAGGAAAAATGAGACCGGGACCAGGACATACACCTAGAGCCATCCAACAATAAAACAGAAAATTTGAGCCAAACAAAAGAAATATATATGAAAATATATTGCAGAACAATTGGTACTTGAAACAAAATTCGAGCAACGAGAATTTGCAAATAGCAAGTTTCGACTTCTAAGGATTTGACTAAAATCACTGTCATTAGCAAATTAATTTTTATGTTTCTATGTTACTGTTTAAGTTCTATTGATAGCAAATTCATTTAAGTCTCTTTGTTCCTCTTAAATCAGTGAAGTATTGTAACAGTTCTTAAATGTACAATGTGTACATGATTGCAGATTTACAGTGGTTTAGGTGTCCACCTTCTGATCTTGTGATTGTGAGTTCAATTTAAAATGATGCAAATGTGACATCAACGCTTATACCCCTATCACACCAGAGCCCGTCCTTACCATGTAAACCATGTACTGCGAGGACATGGTGAGGACGGCCTTTGACAAGTTGAGGACCGAGGGAGATGCATCAGGGACCTTGCGAAGTGAGGAGGTGGAAAAACAAGGACGTAGCATGAACCTTTTTATGATGTATTTGTAACAGTTGAAGCGCGTTTATGATGAATTAATGACGCAGTAAGGACTTTATGAATGTAGTACCTACATGGGGACTTTATGCAGCGCTTTCCCGCCATTGGTGCTACGCATGTGCAATGCGCTCATTTGGACATCTTTGTAACACCATAAAGACAGCTCAGGACTGCTACAAGTCAGTATCAGATCTGTGTACGAGTTCACAACGCTAATGAAGTCATTTCAGCGCATTTCCTATGTATGTAGTGCGTGAGCACTGCATCGGCGGTGGGTCAACGTAAAATAATGCCTCTACGTCAAAATTCAATGAGAAAACAATGATATACGATAGAGCGTTGCAACGTATTTAAATGACAAGGTTGATGTGGACATGGACATGGTGTCAGCATGGTACTAGCTTCATACAGTATTCTAGATGCGCCGGATACGCAGAAGCTGTGCCCTATGAACTGATTTGACTGCAATGAAACACAAGGGATGACGAAGGATGATGTGCGTGGTATGAGTGTTGACCGCCTGGTCGTGTTGAGGACCTTGTGTAATTAGAACTGATGGGCTCTGGTATGATAGCATCATTACTTACAGATCCGTATTCACCAACTGGATTACTTACAGTTCTTCTTCCCATTCATGACCCTGGTATTTGAGGGGAAAGGGGGAGGGGGGAACAAACAGTGCCATCAGGTGAAGAACGCCTGGTCACGCTCCTGCTACTGCCCGTCATCACTGTCCTAATTGTCATCTTCCTCCTCTTCATAATCATCGTCATCATCTGGTGCTGGAGTTCTTTATACTGGTCACAGCTTCTTCGCCTGTAAGTTGATGGATATCTGAATAGTGTGCACACCAGCAGCAGCAGTTTCAGTAGTATACTTAATATTGCATTGTATTTATCATCATCATCATCATCATCACAACATCATCATCATCATCATCATCATCATCCTCAAACAGTAGCGCAATTATATATTATAACAGTTTCTAGAGAGCAGAAACGGCTATAATGCCCAATGTCAGATAATTCAAGGGCCATAACTCCACAATTCCTGGGTGATTTGGCTGGCCATCAAACTTTACCAACATATTACATATAATAAAAAGATTTTCATGAAGTTTGGCAAATATCGGATGATAGCGTGATAGATAAATCATAACAGGGGATAAAGGTAGTAACGGGGATCACTCATATCATTGGAGATCAATATTGACAGATATATCATAAGAGAGGTGATAAATAATAACATATATATATATATTAACAGATGGGGGGGGGTATATAAAAAAGTGACCGGAGAAATTATATTATTACAAGGAAAATGAATCATAGCAGAGGAGATAAATCAAAGCAGGAGAAATCAAACGTAACAGGGGAGATCTACCATAACTTGGGAGATAAAAAATCACACGGGTGATCAATAGTAACAAGGGAGATCAATACATATTTGTTGCTCCTTGCAAATATGAATTTGTAATCGTAATCATGAAGATATGCTATTTAAAAATGTTCTTCATTGTTAAAGTTTCAGTACTATGTTTAGAAATCGGCAATAAGCACTCTGATTTTGTATAGCTAACAGGGGCGTAGCTTGGGTTAAAAAATGTATAGGCACAATAGGCGGGATCTACAAATTGACGCTGTAAGCGATAATTTGGGTCAGGAGAGTTTAATACTCGTATGTGGCTACAAACAACTAACTTTAGCTAAACCCGCAAAATAGTTTTAAAATAAAGCGTAGTTTCATGAAATTTATTTCATATTGACGTAATCGACTTGTTAAACAATGAAATATAAACACAGCCAAGAAAGAGCCCCTCATCCCATCCCCCGCTCTTGTTTTTATTGTATTTTTTGCATATTTAAATTTTCATCTGTGGGAAAAATGTATGGGTATGTGCACATGCCTATAGTGCCTAAAGGAAGCTGCGCCTCTGGCTAATACTAGCATTTGTTCTATGGATTGCCAGACTAGTTGCGCACGCATACGGATGCTTTGGCGGGTTTACATTAACGGTTGCAGGAAGGTGTACTGATCACATGGATCCAGTAGTTTGCATTTAAATTCGTCTAATAACTAGAATGTGTCTGATTCACATAAGCATTATACATCTGCAACGTTAGACGTGGTGCATATTCTTCAAAGTACGAGCTGTGATGACTGGATAGTCAAGAAACGTTCTGCATTGCTGGAATCAACGGAAGGGACGTAACTCATCTGTCACAGACATGTATGTATAGTATAAACAACTGAATGGATTGTCTTCCTTTGTGTAGTGGGATTCGTGCATTGACCACATCGTACATTTTACAAAGAGTGATTAATCTTAATCAGGTTGATCATGATTAAATGTATGAGGTCATACTTTGTTGCAGCACACACTCCCGAACTTTTCCACAATAGTAAGTTGTCTTTTCATTTGTAGTAATAGTATTTGACATAAAATGAATGAATTCCCACTGAAATTGTACATAAATAATAATTACTCCTATATATATCTGAGGTCGGTATACACCGACCTCATATCGGTAAGTGCTATTTTCCTGTGGCAACATTCCGATATGAATTCATGTCGGAAGCTTTTCTAGCTGCAATTTATTTTTTTATCACTCATACATTTAACAATGATTCAACTTTAAGTATAAACATTAATTTACTAATTGCATGCCAAAAAGTCAACATAAAAAACAAATTTAGTGCTACTTTTTAAAAGGGGCTAAATTCGCTGGAACGTCTCATCACCGAATGACATTTATGTGGTGGAAAATCAAAATGTCAAATTTTAAAAAATATCGCTCAGATATCAAAATAAAATCACCTGGTTGTAGATGCAACATATATTGTGTAGAATTCACGTCATTTCATAAAAAATATAGCTTGAAAATGATCTTAAATTGGAGTTTAAGATATGTTTACATCAACGGTGTTTTCTCGACAGCCATGATAAAAATAGCTCAGGTGTAACTATCCAATCAGAACGCAGATGCTTCTCAGCACGGTTATGAAGGATGTACGCGTAATTTTACAAGACGTTATATTAACGGGACAGACTGGTGCTATTAATTAAAAAAAAGAATGAATAATACACATAACAAATATTTATTGACAATTCAAGCAAAACATTATTTTTAAATATGTATTAAATGATAAAAACTTGATAACATGCAATAAAAATGACGGGAACAGAAAATATTCATAAAGTAGGTCCACCGGTACGTTTCATTTATTTCAAAACTACATGAACAGCTAAATATGAATCATGAATATCAATATACTACTCAAATTCAGATTAATCTGTTTATTACGGCCACATAAAAAGGAACACACAGAAACAATACTGTGTGTGTGACAGAGAAATAATTGCAATAATAATACCGCTCAGCGTGGTACCGTAAATCTTGACAAATAATACTCAATTTTTACTGAAATGGACAGAGACGTAAAATTAAACACTTTATAGTTTTTCATAGCAGAATTAACTATACCAAGAACATGAACATTTATCAGTTTGCATGAATAAACAACAAAGTAGCAACGTTAAGACAACATAAAATAACAATGTGTGCGCTGCATGTACACACATCATGAAGAAAAATAAAAACATATTGTATGAACATTATAATAAGCTGTCATGTGGTGGAGGGGGTGGTTAAAGAACGTCATCATTGCATTTAGCGAACAACAGAATATATATTAGTAGGATCAAAATGTTCAGCCGAGGGCAGTGGCAGTGAACAGTATATTTTCGGTCTTAGCTTTTGCGTTGCCTGTAGAAGTCAATCCGTTTCGAAAGATTCGACAGCTTTGCTTTAAACTTAGAAGTGTCAATGTTCATGTTGTTCCTTATATTCGGTAAAGATTTGTAGAATCGTCAATTGGAAGGTCTTGTCAGATGCTCCGGTTTCAACAAGGCCGTAATCGCAAACATATCACTCTTTCGTTTATGTTCTTTTCTGGATGAAGTTTCAGCTGGAATCTCGGTTAATTCGCCATACACTTTATCCAGTACCTTGCCCACTCCACCCATGAGCTTACCATGGCGCTCTACGGTGCGCTCTGTTAGGTGGGGTCCTACAGAGCGCAGTCTTTCTGAGAAAGAATATGAAAATGAAATTTTGTTAAAGAATCTATTATCATCGAAATTGCAATGTCAGCATAATAATAATAATAACAATAATAATGATAATAATAATGATGATGATGATGATGATGATGATAATAACAATAATAATAATAATGATAATAATAATGAAAATAAATAATAATAATAATAATACCTTTACATTTCTTATTAAGGAACTCATTGACCAGGTCGTCTTTCACATTCTTTCCCCTTCTGCCGGAAAGGTTGACAGTCCGATTCCATATCAAGTCTTGTAATATTGAACTTGTAATCCACTGAGGTTGCTCAAGTAGTCCTCTCGCCCACTGGCAAGAGACTGGTCGAGCAGGTAGATCTGGACAACTGGCGCTAGCGGTCATGTACCGCTACATTCGCTCATTGATAAAACGAGTAACGGACGAATCCATTGTGCGCATTGCAAATGGTGAAACGTTTATAAGGCTCTCCGTCTTGGAGCACCTTCTTACGGCACCTGCCATTTCCCGCAGTACATGATTCTGCAACAATATAGCGGAGGCGACTTATCGATCAGTACACAGCGAGGTAAAGTGTGTGTTGTGTCGTTTGTGGTAGAGCGTTGATTTAAATCGCAAATGCAATCAAAATGGATGTATTACAATATAAATTTATACTGGACATTAATGTGGAATAGTGTCTTTCAACAGGTGTGTAAATTTTTATGCAAACTTTTAAATGATGAGTATATTTTTGCTGAGTTCAAAAGTAGCGACGAAAATCCTGTCGCTACTCTATAGACATATAGGGAGAAATTTCCACCACAGTTTGGGTCCTTTGGCGGTTTAGGAAAGGATTTCATTGAAAAAGTGTAATCCATCAAACAGAACATTCATTTACAAGTTCAAAACAGTTTATTTTGTTTAGAATAGGTCAAAAGATGTTATTTTCATGATATTTTCTTTTAAATGACCCTGAAGAAGACAAAATGGGCATTGGACAAAACATGTCCAAAAACTTGTTCCAAGTGTTCAACTCTCAATACTTGTAAGAACTGGTGGTCTTTAATGAAATTTGTAAGTTTCTGCAATACAGTCTTCGATGTTAAGCGGTGGACCGTTGACTGAGTCGACCAAATTTACGCTCTGTCCACCAAAAGTTTCAAGTAAACTGGACCTGCGGTCAATCCAAGAAATTTCCCTTGATTATTTTGTTACCAGAAATCCCTGAAAATGTTCAGCCAATGATTTTGGGTAATAAGAAAAGTTATAAATGACTTATTTTAAAAAATACATAATGTGTTCAATATTTGTAACTTTATGAAACAATAAATCTATTATAAATTTGATGATCACCTTCATTGAGAGTCAGTATGTTATTGAAACATTTATAGTCATTTTCATCAAACAGGCACATATTGTTAAGAAAGAAAGAATAGAATATTTTTAATACCTGTATTATTTATTATTTGTTATAAACCATTTATGAAAAATAATATAGAAGTAATATGGAAAGCCATTAATTTGTAAGCTTCATTTACGCATGTACATGCATTATATTGTCTTCTTATTGTAATCTAAGAAGGTGTTTTATATTATACACATATTATATTGAGTAATTATTGTATGTTTTAAAAATGCAAGCCTTATTCTTGGGTATTAATACTATTTTCATAGTCGTGCATGTAGATTTTGTATTTTAGTCAGCCCATGACAATAAACGACAATTTTTTAGGCCTTTTTTTATCAACATGGAACCTGTTATTTTCATTTAATCTCCAATAGACATTATCAAATTTTCAAGCAGTCCATCAATTAAACAAAATTTCTTATGTTTGTCTGAGGGAATACACATAAATAATAAGTTATTACAGTAATGAACAATATCGACATGGGTGCCGCCATCTTGGATATACATGTAAAATTATAACCTCATTTAGTTATCTATGTATTATTGATATATTACAGCTTTTTATTGTTTTGAAACGAATTGCATCATAAAGACTAAAAGTTTGCCATTTAAATAATACCAAATTGGCATGGTGCACAACATTTTGATGGGAAAAAAGTGAAATCAATTTTTCTTCAGAAAATGTCTTGGTTTTGCATTCAAAGTTTGTGGAAAAAAACCTGATTCACCACAGATGTAATGTATTAACTTTTATTATTGATTAGCAAGAATTACTTCAATCAATTTAAAAGTCTCTAAAATCGCTGTAAAAAAACACCCTGCAAATTGATCAGTAACTGTGACAACGTTTCTGCCCAGCAGTAAACAGTGCCAATAAGCAGTTACCTCCCTTGTGGTTATACATAATTCAAGTTATCAATTCACCACTAAAATAGTACACCAATATTCATCATTTGAATAAGCATGAATATCCTGGTGATACCCAAACTCCACAAAGTCATTAAAAAAGTAAGTGAAAAAGTCTTGAGCGACTGTCACTGTGGAGGATTGTTCCAGGGTCCTCTGGGAGAGAAGCGAACACTAACCCCGTAGCTAAAGAGCTAGCCCCACAGTCTTTTTTAGTCCAACAGCAAGGCTGTTGGAAGTGCCCTATAGGCCAATCACTACACCATCTTTACCTAAAATCAGAGCAAGCCCGGTTCAAATATTACCAGTGCACGGCTTATGGGCTGGTGCTTACTTCGACCACTGCTTTATCGTGATATGTAAAATTGAGAAACATTACCATCTAGACAACATCAAAATGTAGAGTTAAAAATGATATTTTTTGTCAGCTAACAATTTTTTGTTCCAATTGTAAAAAACAAAGAGCACGACACTCATTCAATAACAAATGATAGTTTCTTGAGCAATCTTCATGTGCTTATTAGCTCACCTGAGCACACATTGTTACAGGGACTTGACCTGCATTGTATTTTTTTGGCCTTAATGCCTTGCAGTGGCAATAGGGATTACAATTTTTATCCAGACTTAAAGCAGCAGTCCAGAAATATGTAATAGACATTAAATTTTGCAGAAATCATTTCTTATGGACATATTACAAATCAAAATACAAAAAAACGCATTGAAATTGATAAAGTAATAACATTTTTGTAAATTTTTATCGTATAGTTACTGTTTGCAATGGCTGGTGAATAAGAAACAGTTTTAAGTCAAGTAAACGTCATTAACGTTCGTTAGAAATAATGCCAATTGAAGATTTAGTGAACTATATGGACTGCGGCTTTAAAGGGACTTGTTCACACAGTTTTGCATTTTTTGAAGTATGCCATTAAACGTCTTAACTTGACAAATTTAAGCATCGGAACTAAAAAGCTCAAGTATAATAACAACAAAAGGTTTTAAAAAATAAAGAAAAGAAAAAATTTGTTCCCAACGGGGTTCGAACCTGGAACCTCCGGATTAAAAGGCTGTCACCTAAACCACTCGGCCATTTTGATTTTTATATTTCATACGGCATTATTTACTTTATGTAAGTGATCCACGTGTTGTCAACGATTTCAACGAAAACAACAGAAACACTCCAAATTATTCCATCGTTTAGCATTTAATACAAACGCTTTATAATTTTATCATTTTTCACTGATGATTATGCATAAATGAAACGGTATTTACAGTATATTTCTATGTCCGTAGTGTTATTTCGCTCCCTTGTATACACTGTTCTTTAAGTTTTGGAATCTGTGACAAAAAGTTGAAAAAATGTGAATTCGTCTATCAGTGAACAGGTCCCTTTAACAAATTTGAACAGTTATGTATGACCAAAATATAAAAGTTTGGAAATCGGCTACATTGAGTAACTGATAAAATTAAAAGGTACCCATCATTGTCAGTAGATTATATCATTAAAACTAATGCCAATTTTAGATGTAGTGGACTTTATTCTATGGACTGTGGCTTTAACAAACTTAAACAGTTATGTATGACCAAAATATAAAAGTCTGGAAATCAGCTGGATTGTGTAACTGCTATAATGAAAAGGTATCCATCATTGTCAGTACTCAGGTGAGCACTTTTGACCATTATGAAAATCTTATATGAAACTGAATTTTAACATAGTATTGACACTGATTTGTTGGTTGCAATTCCTGCTTTGTATAGTGGCCATACAGGGACCAATAAATGTTGGGTTCTGTATGAATTGTCCCCCCCTCCTCTGTCTCAATTATGCCGCTTTGGTATTGAGTAATCATATCAGTCTGTTTGTTGTGCGCCTGTTATTTGAGCTGAGCATTTCTTCAAAACATGAATGGAGTTATTCCCCTTTGTCAGTTTTTCTTGTCTGGCCATTTTCTCAAAAACTACTGAAGGGCTTGACCTCAAACTTCATGCATGGATAGATGGTATTAAAGTGAGTCCAGTGTTAAGAATTATAACTCTAGCTGCATTATTAGTCCCTTACTGGTGTTTTACAAGAGGGGACTATAGGTTTGCCTATCGTCCGATCGTCCGTCTGTTAAAGATTGAACTATAGGTTTGCCATACGTCTGTGTGTCTCGCTATCTGTTTGTCCATATGCTTGTCCGTCTGGCTGTCTGTCTGTCCCCAAAACCTGGTTCCTGCAATAACTCAAAAAGCACTGAACTTATTTTGATGAAACTGGGTATACATATAAACAGCAATGTGACAATGTGAGGATTTTTTTATCACCAGAGGTCAAAGGTCACGTCACGGTTACTAACAATAGAAATAAACTAATTACTGTAATGATTCGAAATTAACATAAGATATGACCATGACACTTGGTGCAGAGATTGAACTATAGGTTTGCCATCTGTCTGTGTGTCGTTCTGTCTGTTCGTCCGTATTTCTGTCCGTACGTCCGTCAGTCCCCAAAACCTGGATCATGTGATAACTCGGAAAGTACTGAAGACACTTTGATGAAACTTTGTATACGTAGCAACAGCAATGTGAGAATTATGCACGACCTTTTCTTTTTTCACCAGAGGTCAAAGGTCACGTGACTGTTACTAAAAAAATAGAAATAAACTTCATACTGTAATATTTTGAAAAGTGCATAAGATATGATCATGAAACTTGGTACACAGATTGGACTGTGGGTTTGCCCTCCGTCTGTTTGCGTCTGTCTGTCTGTTCATCTGTCGGTCTCACTCTGTCTGTCTGTCCCGTCCCCAAAACCTGGATCCTGCGATAACTCAAAAAGTACTGAAGATACTTTGATGGAACTTTGTATACATAGAAAGAGCAAGGTGAGGATTGTACACAACCATTTATTTGTCACCAGAGGTCAAAAGTCACGTGGTCCTCTACAAAGATTGTTCAAATTATGCCCCATGGTTCAAACTGACCACACCCCAGGGGTCATATGGTTTATATAGACTTAAATAGCATAATGACTTTAAAATTCTTCTCTGAACCTGCACGGCCTAGATGTTTCATATTTGGTTTGTAACCGTTTATTTTTCACCAGAGGTCAAAAGTCACGTGGTCCTCTACAAAGATTGTTCAAATTATGCCCCATGGTTCAAACTGACCACACCCCAGGGGTCATATGGTTTATATAGACTTAAATAGCAAAATGACTTTAAAATTCTTCTCTGAACCTGCACGGCCTAGAAGTTTCATATTTGGTTTGTAACATAGTATAGTGGTCGACTACAAATATTGTTCAAATTATACCCCTGGGGTCAAAAATGTTCACGCCCTGGGGGTCACATGGTTTATATAAACTTAAATAGCAAAATGACTAAAAGTTTTCTCCTCTGCAATGACAAAGCCCACAGCTTTCCTATATTTGGTATGTTACATTGCATACTGGTCCTCTCCAAAGATTGTTCAAATTATGCCCCAGGGGTCAACTCTGGCCACACCCCGAGGAGTTACATGGTTTGTATAGATTTAAATAGCAAAATGACTTTTAAAATCTTTACCTGAAACCGCAAGGCCCAGAGGTTTGTTTGAGATTGTTCCAATTATGCACCTGGGATGAAAATAAGCCACGCCTCGGGGTGCAAATTCCAATTTGGTTACAAGGTCTCAGGTGAGCGTCCTCTTGTTTAAAAATTAGTTCAGTAAGGCTTTTCAAACATAACTAAAATACTTTTGTATAATCATCATACAATTTTTCAATAGTGTTTGTAATCACAAAAGTTCAAGTTCGGTTTTCAGCATAATTGCTCATATCATACTTAAGCTATGCCCCTTTATTAAAAAATTAGTTGAAATAAGGCTTGTGCAGACAACAACTTTAAAAAGTTTTTGTTCAATCTTTATGGATGTGTTAGTAGGCTTAAAAGGAACGTTAAGTTTAATTGTCGGCATAATTGTTCTTATCGTACTTGAGTTATGTCCCCTTTTTAACTAAAGAGGTTCAAATAAGGCTTGTGCAGACACTAACTTGAGAAGTTTTTGAGCTATCATTATGAAACTTTAAAAGTGTTTTTCTGCAGACTTTAAAATTTGAGGGTTTAGCATGAAACTGTTGTATCTGCTTAACATTTCTATATCAGATACAACAGTTTCGCGCCCGACCCTAAATACACGTATGGCAGTAGTGAAGTGAGTAGTAAGTTATAAAGTAGAAAAATAGAATGTCAAAAATAAATTAGACACTCCTAACTTAACATGAATTCGGTTTTATGATAAGATTTATTAATCCATGTGTTAAGTTGTTGAATTGCAAAGCCATTGGCAACAATCCACTTCCCTTACAAGGTCAACTGGACTAGCGACTCGATAAATATTGTTGAAGGAGAGGATACGGCTACATGCTACTCACAACTACATAAATGTGTAGCATACAAATTCTGCTTTTCGCCGTATAAGCTCGGCTCAGCTCAGGAATTTCAAAAGATGCAGTATCCTGCTTTTTGATGCAAGCTAATTGGACATTTTTTATGGTCCCTGAAGAGGGGGGGGGGAATATATAGTTGCTGCTTTGTCTGTCCAAATTCTTATCCAACTGCCATTCAGTTTTTCAAGATGTCAGACGCATTTGCCTGACAATTGTATCCATCATGCTCTGTGTTCATCCGTCCTTCCGTCCGTCCGGTACTTCTTTTCTGCACGAGTTCTCATGAGTAACCAGTATAAAGAAACTAAATATAAATACTAAATACTTCAGTAGTTGACCCAAAGAATTTTCTTTTAGACCTTGGAAATTTCAAGTCAGGGGTCATTTGACTCCTGGTTTTCAAAATCTGCTGAAATATCTGGGCAGTTAATACATTGTTAATATTGCCCAGTGCATTCCTTGTTGTAATAAAATCATGCCAAGTCTGCTTTTGTTACAAGTTATAGAGTTCTTTAATAGATTTACATGAGATGAAGGTATTTGTTTTATTTTACTCAGTACAAAAGTCATAGAGACTGGACATTTCATCTACAAAACATGTGCCAATTTGTGTACTTTTACTTTAAAAAAGAACTTGATGTTTTGCTAAATTTCATGTGTCTGTAAACGCCTCACTCTGAGCAAGAGTCTTTGTCTGTTGGTATGCCCAAACAAAGTGAGAGGCATTGTGCATTGCACTTGTCCGTGCTTCCGGCTGTACGTCCCATATTTCATGTGTCTGTAAACGTCTCACTCTGAGCAAGAGTCTTTGTCTGTTGGTATGCCCAAACAAAGTGAGAGGCATTGTGCATTGCACTTGTCCGTGCTTCTGGCTGTACGTCCCAAATTGTGTGTGTCTGTAAACGCCTCACTCTGAGCAAGAGTTGTTGTCTGTTGGTATGCCCAAACAAAGTGAGAGGCATTGTGCATTGCACTTGTCCGTGCTTCCGGCTGTATGTCCCAAATTGTGTGTGTCTGTAAACGTCTCACTCTGAGCAAGAGTCTTTGTCTGTTGGTATGCCCAAACAAAGTGAGAGGCATTGTGCATTGCACTTGTCCGTGCTTCCGGCTGTACATTCCAAATTGTGTGTGTCTGTAAACGCCTCACTCTGAGCAAGAGTCGTTGGCTGTTGGTATGCCCAAACAAAGTGAGAGGCATTGTGCATTGCACTTGTCCGTGCTTCCGGCTGTACGTCCCAAATTGTGTGTGTCTGTAAACGCCTCACTCTGAGCAAGAGTCGTTGTCTGTTGGTATGCCCAAACCAAGTGTGAGGCATTGTGCATTGCACTTGTCCGTGCTTCTATCTGTACGTCCCAAATTGTGTGTGTCTGTAAACGCCTCACTCTGAGCAACAGTCGTTGTCTGTTGGTATGCCCAAACCAAGTGTGAGGCATTGTGCATTGCACTTGTCCGTGCTTCTGGCTGTACATCCCAAATTATGTGTGTCTGTAAACGCCTCACTCTGAGCAAGAGTCGTTGTCTGTTGGTATGCCCAAACAAAGTGAGAGGCATTGTGCATTGCACTTGTCCGTGCTTCTGGCTGTACGTCCCAAATTGTGTGTGTCTGTAAACGCCTCACTCTGAGCAAGAGTCGTTGTCTGTTGGTATGCCCAAACAAAGTGAGAGGCATTGTGCATTGCACTTGTCCGTGCTTCTGGCTGTACATCCCAAATTGTGTGTGTCTGTAAACGCCTCACTCTGAGCAAGAGTCGTTGTCTGTTGGTATGCCCAAACAAAATGAGAGGCATTGTGCATTGCACTTGTCCGTGCTTCAGGCTGTACGTCCCATATTTCATGTGTCTGTAAACGCCTCACTCTGAGCAAGAGTGTTTGTCTGTTGGTATGCCCAAACAAAGTGAGAGGCATTGTGCATTGCACTTGTCCGTGCTTACGGCTGTACGTCCCAAATTGTGTGTGTCTGTAAACGCCTCACTCTGAGCAAGAGTCGTTGTCTGTTGGTATGCCCAAACAAAGTGAGAGGCATTACACTTGTCCGTGCTTCCGGCTGTACGTCCCAAATTGTGTGTGTCTGTAAATGCCTCACTCTGAGCAAGAGTCGTTGTCTGTTGGTATGCCCAAACAAAGTGAGAGGCATTGTGCATTGCACTTGTCCGTGCTTCCGGCTGTACGTCCCAAATTGTGTGTGTCTGTAAACGTCTCACTCTGAGCAAGAGTCTTTGTCTGTTGGTATGCCCAAACAAAGTGAGAGGCATTGTGCATTGCACTTGTCCGTGCTTCTGGCTGTACGTCCCAAATTGTGTGTGTCTGTATACGCCTCACTCTGTGCAAGAGTCGTTGTCTGTTGGTATGCCCAAACAAAGTGAGAGGCATTGTGCATTGTACTTGTCCGTGCTTCTGGCTGTACGTCCCAAATTTTGTGGATTAAAGTCATCTTTAAAGCCGCAGTCCATAGAATATAATTCAATACATCGTAAATTGGAAATAGTTCTAATGAACGTTAATGGTATTTAGTCGACTAAAAAATGTTTCTTATTTACGAAAGGCATTTTATAATGTCTATGTTCGAAAACGCTTGCTACAAACGGAATATACAATAATGTACATGCTGATTTACTCCGGAGACATCACCAGCTATCGCATACTGATAACTTTACGATAAAAAGTTACTGAAACATTATTTTACCGATTTCAATGCGGATTTTTGTATTTTGATCGGTAAGATGTAAATTAGTTTTATTTTATTCACATATTTCTTGACTGTGGCTTATATTTTGCGAATTTTGCTCAGTTTCACAGCTGAAGAATCTTAAAGAAGGACTGTATGATTTTGTACAAAACCATCCATTGATTCTAATGATGTCAGTATAGTTTAGAAATTATAATATAATAAATGTTGAGAATAACCTATTTTCAAAAATGCGTATTTTTTAAGAGGAATTAAAAAATAATACTTAGCTGCACAGTGAACTATTATATACTTATAGACACAGCATCTAGACCAGTCAGATTGGTTGATGACACATGCGCAGTCCATATTTTCTCTTTCAAAACTGAATGTAGCTGTTGCTGTTGGATAAATGGGTCTGAATCAACAAGAAATATATATTTGCATTTTTCGGTAAGAGAAATAGTGTTTGTTGATGTTGACGTTTATTTATGTTGTATACAATGTTTTCTTGTTAGTGGGTAACAAAAGAGACCTGAAACAAATGTGTAAAAATCAGACAGTCCCTCATCAATGTATGGGTGATCGTAAGGAATTCTGGCTGTGTCCAATTTTAGCCCTATTATGGCCCTTAGTCATTTTTTCCACTATAGAACACTATGTATAAAAATAAATTTGTGGAAGCAAAAAATAATATTGCAAGTTTGAACTATTAAATGTCATTTTGGATCTGTGTAATACTGCGTTTTCCTTTTCCAATATTATTCATGCCAGTTTTCATTTCCCTTTATTTGAGATTTCTCAGAATCAAGTTTTGCTTTTGGCTATGTTTTATTCTCGTCACAATTCTGAAATTTCATTGGCAGCAAACTTCTTGGTTGGCTGTTTAAAACGTGCAATTAAATTCTTATTGTTTGCAAGACTTGTGTTGTTTAATTGGAAACACATATGTCTGTGTATTGTTAGTAAGATGTGGAGAGAAAACGGTGTCAGCAAGTTTTGAAAATAGCATTGGTACCTAATTATCTATATGACTGGTATACAAATATCGGTGTAACTGTAAATATATTTGGTGTTTACCCTCGAATCTTTGAATGAACAAGAAACAGCTAGAGAGCTCAAAAATAGAAGGTTCATCAACTGTTATCTTGTTAACCATTTTGAGAAAAAAAAATCATTGTATGTTTATCATAGATTGTGAATATTAGATTGCCCATCAATGTCCATTGATGTTTGGATATGTTGAGACTAAAATCTTATGGCCATAAAAGAATATCTAAGACAACAGCAAGACCAATATTCATTTCGGGTTATAGTTTTGCATGAACACTTCCTTTAATGTTTCAGAGTGTTTAGACAGCAGGATGCAGATGGTGTAATTAGTTCCACAGAATGTGTCAGTAAATTTATAGAGCAGATAACTTGCCTCTTCTTATTCCAGGAGAGGAACTCTGTTAGACTTCTAAAACTAAAACCACAACAGTGGTCTCCCTTGCATTATTCATATACTGCTATTTGTTGAAGTGAGGATTTCTCTAACAAATTAGTGATATTAAAATGTATCTGTACTCCTAGATAATCTCTGTGGTCACAAACAATATAACCAAGAAAACAAATTACCAAAGCACACATTAAGCTTTATTTAAGGAGTTTATAATGTTAATTATTAAACTATTGAATTTAATTCATTTCAAAGACTTGAGAATGTGAACAAAGTATGAGTTTGATAAGTTTCAGCCTGCAAACTGTAATTCTGATGTGTGTTTCTTTCACATAAACATTTTGCTGGTGTTTACAAGTTATAGCTGTCTAACATATATGTATCATTGCAAAATTCACCAGTTCAATGCGGGGGGGGGGCATATAGGGACTTTAGACTGGCAGGAATTTGATGCGCTGAATGATTCTGGATCCCGGATAAATAGACTGCCAGATTTTAGATCCCGGTAATAAACACCCCCAGGTCATTTGATAGACATATATCCACTGAGGGGATTTAGACAAATATGCTTGGCTCTATGGTTGGGAATTAGACTCCAAAAAATAACATTTGTCAAACTCCTCTGGATTAGCCCGCCGCTCCACCCCTATCATTGTTCATTGTTTTTCAGATTTTTGTTTCATTCACTGTTCAGTTCACCCATGTTTAGCCTCTGGCTCAGATTTTTGTGTGAACCCTCTTTGGTGAGTTTTCACGTTTGTTTGTGGTATGTGTGGTATGTGTGCATATGTCGGATCCTATCCAGAGTGTATTATGGGCATACGTGATTTGATTATTCATGTGATTAGCAAATATGTTTACTATGATTGAACAAAGTGTCACATGCACGATCCGTTATCCTTACCCATAGGTCAAAGTCAGACTTGGTTATTTTGAATAACTGTGTACAATAAAGTTGGTCAATGTTATAGCTTGGGTTTTGGGCTTCCCCAATATATGAGTCCTTTTCCTTGGTCATCACAGGTTACCGTCACACTGGATATTGACTGGGTTGGATCTTGGACATGAACTTTACAGACTTCACAACCTACGACCGCTGAGATAAAATATCTGTCGTGCTAACCATTCGGCCATTCTGACTTGCAATCATGGTAGCTAATTTTTACCGCTATGTAAGTGATAGATGTGTTTTCCAAAATACTGATGAAAAGTGTTACAAACGCTTTATAATTGTATCAATTTCAATTGTTGATCTTTCATAAATGACACTATACGTATTTTTCATTTATGATACAATGTTTGATTTATTATTGTTTGTCAGTAAACAATGATTTGGAGTTCTAATGCGTAGGAATTAAACCACGAAGGCATTTGCATTAGAATGACAAAGAGTTGTTTAATGGCCAATAAACAGCGATAATGCAAAAATTATTTAGATTCTAACATGAGTTGACATATTTTTGCAATTATAATTGGAACTACATTTTACTATGCTCAGCTCAGAATCGGGACTCCTTTTAGCATTGTTTATTAGGTAGTTTAACAACGATAATTTTGTTCTTTGTCTTTATAATAATTAGCGAGTATCATGTTAGAATTTGGGATCTATGACAAACATTTTAAAATTTGTCAATTGCCAATCTGTTTTAAGTAGTCAGTGTGAAAATGGTGACACTACAACTATTATGGTATCACGTTGTTCAGATGTTGATATTGTAATGATTTGGCAATCATGATAATAGTTGAATTCCAAACATATGATCCTAGGTTGGTTAAGAACACAAAGGTCAAACTGAGCTGATAGTCTGAGTATTTAGTACATGCACATTGAAATCAAGTATCACTACTGACACCACTGGCTGGAACCTCCAATTGAAACAGATAAACCTTATCAGTGGATAAATAGCATTTTTACTTCTACTAAATACTATCATTAAAGCTATAAATCAGAGTAAAACTCTAACAATCAAATAATCTTTATTGCACATCTGCAAGTTATACACTAATTCTTAACGATGTGTTTGTATTTCTGTTCACTAGTAAGTTGCATATTTTATTGCATTCAAATTAACAATGGTGCATTGACAGTACATGTAGCAGATGTCACACTTTTGTGTAGTGTGTAATTTGTGAGGTAAATCAACAATTAAGAAATAAGTTTTATTCCTCCACAAAGTGGGAGACATTAAGCATTGCACTTGTCTGTCTGTGCGGCTGTCAATAATTTTTGTGAACTCAACTCCTCTTTAACGGCTGTGCGGAATGTGCTCAAACTTTCACAGCTAAACAACCTTAATGTGTAGATGATCGTAAAGGAAGGCATTTTGGCTGCGACCAATTTTGGCAGAATTATTAGCCTTTTACATGTTTTTCCACTATGTATACTTCATGAAATTTTGTGGACTGAACTCCTCTGTAAGGGCTGGTTGAATTTCGCTGAAACTTACACAGCTGAACAACCTAAATGTGTAGGTAATAGTAAAGTAAGGAATTTGGCTGCAACCAATTTTGGCAGAATTATTGCCCTTTGACATTTTGTTCACTATATGCAGGTCATGATATATTGTAGACTCAACTCCTCTTTTACGGCTGGGCAGATTTTGCTCAAGCTTTCACAGCTAAACAACCTTAATGTGTAGATGATCTTAAAGGAACGAATTTTGGCTGCGACCAAAATTGGTAGAATTATGTCCCTTTGACAATTTTTCCACTAAAATAAAAAAATACATTTTAATTACTGCCTTTTAGTGGTTTATAATGTATATTTAGCCACGCCCATTTATCGCTTACAAAGGAAAACTGGTGGTAGTTTAAAATAGATTCAGAAGCCCCGCCCTTTTACCGCTCTTTATTTGTTAACTTTGCCTTTGAGCGACTCCGCATCCGTAGCAATTAATCGCTAAATATAGCTTTTGCGCTGAAAAGCGGTGAATTACGTAAGTCAGCAGTTGAAAATGGATAAGCAATGCTGAAAACCATTTATAAACGGACGAAAACGATTTACAACGTATTTTATTTGCAATTCTTTACTGATTAATTGCAGAACATGATCACTGACTCTACTGTATATATACTTAATGAAACTCCTCTTGAACGACTTGGAGGATTTTGCTCAAACTCTCACAGCTGAACAACCTTAATGTGTAGGTAATCGTATTGAAAGGAATTTTGCCTGTGACCAATTGTGGCAGAATTACGGTCCTTGTCTTTTTTTCCACTATAGAATGACAGTTCCACTATTGTATGACAATAAATTTGTGAAGGCAAATATAAGTGTTGGTAACGTGCCCTTTTATCTGTGTCCAAACATGCGTCAAGGGGGCATCCGTGTCTGTGATACATCTAGTTGATTTAGAGTTGTTTATCGGCTAATAAACAACGAGTCTGAGTTCTGATGCGGATGATTTAAATCATGACGGTGTTAGCTTGAGTGGTTTAATATACCGCATCAGAATGACAAATTGGTGTTTATTTGCCAATAAACAATGGTAATGCGATAATAATTTAGATTCTCACATGACCTGACAACATTTTCTGCAATTACAATGTGAGCTATTTTTTAGTTTTGGAACTATTTTTTCGGGTTATTTGCTGGTAGTTTAACAACGGCGAATTTTGTTCTTTGTCTATAGAAATCTCTGCGCATGTTATGTTAGCATATATCTTTGAGCTTTGATTCACAGAGCGGTTACCATATGTTAATGCGATCTGGAAAATAATTGGATATATGCATAGAAATTGTGGAAAAGAATGTTCATGCTTCTTGCATTCCAGATAGTGAATAAACCTCTGTCATAAAAACAATACATATAAGACAATATAAAATAAAATGACCTTCAAAGGGACATAACTAAAGAACTACTTGAGATAAATGGAAAAACATCTCAATTTTATTCACACTATGAGTATACCGTCAGCCTGTCATTTTCTTGTTTTTAAACATTGTTTTACTTTAGATAGCAATGTTAAATATTATATAAAATATTAAAAAAAAAAAAATTGCATTAAAGGTACAACAAGTACATTCCATTCATATCGATTTTACTACTACTACTAATTTCCCACACCCACTATAGTGTCACCGATGACCACTGACTTGTATATATTTGTCAACTGTTTATAGAAACAAGGCTGTTGTATTTAATAATGCTTCAATATTAATTCTCTGTAAATGAACTTTTATTTTGCAAATGTTATTGTTGATCTAAATGTACCGTCGATAGGCCCCTTTAAATCGCAAACACCATCTTAAGTCATAGCTATTTGCATTCTCCTACTGCTACTCAAAATCACAGACCCAGTCACGTATAGTCTTGTGGTAAGTTCACTGAACATATCGTTTTTTTTCAATATTCAAACCTGATCCACATCCTCAATTTCCAACTAAAGTGATTGTACATCAAAATATCTAACATGTGTCTGTCTGAAGCAAATGAAGAATTATGCATAGTATAGTGTATTCCCTTGATTGATTTTGTCTTTTCAGGAATCATTTCATATTATGGCAGTCTTTAAACTACATGATGGAATGCAGTATTTCTTAACCATACAAGTCGAACAACCTTCTAATGCAAGAAAACACACGCTTAAACAGTCATATTGGTTCCGACTGACTTTAAGTGAAATCAATCATTACAGGGGAGATATACCAGCAAGATGAGATCAATCACCACATGTAATGTGAACGATCAATTGTAACAGGGCATACATCAAAACAGGGCAGATCGATCGTTACAGGGGAGTTCAATTAAAACAGGGGCCTCAATGATTAAACAGGTGATAACACATAACAGGGATGATCAATTGCATCAAAAAACCATGCAGGCAAAAAATATATTGGCATGAGTTGTTTGTGTTGTATAGTATTGTGTAACCTATACCAAAACTTACAAGGTTAGCTCCCTTGTTAACAAGTTTGCCACTGTCAATGTATTGTGCAAATTTTTATCTGAAAGTATGTTGATTGATTTAACAATACAAACTGCTGGACATCAACACAGAGTAAGCTTATCATGCAATAGTAATGATATTTCTCCAACTATGATTGATTTGGATGTTTAGCTTTGTATTTACAACACTGTTTAGTTGTCTTCAGGTACATGGCCATGGGACTTCATTCTATTGTACAACTGCAAGTTTTGCTTACCAAAAATCTGAGACTTAACTTATGCAGCTGATTAAATATTGAGAAAGATTAAAATGCCAAAGTGACATAAAACAAATGCTTTCATGCATTCACTCTGACTCACACACAGATGTGCGCCCCAATTAATTCAGCATTTTTTTCTAAATGGATCTGTGAATTGTGAATATAATTGCTTACAAAACTATAAAACATTGCATGAGAACTTCAAAGAGCTAATAAATAGTTTTAAACAGGATCATCATCCAAGTAACGTTTGTATGACCCATTTAATTGATGTTATTGTTTCATAAATAATCAATAATGATCTGTTCCTTTCCACCAAGTTCACAAAACCTTTCTGTTTTATTCCTGATTTAAACAAAACACATTAAGAACATGAAGTGAAAATAACATGAATCACTACAAGGGACACCCATGATAACATTTACTGCTATGACACTATCTGGTGTAAGTAAAAGCTTCATTGCGATCTGCTTCATAGTAAGAAACTCCGGCTTTTGCTTCACAACATTAGAGCTTGCCTTTGAAAAACCTGTTACATGCTAAATATGACAATGCTTGCATAAAATGTCACAACAAGCATTGTGAACCTGAACCATACAGCATTTGTGCATCGATAAAATGTCGCAACAAGCATTGTGAACCTGAACCATACAGCATTTGTGCATCGATAAACTCTGGTCATGGTCCTGTGTGTGTGTTTGTAACCTGTTGACAAGCAAAGATAATACTGTATGTATTCGCCTTGAAGTACAATTAAGACAATGTTCCAGATTAGGAATGTTGCATTACCGATTTCTAGAAAGTTCTGTAGGTAGCAAATTGTAATTTCTAGTAACAACAGGCTGTTGATTTGATAAAATTGTAACTTCCAGTTTAACGTCATTAAGATAGCTGTTGAGTGATCAGATGTTAGCCTTTATAATAAGTATGGTAACTGCATCAGTTGATTTGCTACATCTAGATGCTGTTAGAGGTTGTCAAAACTGATAAAATATGGTGGTTCAATAATATCTTATGACAAAACGATGTAATCTAAGTTATTATAATGTATTATTTAATGCTAAGTAGTGAAATATAGAAAAATATTAGAGAGATATATCCCTATATCACTCACAGTGAGGGACAACTTTTTTGGGTCCCGATTAAATACAGTAAATAAAACGGACCGTCATTGATGCTGGGCTCAAAACTGTGAAATGATGTCATTATTTTGACGTCATGACGATATGATTCCAGTGATATTTTTCAACAAAATGTAAAACAAACGTTAATAAAGCATAAAAAGAAAAAGAAAATGTGTTTGTTTTTAGTGTGATAACGCGTTATATCATCACCGGAAACGGAGACAATTTACATATTTATATCCTCTATTTATTGAAGGAGCATATCTACAGTATGTCGCTGAAATACTGACAATATTATCAAGAAATATCTTTTAAAAAATAATCGGCGTCTATGTTAATTTGGAAAATAAGGAATGCTGATGCTAATGGACATGTGCGTCACTTGGTTTTGTGTTGTTTTTTTTGTTACTTTTACAGGGGTCTCGATCTCCGTATTTTGATGCCGAAATTCGGCATCATTCCCCCAAACAAAAACCATATATTATTCCCCATTTCAGACCAAAATTCCCCCTAAATGAACTGCCATCAAATTTGTTTTCGTATTGTTTATGGGAGTAATTTTCGGGGATGAAATTTACTTAAGCACCGTTACAAACGGTTAACGATAAAATCCAAAGAACACCACATGGTCATGTTAAATGACCGTTTTGACTTGTCTGGTTCCCGATTATTTGTGCTTTTATAATACAACTTCATTATATACGTTTAACTGCTAACTTATTTTCCGGGAACCGTAATTTATGTTTTGGGAAAATGGCTTCTGCTACACAGTAATCAAAACAGGTAAAGCAAAAAGACACAAATACCGTGTCTTACATTCGAAAACAGTTTATTACTTATTATAATTAGTATAAGTAGTTTAACAAAATTAATTAAGGTGAATCATAGAAAGTTAAAAAAACGATTTAAAAAATCGGAAGTGAAAAACTATTAAATTGCATGAAAAATTATCTGTTGCACTGCTCCATCTTATAATGGTAAAGTGGTAGACCGTAGATGGTTAAAATTTGACTAGTTAATATAATATTCAATTTATTGATAATTTTCAATTATATATAAAGTTGTCAGGTAAAGAGTTAGACTAAATAAAGTACTTTGAAAAATTTATTTAATAGTTTTTATTTTTGACTCCTTTGTTAATCGAAATTTCACCTTCTGTGTAAAACTACGCTAAAATTCCCCCACCTGAGGGTACAGGTACTCTTCCCCCAAACCAGAGAGAGACCCCTGCTTTTAGTTCACTTATCCATCGCTTGACTGACTAGATTCGAACGGTACACTATGCTAATATACTAATTTATACTATACGCCTTCTAATAAATCATTATATTTTTATTATGCGCCCCATCGGAATTTGGGTAATTACGCAATTTTGAAACCCCGTTTACGCAAGTTATTTTATATTTGATGAGTAACAAAACTTTATTAAAATACCCAATACTCGGTGCGTAAAGTGATTGACTGACAGGGGTAAGAGTTGGATTTCTTGTTAAATGTATATATCATTTCTTGATTATTTGTCGATAAAATGATATGTTCACAAATTATTATCATAGCCACACACTAAGCACCTGTGGAAATATTCAGTTATATTTTTTTTCGCATTGGCAGTAGATCTCCTAAGTAATATCAAATTGAGGTTACATCAAATTTGGGACACCCCAGGGTAATCGCATAATGGATTGTTTCCAACATCACTTAGGCCACACATTTGCCAAGAATAATACAATTTATCAGCGTAAATGTGTTGTGGCAATGTTTTATATTGTGTATTTAGTAATCAGACTTCACCTTGAAAACTGTTAGCATTATTTACCAACCAAAATTAAATAGTTTTCAGAATTATCCTAAGTTTAGTTACTTATGTGTTGAGAACAGTATGCACATTTAGTGTTGTGAAAAGAGAAATTTTTATGTTCATGTGTATTAGTAAAGAAAAACTCAAACCCTTTGCGTACATAGTGGTTGTTTTACTAAATTAATTGGAGATAAACTTTGTCTAATACTCAATTATTTTCATTCTAATGGGGTAACATAATTTAGAGTACTCAAATATTTTAATTTGCCCCCATCAAAGATGGGGGGGGGGGTAAATGGTTTGCTAATGTCTGTTGTCAGTAGACCACTTTTGTTTCCAGTCCCTAAGTTCAACACTTTTCATCTGATCTTCACCAAACTTCATGAAAATTTTTGTTATAATGATATAAATCACCTTAGGAAGTGCGGAGTTATTGCCATTGAATGATCTAAAATTAGCCTGTTTAGCTGTTTCCACTCTCTAAGTCCAATAGTTTTTCATCCAATCTTCACCAAACTTCATGAAAATGTTTGTTATAATAATATCTATGTCAAGTTTGATAATCAATCAAATCGCTCCAGGTATTGTGGAGCTATTGCCCTTGAATTATCATAAATTGGTCTTTTTTTGCGGTTTCCGCTCTCTTTAGTCCAACAGATTTCGTCCATTCTTCATCAAACTTCATGAACATGTTTGTGGGCATAATATATTTGCCAATGATAATAATCAGCCAAATGGCCCCAGTAATTGTGGAGTTATGGCCCTTGAATTATCTAAAATGGGCCGTTTTAGCAGTTTCTGTTCTCTAAGTCCAACAGTTCCTAGCCGATCTTCAACGAATTCGGTGAAAATCTTTGTGGGCATATTATCTCCGTTAAGTTTTATAATCAACCAAATCGTCCCAGTAACTGTGGAGTTAGGGCCCTTGATTATCCAAAATTAGCCTGTTAAGCTATTTTAACCTAGAGGGGGCATATCTGTTTTATAAACAGCTCTTGTTTATTTATGGCTGGCTAGATATCTCATTGTGTTGTTAAGAATATTCCAACATTACAACGATAATTTTGTCGAGTCCTTGCCTTCTATTTGCATCGTCCCTTGAAAGCCAGAGGGCGCCAACAACATATGTGCAAAGGAGGCTGATAACCACTTCTGGCTTTCTATTTATAGTGTACGAATATAGAAGGGGCACTCAAAAGTTGCATTGATTTACATCATTGCAAACGAGACATGTTGATTCACTTCTTTTTTGACCAGAGTAGTGTGAATATTTTCAAATTAGCCGATGCAATATTAGGATTTATTTATTTGGGACTACTGGGGGAAATTTTTACAACAATTTACTGGATATTGAGAAAGGTGAAAAGTTGGGTTAGACAGCTACGCCTGAAAAATGTATACGATTTAAAGTATTGCAGTGTTTGATTGCTAATTCATTAAAAAACTTACCCAATAAAGTTGCACATGCCACGATTTCTACTACTAATCTACTTCAACTGCTACTACTGCAGCCTATATTCAAAGTATGTGCTTGTTGGCGCAAAATTGTGCTTAAAGAATCCCCTCACATATTTGTCTGTACAGTAATTTAATCAAAATAATTACTTGCAATACATTAATTGCTGACATAACATTGGAATGTTGATGGTAGAGAAAACAAGAGCTGTTTGTAAAACAGGTATGCTCCCTCTAAGTTTAAACATTTTTACAAACATCAGGTTTCAATGAAAACTGTTGGACACGGAGAGCGGAAACTGTAAAAAAGGCCAATATTACATAAATCAAGGGCCATAACTCTGCATTTCCTGGGACAAATTGGTGGATCATCAACCTTGGCTAAGATATGGTCTCAAACATTTTCATCAAGTTTAGCGATGAAAACTGTTGGACTTCAAGAGCAGAAACAAAAGCGGTCTACCAACTGACTGACCGACGGACCGACATTAGCAAACCCAATATACCCCGATGTGGGGCAAAAGTAGTATTTGATAATGAGAATATTTTAATACATGCAGGTCTACTTAAGAAAGAACTAACATCGCAAATTTGTCCTGGACCCCCTATTCATAAATATTTTGACCAAGTAACTTTATCTAAAAACTGTGGAATGTTAAGTATTATTTCTTATTGATTAATATTTTACGTATACAGACTTATAGAGATGACACTGTAAGTAATATGACAGTAATTTAGTAGAATGTTGGAATGTTATCTGTATATCTTTTGCATGTATTAATTATAATTTCTAGTTCCTGTATTTGTCATAGACGGTGACCGCTCAACATGTTTTGTTACCTTCATCAAGGAGGAAATGTGTTTATAACATATGCTTATAGGCTTTTCTTGTTGTTGCTTGTTATATGATGCATCCGCCAAATACGTTATGTTTTTGTTACCGTTTTTTTATTATCCATCGTCTGTAAGCGAATTTATTTTAAAAGTTATGAAAGGAATTTCACGAACTTTTCTGGAAAGGCTGGAAATTGGCAAATTAGCTAACGGTTTTATTTTGGTTGTAATCTGGATCACTGTCATATTCCAGGAATTGTTGAAAGGTTCTTTGTTCATGGCAGATATGCTTGCAAGGGTAGTAACATGCTACATCTCTGGAAAATGTAAATTGTTTTGTAGCTTAACTGGTGGAGGTCTGAGCTCTCAGAGTGCTTACAGTTTGGTTATCTGTTCGTCTGTTTACAACTTGATGCATTATTATTACTATTATTATTATTATTACTATTTTTGGCAGTTTCTTCATGCATAATTGTACTTCTTGACAGTTGACAGTTGACAAATGTTTAAGGGGAGATAGTTTCCACGCATATTGGCGAAGCACGAGAAAATCGATGTTTACTTTAAGTTGCATCTAAAGGAAATAACTTGGTAGTTATGGTCATCCTATGAACATTAACAAACTTATTTGACAGAAAGTATTAGCGTGATGAAAACTTGCTGACCAACTGCATGGTCTATTAACACTGGCTCCACCTCTTTTTGGAAGTGAATGGAAAATAAGCCAATGCAAAGTCCATTTTCCATTCACCTCCAAACAGAGGTGGAGCCAATGTTTATAGTCAGTGAACTAAGCCAACAACTTATTAAGTTTTGTATGTAGATTAGACACGAACATTTGAAATGTGAGTTTATTCTGAATAAACTGTTATTTAGAACTAACTAAGCTTTTTCATAAACAAGTTTGAGTTATTTTTACATCTGAAATAACGTGTAGTTGGTTGTGTTTTAATATTTGTACAACAAAACACAGGACACTGTTTGGGGTTCAGTCTCTGCTTTGATGAAATAATATCATAATTCGTCTTCTTGAACATCAACAGTTACAGCGGGCGTCACACTATTGTCCTTTTCCGTTGCCTGACTAACTTCAAAGCAAAATCGTATTTTAGTAACTTAATGTCTGTCTTTCAAGCCTTTTTAATATGTCATTCACAGCATTTTGCAAAGAATAACAGTGAATCTACACTGGATAATCATTTTGTTCATTAGTTGTGTACTTAATGAAGATGATTACAGTTACATGAAACACTTACATTGCAAAAGAACCTGAAAAAGGTTAACAAATACATAACACATTATATATTGCAACAATGAGATAGTTCATAAAAGGGGGAGATCAATGGATTTAGATAATATACTGTACATGTCTGAATATTCAAACTGTATCACATGTTTGTATGTTTCTGCAATGATTATATAAGATCAAGCGTTAAGCTTCACGAGTAGAAAAACACGACCGATCTTATGAAGGAGATATACGACCATACTGCTGTACCAGGGGCGGGATTGCAGGAATAGGAGTTACCAATATTAACAAGGAATATCAATCATAACAATAGAAATCAGAGGTAAAAAGGGAGATCAGTTATAACAAGGGAGATCAAACATACTATGGTTGATCAAAATTATAGCAGGGAAGATAAATTATAACAAGGGATACCAGTCAATATAGGGGAGGTCAGTCACAATGGATGAAATCAATCATAACATAGGAGATCAGTCATAAAATCTGAGATCAATCATAACAGCTGATTGTGTCACAGAGTTATAAATATTATTTGATTTTGATTGTTTGCATTATAAATTCATATATTTTCATAGTAACAGTATTATAGAATTTATATATTCTAGCATAACTAAGAGCATGAATTGTTAGGATTTCTTTGTCTACTGAATGGCAATAGTAAGTTACTTTTGACCACATGTTTAACTTGATATAAATTACATTGTATTAGTTACAGTCTGGGAAGTCTTTCATGTTGACTTCACACTTATGATTCAGACTGTATGCTTATCAGCTCTAGGTATAAGTAATGACTGTAACTAAAGATCTAAAGATTCTTAGGCTAGGTGCTAATTTAATTACAGTCTGATAGAAGTAAGGAAGTAAGGTACTGTATGATTGGTGGATGAGAGATAGATATGATTGGTTAGTGAGGTGTGTGGGCGTGACTTAATATTAGGGATGAAAGGGTTTCTGAAGGAGGAATAGGAGGTCAGTGAGGAATAGGAGGTCAGTCAGGAATGGGAGGTGATAGGGTTAGAAACAAGAGGATGAATAGTTGGAAATATTATAACTAGGTATTATTGAGAAAATTATGAGAATTAGGAAGAAACAAGAATGAATAAAACAAACAGTTAACGCAGCAAGCGAGTTGTGTTGTGCTTTTAATGATAAGTGCACAGGTTCCCCGGTCCGGTCACAATATCATTCATACAAAAGAAGTCAGTCATAACGGGGGAAATCAATCATAACAGGTAAAATCAATCATAACAGGTGAAGGCAATAATTACAGGGGAAATAAATCATACCAGTTGTGAAGAATTAGAACAAGGCATACATCAAAAGAGAGATCAGTTGTTACGGGGGGGGGGAGTTCATCCATAGCCGGAGAGCACAATGAATAAACAGGCAGTAACTCATAAAAGGGACGTTAAATTACTTCAGAAAACCATGCAGACAAGATATCGACATGAGTTATGTTTGTGTTGTATAGTTTTTTGTAACCTATTTGAAGACTTGCAAGGTTAGCTCCCTTGTAAAAATATTTGTGATTGTCAACATATTGTGCCCGTTTTATTCTCAATATAATGTCAATTGATTTTAACAATAAAATACTGCTGAACATCATTAAGATCCACTCATAGTAAGCTTAGCATATTTCAATAGTACGTTAAAGAAAACCAAAAATATGTTAGATCTTCACAATTAAACATGAAAATCCGAAGATAAAAACAATTACCGCGGAATAGAGAGACCACGAGAATAACGATTTATGGTCAAAACATACCGCGACCAAAACGTACAGTGTTTTTATGGTCAAAATGGTCAAAACGTACACACATAGAAGTCAAAACGTACAATCCGTGATAAAATGTATTTAAGGGCAAATAATTATTTTTTTGTTAATCTGAATGGTTAGTTTGTTGACTTCGTAAGTTAAATGTCTGTACGCTGTATTTAATTTGTAAAAATTGATTACTGTATAGGAACGCATTTTGCAGATCTTTTTCTATATCTGTAGACGAATAAAACAAAAATTAATGAAGATTTTCTTACTGTTCTTGTTAATTATGCCCCTATCCAAGAAGTGGGGATATCTTGCTTTGCACCTGTCCGTCCATCGGTCATTAGGTCGGTCGGTAGGTCCGTAGACCATATCGTTTCCGCAAGATATCTTGAGAACGCTTTGACCTACAATCATGAAAGATGGCACACTGGTTACTTGGGAGAAAAGGAAGAACCCTACAAATTTTGAGGTCAACAGGTCAAAGGTCAAGGTCACTTTTTTTAAACATAGAAAAAGGTTTCCCCTCAATAACTTGGGAATGCATTGAGATATTTTCATGTAACTTTATACATAGATATCTTACATCAAAGCCTCGCTTGGGATTGAATATGGTTTGGGTGGGTCAAGGTCACCGTTACTAAAAATAGAAAAACGGTAGACCATTTCTTTTCCGCACGATATCTTGAGAACGCTTTGACCTAGGATCGCTGAAAGTTGGTAAGCTGGTTACTTGAGAGAAAAAGAAGAACCCTATAAATTTTGATGTCAACAGGTCAAAGGTCAAGGTCACCGTTGCTAAAAATAGAGAAACGGTTTCCCCTCAATAACTTGAGAACGCATTGAGATATTTTAATGAAACTTTATACATAGATACCTTACATCGAGACCTCGCTTGGGATTGCATTTGGGGTGGGTGGGTTCAAGGTCAAGGTTACTAAAAAATAGAAAAACGGTTTCCGCTCAATAACTTGAGAACGCATGGAGATATTTCAATGAAACTTCACACATAGATACCTTATATTGAGTCCTTACTTGGCATTGCATATGGGGTGGGTGGGGTTAAGGTCACCATTACTAAAAATAGAAAAACCGTTTCCACTCAATAACTTAAGAACGCATTGAGATATTTTAATGAAACTTTATACATAGATACCTTACATCAAGACCTCGCTTGGGATTGCGTATGGGGTGTGTGGGGTCAAGGTCAAGGTCACCATTACTATAAATAGAAAAACAGTTTTACGCTCAATAACTTGAGAACGCATCGAGATATTTTAATGAAACTTCATACATAGATACCTTATATTGAGACCTCGCTTATGATTGCATATGGGGTGGGTGGGGTCATGGTCAATGTCAACATTAATAAAAATAGAAAAACACGCTTTCAGCACAATAACTTGAGAATGCATCAAGATATTGTAATGAAACTTCATACATGTATACTTTATATCGAGACCTCGCTTGGGATTGCATATGGGTTGGGTGGAGTCAAGGTCGCCGTTGCAAAAAATAGAAAAACTGTTTCAGCTCAATAACTTATGATATTTCAATGAAACTTCATACATAGTTACCTTATATTGAGACCTCTTTTGGGATTCCATATGGGGTGGGTGGGGTCAAGGTCACCATTACTTAAAATCGAAAAACGGTTTACGTTCAATAACTTGAGAACACATCGAGATATTGTAATGAAAATTCATACATGGATACCAATTATTATCGAGAAATCGCTTGGGATTGCATATTAAAAAAATTTCTCAACAATTGCACATATTCACAACTTGTCTGGAAATTGGGGGGGGGGGGGCATACATGGTTTACAAACATCTCTTGTTTTATTTCATTTTTTCTAAAAAAAAATTGGTTCTGCCAATGGATGGTTTGAGGAGTTACAAATAATACCTTTTTTAGAAATGTCATTCATTTCCATCATACATGTATATTGTGGGGGGTTACAGCTAAATCACAACGTACTGCTATTCATAGAGGTCACTATTATATTTCATCATTTTACATTCATTTTAATTATTTTTCATTGTTTATACTTTTTGTACATTTGTCAGTCTCATGGATTCATTTCTTCATTTATAACTTACTCTCTAGAATCCATAGATTAAATCTAATTACCACCGTATTGGGACCAAATCACACCTACCAGTATCTTGTATATTGTCAACACAAAGTGTTAAAATACATACATGTACCAATTAACGCAGTAATCAATTGGAGATATGGTCTCTAATTGAGAAAATGTCCCTGAGTTTACTTCTCAGTCATACATGATGGGTCCATGCATGTTTATGCAAGTCTTTTGATGTATCATAAATATATGCATTTTTTGCATAAAGAAGCAGCATTTATTTAACACACAGCTTTTTATAATAAATATACACATTTGCTTTTTATAAGCCAATATTTAAATGCATGAATGAAGTTTAAATGGTGTTAAATAATGTATATAGTCTCTGGTAATTCTTGTATGAATGACCATGTAACAATTTTATTTTGATATTTTAATATTGGCTATATAAACATGGATGAGATTAATGAAGTATATATCAATATATATAGTGTAATGCATAATAGAAATGATTGTGTTGTTTTTTCGCTTATAAATGTCGATGAAATTGATGATATTTGGATTTTGGGCAACTATGATATGTTACCTTTTAACTTCACTCGTGAAGCAATACAAAAATTCCTTACAACATTTCATCATATTATTGTTTGTTATTTCAGTATTATTTTTTGTTAATCATAAGAGTTCTCCCCTGTGATATGATACGATTTGAAAGTAGCCAAAATAAAGTTACTGCTCAAAGCATTTATCAATTTTAAAAATAATGAAAGATATGATTAGCTCTTACATCTTCTTTAATCTTATTTAAATGTTGTTGTTTTTTTCTCTGAAGTCTTGCTTTTGACCGAACTGCTGATGTTTTCAATATGCATTTTTGAGATCTAAAATAATGAAAAACGATGTGATAAACAACTTTTAAAGCCTGTCAAAGGTACGTTTTGACTTATTGTAGGTTCGTTTGGACCATAATTTGGTACGTTTTGACCATGTACGTTTTGGTCATGGTACGTTTTGACCAGATCCCAGAATAACGATGCCGAGTATACTTCAGACTTCAGTAATGCTACAAGTACGAGGCACAGGTGCCTGTAACAATCATGTTTATTTATGTTGGGAACTATCTCTTATTGTAGTGTTTATGTGTATGGAACATACCAGTAAATAAACATTGTTACAGGCATGGGTGAGTAATGCCGAGCTCACAATTAATCCGACACCCATCCAATTTTCCTGAGTTTAAGGCATGAGCAGGGAGAAAATAATCGGAGACAAATCCCCCCCCCCTCCCCCGATATATTATTGGCCAGCCAGCAATCTGCCTATTGTTCATGACATTTGCCTAACTTTTAGCCCATTTTTGGTTTGTGTTGGGCCACAATGTACAACTGCACTAGCCTGAAGACTTCACGATCCCCCTGCTACACTAATGCTGTTTACATGCTGATGTCTGCTTGATTATATGACATCATTTGTTTCAATGTTTTTGATTGTCAACTTGTGAAATTGAATAAAGAATTCATTAGGGGCATAAAATTAAAGGGTAAATGTAAAAATGAAATATTTTAAAATGCATGTTTGCATTTCCTAGCAAGCGCTAATATTTGTTTTCAAACACATTTTAGTTGTTGTAGCGTATAAACTTCTCCCTTAAAATCGCCGCATTTGATTTGTTAATGAGATCGTTGTGGGCGGAACTACACTGTTCAGTCATTTGTCACTTACACTGATGAAAGTGAGATCTTATTGATCAATACAGCGTTAGTTTATGACCCTTCGGTTTAAAGTCCGTGCAATTTGATAAAGGGATTAAGGGTTGTCACTTTGGAAATTAATGCATGTCGCCGTTATTTAAGCATGTCGGCAAATGGCTAACTGCGTTGAAGGCATGTTAGGCTGTCAAGTGAAACAGGCCTGCTGGAAACCTTGTACACTGTTAAATAATTGATTATTATATAATTATTTGGCATAACAAAATGCATACAGCTAATAAGTGTTGCAGTTTTTATTCCTTATTTTTAAAAGAAGTCTAAATAGCATTAAATGTGTATAATGTGTGGTCAGACATTGTCTGACTGTCGGACAGGTTTCTTGTTGTCTTCAGATTTGTACCCAAAATTTGGATGCCAATAAAATGAATTTTTGTTAATTAGTTCAAATAAATGTTTTGGGTAGGAATGATTTTTACAAGTAGGTAGCGGGAAAGGAAACAAACCATATTTTCTTTTAGGCCTATTGGTACACAGAACTAACACTCCTATACATTCAATGTGAGTCACACACACGCCTGCACCCCAATTTCAGCAAACAAGCAGTTCGTCACTTTAGTTTAAGAGCTCTATAAGTGATTTTATTTGGCATTGCAGATATTGAGTTATTGAACTAAGGTGTTGGCACCTAGGGCATTTCCTCAAGAAAGTTCTAATAAGGTCGGATGGCTCATAATATCAAGGGTGGGCTCGTAGATGTTCAAGGTAGGAAGCCCAGTTGGCCTGCCCTGATTGTTAGTTTATATCCCTGCATGGTCTCCTGTGTGGTTGTGACCTGTTGACAAGCACAGATAATGTTTTATGTATTTGCCTTGAAGTACATTTTGGACAATGTTCCAGATTAGGAACATTGACCAATTTCTAGAAAGTGAAAAACTGAAATTGCAAATTGTAAATTCTAGGACCAAAAGGCTTGCGATTTTGGATTCCCTGAATATTTATATTGTTCCCAGATTTTGTATAGTTAATTGATGAAAACTGTAACTTTAAGTTTACACCATTCAGCAATGAGATGTTAGCCTGTGTAATAAGTGTCGTTAAATGTGTTGAATCACTTATCAATAAGACTGTCTAAATGGTATATTCAGGTATCAGGTCGGGTAACCCTACTATCTGGGTTGCAATTAATTACTGGGTACCCTTGATAATAGGTTATCAACCTTCAATACAGCTTAAAATAACATTAGTTGAAGACTTCAATGTATTTTTGCTTTTAATTTCAACTTAGCACATTATTACATAAATATATTTGTACTATACAATTATATCTTAGTACAAAACAGTCTATTCCTAGTTACTATATGTATACTTAACTCAGATTTAAGACCGTAACATTTTCAAACTCCTCTATAAATATGCTCTTTGATAAAATGAATGGTGACTAGTTTAAGTTCTGTTCCAGGGAAGTAACCATTTTCGGTACCCGTGTAACATTGGCAGATACCCAGGTATTCATTACTACTTATCCCAGCCCTTAACAGGAAGCTGTCAACTGACCAGTTTCCATGTTGTAGCATTTATTGCAGTGAACTATACATTTCTATGTTGCGCATGATTTTGAAAGTGAAGTCAACAGTGTTTCTGTGTAATTACAGGGTGCTGCAGGCTACACCTCTGATGGCACCTGTACATGTGACTGGAACTTTGAAGGACCGCCCTTTGACGTACTTTGATGACTGCCACCTGCAGCCAAACTGCACACAAGGTTTGTTGTGTTGAATACAAAATAAACTACAAAACTACCAGCATACTTGGCATACTTTCAAACAGGGGTGGCAAAATCCTGTATTGCCTTATTTTTCAGTTTTTATGTACCCGGCATCTTGATGCAGGAGGCATATAGTGATTGTCCTTCTGTTTGTGACAAGGTTAAGTAGATTTTACTTTTTCGTCTAGCACCAACTACGCGTATTACAACACGTAGATACTTACACAGTTGTTACTTATGACCATTCCCAATCCACCCACATCATTCAACCTCAATTTGACCTTGACCTTGAACTAATTATGCCCCCCCCCCTTTGAAGAAGTGGAGGTATATTGCTTTGCACCTGTGGGTCGGTTGGTCGGTCTGTCCGTAGACCATTTCGTTTCTGCATGATATCTAGCGAACGCTTTGACCTACGATCATATAATTTGGTATGCTGGTTACATGGGAGGAAAGGAAGATGCCTATTGATTTTGAGGTCATCAGGTCAAAGGTCAAGGTCACAGGGGCTTGTAACATGAATTTTTTTTCCGCACGATATCTAGAGAACGCTTTGACCTACAATCATTTTAGTTGGTTTGCTGGTTACTTGGGAGGAAAGGAAGACACCTATTAATTTTGAGGTCAACAGTAAAACGTCAATGTGACAGAGGCTTGTAACATGAATACTGTTTTCTCCGTATACCATTTTGTTTTCGCAGGATATCTAGAGAACGCTTTGACATACGATCATCAAGTTACTATGCTGGTTACTCAGGAAGAAAGGAAGAAGCCCATGGATTTTGAGGTCAACCAGTCAGAGATCAAGGTCATAGGGGCTTGTAACATGAAAACTGTTTCCTCTCTAGACCATTTCGTTTCCGCATTATATGTCGAATATGCTTTGACCTAAGATCATCCAAGTTGGTATGCTGGTTACTCGGGAGGAAAGGAAAACGCCTATTAATTTTGAGGTCAAAAAGTCAAAGGTCAAGGTCACAGGGGCTTGTAACATGAAAATTGTTTTGTCCATAGACCATTTTGTTTCTGTAGGATATCTAGAGAACGCTTTGACCTATGATCATCCAAGTTACTATGCTGGTTATTCGGGAGGAAATGAAGAAGCCTATGGATAACTAGATTTTACCGTTGCATCTAATACCAACACCGCTTACTACAACAATTGGATATTTACAGAGTTGTTACTTATTATGATTCCCTATTCACACATATCCCCCACCCTTACTTTGACCTTTACCTTACCTAATTTGGACGAAGAAATGGGCTATCGGCATCAACCGGGGTATGTGTGTTTATCAAACACAGAATCTTGTTGACAAATGATTTTGCTGCTTGTCTGTAATTTGCAGTAATAATAAGTAACTGTGGCAAGATTTCACTTGTCCATACATGCTTTGGGATAAGCTGGGCAATACACTACAGACAATTGATTTTGACAACCCTGTTCCTATAGCTGTGAACGTTCTAAAAATGCAGAGTGGGCTGATACTGTTTCAATCAGCATACAGTAAGATATAAATTAGGTTATCATGTACTCTATCATGGCATCACATGATCTCATGTATAAAAATCACGTGACAGTGAGTGCCAAGGTTCAATGTAAGAAGCACAGGACGTCTAGGATCATCGTCAACAATGACCTTGAAAATGTTAGAGGTCAGATTAATGACGTAAAAGATTTATCTCAAAGTTAGATAGTGATGATACAGGTTTTCAACTAGTCCACTGTGTCACGTACTAAATAAAGCAGATTCTGGACTGTGATTTTCGATGTCTCTGCTTGAAATGACCCTGTATGTCACCAGGTATGGTAATGATAAAGGGCCATTAAACTTTTTGTTCCTATGTATCAATTCATTCAAACCCGTACATATCAAATGAAAGGTTAATTTGTGTTATGATGGTCCAGCTTAAAGGGACCTGTTCACAGATTGGCAACTATACAATTTTCAAAACTTTTGTCATAGGTCTCAAAAAGAAAAATACATTATATATAAACAAGCGAAATAACACTACTGACAAAGAAATATAGTGGAAATATAGAGTCGTTTATGGATAAACATAAATTGAAATGGAAACAATTATAAAGCGTTCCGTAATGCTTTTTATCAGTATTTTGGAAAACACATGTATTTACATAGCGTTAAAAATTCACTACCATGACTATTAGTCAGAATAGCCGAGTGATTGGTCTGATTTTTTATCTCAGCAGTCGTAGGTTCGAGTTCTGGCGAAGGCAAATCTTTTTATTATTCGTTTTTCTTTATATAGTTTTTGTTTATGGTTAGTCCATCTGCTTTAGGTTTTGCAGTTCTGACATTAAATATGTTTTTTTAATACAAAAATATATGAACAAGTCCCTTTAAAATGCACAGCACATCCAGGCCACCTCATTAATAATTCCACAAAAACCTCAGCACTAAAAAAGTTTGCAATAATATTTAAGGCAGAATATGAAGACACTGTTTTTGTATCCACATTGTTCGTTAATAGATATTAGTAAGCAATTATAAGTGAAATGCATATCGTGACATTTAAAGTTTTATGTATCATAACAATAATTGAGAATTAAAAAGGCAGGTATGAAAATGGTCCCTTTAAATGACAGTCACATGTTACTATATATATGTGCTGCCTTATTAGGACAATTATCTTTCTATATCTCAATAACTAAGTGATTTAAATCATTATCTGAGTGTTTATCATAGAAATGGTGATGCAGACAGATACAGTTCAAAGTTGTTTGATTAGTTGTCATGTTCTAAATTCATATCAATAGATACATTTACTTGTGCACGAACAATATAGGCCTCTCCTGAAACTAGGTAATCTCGCTCTGAATGGTTTTCTTATGCGCATGTGTACCGGAAGAATTTTACTCTCTGGAGCCTATATTCTGGCTGATTGATTGACATTGTATTTTCACATACCAGACAATTTAATTTTAGCAATTTAATCACAAAATACCAGCTGAAAGCATTTCCATTTTATATTGGTGACCTGTATATTAAATGGACTGAACTCCAGATGGTCCAAACGTAAAAACAAAAGAAAATTGTCAACAATACATGATTTCCTTAAATAATTGTATCGACCCCATTAAAAAATTTCACAAGTATGTTTTTATTTACTTGAATAACAATTATTATACCCCCACAAACGAAGTTAAGGGGGGGTATATAGGAGTGAGCTTGTCAGTCTTTTGGTTTCCGGATTATAACTCGAGAAAGGCTTGAAATATTCAAATGGTACAAATGTGTAACATCACAGAATACAGGTTAAGTTCAATGTAGGTTACAAACCACTAAATTTTGACAGAGTTATGGCCACTTTTCGACTTATAATTCCCTAAAAACATGGTTTCCGGATGATAACTCAAGAACGGCTTGACATATTCAAATAATTTTTGGTAAACATGTGTAACATCATACAATACAGTTCAATTTTGATTTTGGTTACAAACCACTAAATTTTAACAGAGTTATGGCCCCTTTTCCACTTATAATTCCCTAAAAACAAGATTTTTTATAATAACTAAACAAAGGCTTGACATATTCAAATAATTCTTGGTGTACATGTGAAGCATCAGAAAATACGGGTCACGTTCGAATTTGGTTACAAACCACTAAATTTTGACAGAGTTATGGCCCTTTATTTGACTTAAAATTCCCTAAAAACATGGTTTCCTGACGATAAGTCAACAGTGACTTGACATATTTAAATAATTATTGTTACACATGTGTAGCATAATAAAATACAGGTCGAGTTTGACTTTGATTACAAACCACTAAATTTTGACACGGTTATGGCCCCCCTATTTGACTTAAATTCCCGAAAAATATGGACAACAACTCATGAAAGGCTTCACATAGTTAACTTATTTTTGGTACATAAGTGTAACATCATAAAATACAGATCAAGTTTAACTTTGGTTACAAACCACTAAATGTTGACAGAGTTATGGCTCCTGTTGGAATTTTTTTTTTCATATACACTTATGACCATTTTCTGTCCATTTCTTTCGAATGGATGCTATAGTTTTGTGACAAGGCCATATTGTTGGGGTATATCGGTCACTCGTGTGAGAATTCCAGTTAGTCCCCAACCGGTGTTTCACCAGTGGGGACTATAGGTTTGCCCTCCGTCCGTCCGTCAGTCAGTCCGTCCGTCTGCAAAATATTGTTCATGCGAAAACTCAAAAAGTACTGAAGATACTTGCATGAAACTTTGTTTACATATGAACCGCAATGTGAGTATTATGAATGACCTTTTATTTTACCAGAGGTCAAACGTCACATGACTTACTTAAAATAGAAGTATACAAAACGAAATGAATCCTGCTATAACTAAAAAAGTACTGAATATATTTTGATGAAACTTGGTATACATATAAACGGCAATGTGAGGATTATGTAGGACTTTTTTTTCCACCAGAGATCAATGGTCACGTGACTGTTACTATAAATAGACATAAACTAAATACTAAGGATAATTCGAAAAGTACATAAGATATGACAATGAAACTTGGTACATTGATTGAACTATAGGTTTGCCATCTGTCTGTGTGTCTCTCTATCTGTTAGTCCGTATATTTGTCCGTCCGTCTGTCTGTCCATTCCCAAAACTTAGATCCTGCAATAACTCAAAAAGTACTGAACTTATTTCGATGAAACTGGGTATATATATAAACAACAATGTGGCAATGTGAGGATTATGCACGACCTTTTATTTTTCACCAGAGGTAAAAGGCCACGTGACTTAAAATAGAGTAAACTTAATACTGTAATAATTCTTAAAGAACATAAAGAACATAACATATGATCATGAAACTTGGTACACATAATGGACTATATGATCGCCCTCTGTCAGTTTAGTACTGCAATAATTAAAAAAGTAACTCGAATGTCTGGTCAGTGTTACTAAAATAGAAAAAAACAACAACTTAATACTGCAGTGACAGATGTGATTTTAATATGAAACTTTGTACATCTACATTTAAAGGGAGATTTGACAGTATTGCACACTGTTTATTTAGCAGGGGTTTTCACGGGTAGGGGACTCTTGTATTGCTTGCAATACTATCAAAACCTTGTTGTAAATATTTCTTACTGGTATTGTCTTTCTTGATTCAGTAAAATAATGTATGTATATGTTGACATTGTAACGTTTATATGCTAAATGTGTAATGTAATCAGACATACTTAAAATGCAGAATGTTTTTATTTTTTTTTATTGTAGGGATGGGACAGAATACTCCAATATTCGAATATTGGATAATATTAGAATATAAAAAAACTAATACGAATATTCGATTTTCTTATTTATTTAAAGAACAAAATTTCTTTAAAAAATCATGTTTTTTTCCCAGTTTGATTGCAAAGTTAACATGAATTCCAGTCGTATTGCTTGCCTAGCAGGTGGTGGGGGCAGTGTAACGTTTTCACTACACATGCTAAACATGTCCAATTAACGACAATTGATACTTGGCAGGGGGGCCACGTCTGTACAAGGGCCGCGAGTTAACAGTTCGTAGGAGACGCGAATATGACGCATTGTATCCTCAAATAACAAAACTGGGCCATGTTGTGATAACGGTTTCACAGTTTGCACAAGGCGTATATTGTTGTTTATTGTCCTTAAGTGACATCTCTACAGTTAACTTGTTTCCAGTAAATTACAATTACTCTCCAAGTAAACTAATCAAAATGAATCCATTATCATTAACAAAATTAGCATGATCTGGTCAATCTTACTATATGTCACTTGTAAATTATTCTCCATTATATCAACACCGTATATTATACAAGAGTCTTTATTATTAAACCATGCCACCATCACGTGCTTGGATGTACTTTTATGCGGTCATTAGACAATACCCAGGCAACGTGTAATCTGCACAGCAGATACAAGCTTCATGGTTCTGAAAAAAAAAACGGAATGATTAACAAATTCACTTTCAATACATCTAAAAATATCTTACATTTCTTTATATTTGCCTAACACTCACCAAGTTATATCGCTCATTTACCACTAAAATAAGGTAAAACAACGAGGCACACATAGTATACAGATTTCGATAGGTAAATATTCGGACAGGGTGCTGTATATAGTAGTATTTACATAACGAATATTCGTATATATTCGAATACCTAAAATTAAAATTCGAATATTGATTTCAGTATTCGGTCCCATCCCTAATATATTGGTATTCAAAACACCAAAAAGCGATTGGTTATCATATTGCCTCAAGAACATGATGAGAAAGGCCTCTTTATGGAGATCCCAACACATGAATCATTGATAAAATATTGTAATTGAAATATCAGAAAATATTTAATTATAGTGAAATGATAATATTAAAACAAGAACATTTCCTAGGCGCCAAATCTTCCCTGAAGCAAATGACATTAACGACGTCATTGAATGCCAATTGACGTGCTCGGGGTAGCCTATAGTGACTCATTTTAAATGCATTCCATTTTTAACAAGGAAGAGTAAACTGGCTGAAATTTTGTAAATTGATGCAATATATATTCCAGTTTATTTTAATGTACTTTTTTCTATGAAATAATTATATGTCTAAAAATATGAAAAAAAATTACATTAAATTTGATCAGCCCTCGTTCATCACTGGAAATTTAAATTGTTTACTTAGGTGGCAGAGGTCTGAGCTCTCAGAGTGCTTACTGTGTGTTAACCTGTTCGTCTATTTACAACTTGACGCATTATTATTATTTCAGGCGATTTCTTATTCAGTTACATCAATACACAGGTACTTGTAACAATGAAATTTAATGTTCCATACGTATATCCACTAAAATAATCTTATGAAGTGTATATACATATGGAACATTAAATAATCATTGTTACAAGTACTTGTGCATCAATATATCTTATATGGACATAGTTCTGGCTTCCATAACATAAAATGTCGCTTTGTAAAAAAAATTGTTGACTGTGCGCGACATAAAAGTTATTGAGCAACCCACATAGTTAAGTCTACCAGCAAGTCTGAAGAATTTGACAGTTTATCAACAGTTAACAAAGAACTGCCAAAGACGGCTTTTAAATGCACTACTGAACCAAATAGGCAGCGTTATTGGATAGATGGATAATTTTTACATCTAGTTAGCAGACTTATGAAAAATACGGTCTAAAACACTTCTCAATTACTGTTTTGTTACTAAAGTGTGGAGGAAATCATTTGTCAAATAAGAATCTCACAGGATTTCACATTCATTTGACTTGTTATCTATTTTTAGTAACCGAACATGTGCTGTAACTTTTGTCAAACACAGCCTGAAACAAAAATGACATTTCCTGGATTTTTAATTCACTGGTGATTGTTTTGTACACATTTTAATACCTAGTAAAAGAATATTAGATTAAACATCACTATCACCAATATTATTACAATATGTTTGCTGGTCAGACATTAAAAATTGAACAAAAATAATGCATTACAGAAATAAAAAACCATGTTAACAATTTGAGCACGCGAAAAGGTCGATCCGAAAATATCCAAATGAAAATCTCGTAGTCGTGATGAAACAACAATGGCGGCCTAATTGTACATTGTGTGCTGATCAGAGTTATTTTCAGGTATGTCGATTCTCAAAACATGCCACAAGTCAAAAGTTTATATTGACTTACCTGTCTATGTAGTGATTTCCTCCAGAATTTTCAAAATTATGGATTTATAGCGTGACAAATATGTTACGACTCGGGTTGACTTTCGAAACGGGATTGGCTTCAGCGAACAGGTCTAGTCAGTACTATATAAACTGTTCGCTGAAGTTTCTTTAGCTAATATGGCCATGGCATGGGACCTCATTCTATTGGTACACGTTTTGCTGACCAAAAGGCATAGACTAGAGGCTTAGATTAGAAGCAACTTATTAAGCTGATCAAATATTGAGATAGACTGTAATGACAATGCGACATAGAACAAATGCTCACATGCATTCCATGTGAGTCACTTGCACATAAGCACCCCAAATTCAGTAGCAAGTCATTAGGGCCCGCAATTTTTTTGCGGTTGCCCTATAGTTATCACCCTGTCTGTCCGTATGTCCGTCCGTCCACACTTTTCCTGTTTTTCTTTCATAACTTCAAAACCGTTTCAGCTATTAATTTGAAACTTCATGGGTGGATAGATCTCATTAAGGATAAGTACAATGCACAAGAACCATTACTCTGCACTTCATGGTTCTGGAGTTATTGCCCTTTGTTATTTTTTCATACTTCGTTTTTGCCTGGAGCATAACTGTTAGACTATAAGAGGTGTTAACTTGAAACTTCATAGTGGATATATCTTATTGAGGAGAAGTGCTGTGCACAAGAACCGTTACTCTGCAATTAATAATTCTGGAGTTATTGCCCTTTGTTAATTTTTCTTTTTCAGGCGTAGTCAACTTTTGGTTTCAGCTCTCTAACTTGAGAACGAATTGAAATATTTTAATGAAACTTCATCCATAGATACCTTATATCCAGACCTGGCTTGGGATTACATAGGGGATGGATGGGGTCACTGTCAAGGTCATTGTTACAAAAAATAGAAAAAGGGTTTCTGCTCAGTTACTCGAGAACGCATTGAGCTATTGTAATTCAACTTCATACATAGATACCTTTTATTACTAATTAGGGCCCCGCAATTTTTTGGCAGATGCCCTATAGTAATCACCCTGTTCGTCCGTCTGTCCTTCCAACCACATTTTAACTCACCTGAGCACGAAACAACATGGAGGACAGAGACTTGCACTGTTTGTGTATAGCCATAAGGTCTCATTTGAAGTCGAATATGGGCCAGATCGGACATAAAGTTGTGAGTATAAATGAGGATTTAAATTTTTCTCCTCCATTTGCAAGTTATGGCCCTTTAATTATTTTCCTGTATGTAATGTATAGGGAAAATTCCTTTTGAATGCAACTCCTCCTAGAGTATCCAACGGATTTTCTTGAAACTTGTCTTCATTGTAGAGGGTAATGTGTAGTTGAACAGTACGTGAAGATGGGGATTGAATTTTTATTAAAAAGTACAATTATTTTCATTTCCTATCATTACTTTCAAAATTGACTGACCCCTACCTTCAAACATGCTATCAATCGTGGCCGACTGTCACCCATGTGACAAAGTTGTAGGTCTTGCTTAATTGTAATTGATCCGTGAAGTGTGTATACAATTGCTTACAAAATTACGAAATGTTAGTGAAATAAAAAAAACAAAAAAACATTAAGAACATAAAGTGAAAATAACATGTATATTAATCACTACTAGGTACACCCATCATAAGGCTGAAAAAATTAATGATTTGTTTCTCAGGCAGCGCCACAACGTTTTCTAATGGCCCGCAACGATTTTGATTTAATGCCAAAAACAAATTAATTAACTATTTTTTGACGATCGCGTCAGGGGTTTTAAGGAGCAGTCCAGAAATATGTTAATAAAAAATAACACTTTGCAGAAAGTATGGACGTGTTACCTAACAAAATACAAAAACTAACTATTGAAATCTTTGAATTATTAACATTTTGGTAACTTGCTATCATCTATTTTCTGTATGCGATAACTGGTGATAACTCTTGGGTAAACCAACATGTTTATTACAGTATATTCCGTTTGTACCAAGTGCTTTTGAACAATGCCTTTCGTAAATAAGAAACAGATTTCGGACGAATAAACACCATAAACATTCATAAGAACTATTTACTAAAATTACGATGTATTGATTTACATCCCATGGACAGCGGCTTAAAATTAAATGTATCCGCATCTTAAGACAGCGGAAGAAGAGTTACCCGGTAGAGATTTTGGTATTTCTGGTAACTTTCTTCCTGTCAGACTTGATTATATAAATCGGACATACACAAATTGTGAAATACTTTGTAAATTTTGAAAAAAAAGTCATGTTCGATTGGGAACCGTTACAAATATCGTCTATTTGTTGACTTAAACTTTTGTTTTGTAGATGCTTTTGCTTGTGTAATATTTAGCATTCCTTATTTTTTGAAGAAAATATGAGTCAATATAAGTCCTTTGGAAACAAACAAAAATGCCAGCTGCATTGACAAGTGTTGATTTTCCTTTCCAAAAATTATTGGTGATTTATTGCAAATAATTACTGTTTTTAACATTCATAAAAACATGAATAACGAAAAGTTAAATTCAATAAATAGGAGTACTTTAATGCTGATGGTATATCAGTTTGAAGGCACTTATGTTAATTATGAACATTCAAACTGATTGCCTTTTTACGTCAGCTTCCATAAATGACCGTTGTGATTAATAAATCTATATTTAGAATTTTATAAAAAGGGATGCTTTACGTTGTTATTAAAACTTTAAATTGTCTTTAATCTGCACTTATTTACTTGTTTTAATAAGCCATTACATAGTGCCAATAGAAAAGAGTAGGAAAAAAAAAAAACTTAAAAAAAAAATAAATTCGCCCTCCCTCATGATTTTTTGGAAAAAGTGCCGGAGAAACAATTCATTAATTGTTTTGAGCCTAACTTCATTAAGACTGAAACTATCTCACGTATTGTTTTATACATAACTGTGTCCTTCATAGCATAAGAGACCGCCGATATTGCTACACAACATAAAAGCTTGCCCTTGAAAAACCTGGTACAGTCTAACCTCATTATTTGGAAGTAGCCGGTACCAATACAAATACTTCGAAATAATGATTATTTGAATTAAACATTTCTAGATAGCATTATTGTTGCAAAAATCGTCAAACTGTATATATTATAGTGATTCTTTCCGTATTTATAATTTCCCCTGACATTCTGACTATTGTACACGGCTCAATATAGTTTATTTAGAATCTGTTACAAGTAAATGTGAACTGATGACCTAACAAATGTAAATCCAACTAAAGTACAAAAAACAACGAAATAACAAGGAATTCAGATTAACGGTGTTCGAAATAACGGTGATCTACAGACAATGTTACAACAAGCATCAATCAATATTTTTTGGTCCTCCTGAACACCGTCCATGCAGCGTTTGTGCGTTAGGGATTATTGAATATTTAAGTCGGTCAATAGCTATAAATAGCAAATGTTTACTTGTGATGTATCTCCGACCATAAATTAAAGTTGTTTTGTCTCGTCTTGTCTTCATAAACTTGAAAAGCACAGATAATGTTGATGTTTTGGCCTTGAAGTCAAATTTGGACAATGTTCCAGATTAGGAATGTGGCATGACTGATTTCTAGAAAGTGATTTGGTATGTAGTTGCAAATTGTAAATTCTATTATAAAAAGGCTTTCAAATGTGGATTTCCTGAATATTTATATTGTTCCCAGATTTTGTATAGTTAGTATTGATGAAAATTGTAGCTTTCAGTTTCACACCATTAAAACAATTGTTGAGCGATCAGACGTTAGCCTGAATAATAAGTGTCACTCCTATTAGTTGAATCATTTATCAGTAAGACTATCTAGATGGTGTAAAGCTATCAGGTCGGGTAATGCTACTGTCCCTACTATCGGGGTTGCAAGTAATTAGAGCAAATCCACCAATGTTCGGATGAAGGTTGAATGCTTTCTACGCGGTGTAATATGTTACTGCGCATAAATATTTTTCACAAAGAGATGCATGTTTGTATCATAAAAAAGGACACTTTAAAGGCGTTGAAACAGGATTTGTTGGCATTTCGAATGGTTGTTGATCATAAAAAACAGTCAGATAAAGAAACACTAAAAACTATCATTACATTGGGCATTACAACTTAGGTTAGTACAGCCTATTCCGAGCTTGGGACGCTGTGGTAAACTCTCTGCATATCCGATTTACTTTGGTCTCCTTTTAATTGGCAGTCAATTCATTTAATAGCAGTGTTGTCGCGTGTGCACACCTCTATGCTAAGACAGTTCACTGCCAATACTTGTATTGTCTGCAAATATGAAAATGCAGCAAAATAGTTCCAAAAATAGAAAAAAAATAGAATTTTAATTCTTCGTCATTATCATCAACGTCACCGTCATCATTGTTGTCGTCATCGTCGTCTTCTTCAGCATTATCATTATCGTGTTTGCCATATCGTTGTCTTATTCTTCATCTTCTTCATCATCGTCACCGTCGTCATATTCATTATCATCATCTGCATCAGTAGCAACAGCATCGTCGTCTTCATTGCTGTGGTCGTCGTAATCACTAACAATATCATAATTATCGCCACATCGACACCGAACACCAACATCTCCTACATCATCATCATCACCATCTCCATCTTTACAGAGCTCTACTTTAATGCACATATTTACAAATATTAATCCGTGAAATCAATAAATGATGCGGCAATTTTAAGGGTATGTTTTTTTTTTCGAAAGTCTTGTAACTTCAAAACTACAAAAGTTTTTCACTTGAAACCTGGAATATACCTTTGTCATTCAATCCCAGTGTCAGGGGCAACATTCCCCATAACTCTGTTTTGTATTTTGACATAGTTAGTTATTGCCCTTTTTCACTTTGATTTTCTGGTTAAAGTTTATATTTAAAAGTTTTGTAACTTCAAGAATACATAAGTTATTCACTTGAAACTAACCTTTGTCATCAACTCCAGTATCAAGGGCAACATTTTATATAATACTGTTTTGTATTTTGACAGAGTTATGCTCCTTTTTCACATAGATTGTCTGGTTAATGTTTATATTGAACAGTTTGGTAACTTCAATACTACAAAAGCTATTCACTTGAAACTTGGAATATACCTTCATCATCAACTCTAGTATCAGGGTGAATCTTCCCCATAACTCTATTTTGTATTTTGACAGAGTTATGCCCCCTTTTGACATAGATTTTCAGGTTGAAGTTTATATTCAAAAGTTTTGTAACTTCAAAACTACATAGTTATTCACTTGAAACTTGGAACTAACCTTTGTCATCAACTCTAGTATCAGGGTCAACATTTCCCATTACTCTATTTTGTATTTTGACATAGTTGTGCCCCTTTTCACATAGATTTTCTGGTTAAAGTTTATATTCAAAAGTTTTGTAACTTCAAAACTAGATACCGTAATTCACCTAAATGTTCGGCCTAGCTAAATATTCGGACACCATATTTTTTATGTGCAAATAATTTATTTTACGTATCTAAATCCGGACACTTTTTTCTAAATATTCGTACATATAAATCTGTTACCTGTATCATGAGTGTTTTTTTTTAAATCCGTAAGTCCAATGAAAAATACATCGCTTTGCCAACCCAACTAACACAACTTGCCACATTGTTGTATACTTATCAACAAAGCATGTACCACACAGCATGACATCAGACTGCTTTCTATGCAATTTGAAAGCCTCTTAACTGGACTGTGTTAATTGGTAGATGTGTGATGTGTCAATCAAACTCGAGCTGATGCTGCACTCCCGATTGAGCCTATATTGGTTGCTAAGCAACAGGCGTTCGTCTGCATGATTTGGATCGACTAAATCAAGCGTCTTGACAATTATGCAGAATTCAAATCGGACAGTTTCGGCGTTAGTATTGTTGCATTGTTAACGTTTCGAGGAATGAAATGTTTATGAAATTACCGGGTAGTACATTTGTAATTCAAAATATTTGCACATAACAAATTATTAAAGGTTCTTCTGTTAATAGGCCTTTTGCGACGTACGCCAGCTGCTGTCAATTGAGCGACCCCACTTTACGACATCAAACGGCTTTTGGCAAAATGTATAATTAGGTGTTTATTGATAAACAAAGGATGTTTATTTAACAATTATTGACTGAATATCACATTGTGTGCCTTGTGTGCTCACACTTCGGTAAGACACTTCGTAATTATTTTACGTTCCGGTACCCCGTTTTCTTAATTTTCGGCCGAATTTTTTAGGGATTTTTTTTGGTATCGGCCGCAAAAAAATATTATTATTTTTTCGCGACCGAACATATAGGTGAATTACGGTAAGTTATTCTCTTGAAACTTGGAACTAACCTTTGTCATCAACTCTAGTATTAGGGGCAACATTACCCATAACTCTGTTTTGTATTTTGACAGAGTTAGCCCACTTTTTACATAGACTTTGTTGTTAAAGGTTTTGTTCTAAAATTTATAAATTTTACAAGGCTTTACTTAAAAGTTTTGTATTTTAACAAGTGTATGCCCCTTCCACTTTCCAAAAATAGGTACTAACTGAAATACTTAGAATAGTAGAGCTCTGACAGCTCTTGTTTTTATACATACAAGTTTACATGAATTTTGTTTTTACAATCTAAACCTCAACCAAGGCAAGAGGTGTTTTGTCTTGCAATTTGCGTGCAAAAATGTTTGCCAGATAAACAATGCTTATATCAAAATATCCATTTTCTATGAAATTAAATGAATGCTGTCTGATGCTTGTTTGAAGCTGTCCGGACCATTCACAATTTTGTATTTAGCTATGTAGTCAAAATAAGAACAATAAATATAGCAAGAAAACTATATCATTCAAAGCTAAGAAAAGTAACATAAAGTTGAAGACTTTAATATATTTATGTTTTCAATTTGGACACATTATTACATACCGATACATATATTGGTACTATACAGTAATATCTTAGTACAAAACATTTTGCTAGTTACTATATGTATACTTAACTCAAAGTTAAGGCATGAAGTGTTTCAAATGCCTGTATAAATATGCTATTTGATACAATGAATCAATGGTGATTGGTTTTGGTACCCGGGAAATTCAGTGGTAGGTACCTAGGTAGTCAATTTACTGCTTGTCTCACAACTAATCAGGAAGTGCTCAGTGAACAGAAATTTTCTGAATTCTACATTAATTGCAGTTTTATGAACTATGAAATTGGTTGTATTGTTATTACAGAGTGTTGAAGGCTACACCTTAGATGTCACCTGTACATGGGACTGGAACTTTGAAGAACCGCTTTGTGATGAGTGCTTTGATGACTGCCAACTGCAGCAAAACTGCACCCAAGGTTTGTTGCATATGAAAACCTTTATATGCGATATCTACCAGGGGTTGCGAAATCTCATATTGCCTTGCTATAATAATTTTGCTGCTTGTCTGTAATGTACAGTATTTATAAGTAATTGTGGCAAGATGTCACTTGTCCGTACAGGCTCTGGGACAAGCTGGGCAATACGGACAATTGATTACGCAATCCCTGTTTCTATTACTGTGACCAAATTAAAAACCCAGAGTGGGATGATACTATTTCAGTCAGCATTATCAGGTTATCATTCACTCTTTCACCTCATCCATGAATGATATCATGTCTTAAAATCACCTGACAGAGTGAGTAAAGGTTCAATGTATCACAGGACGTCTAGGATCAACCTCTACAATTTAATATCTTAAAAATGTCGGTGGTCAGATTATTGACGTAAATTATTTATCACGAAGTTAGATATTGGTGATGTGGATTTAAAAATATTGCAGACTCTGGACTATGATTGTCCATATATCTGCATGAAATGACCCTGTATGTCACCAGGCATGTGTAACATAAAGGGCCAATACATGTTTTATTATGATGTTTCATTTCATTTCATTGATATTTTTGATTGAAAGATTCAGTTTTGTCTGAATAAAAACTGCATAGCACATCTGGGCCACATCATTAATATTTTTTCTAGGGCTTTTTCACCATTTTTGAAATATGACCTATACCCATGAAATTGGGAATTTTAACATCAATTCACATAAAATTGGGGAAAAGTATAATTGTTTGATTAATAAAATTTGAAGAATTATTGATAAAACTACATTTAAAAAAGAATGTTCTGAACAAAAACCTCTTATTTCCAAACATCTGAAAGTCAAACCATCAATTGGGAATTTTGGGACTGCATTATTTAGGAAAAACGATACTTTTTGCCACTGGGAATATAATATCTATAAAATCAGCCAAAAAAAGCCCTGATTTCACACCAAAAAAATATAACTGCGAACATTTTGCAATAATTTGTAAAGCGGACATAAAGGCAATGTTTTAGTGATCCACATTGGTTGGTGATAGGTATTACATGTAGTAAGACATTGTAATGGTAACACATGCCTGGATGTTTAACGTTTTATGTAACATTACAGCAATACAAAATTGAAAAGTTGAATATGAAAATGCTCCCGTTAAATGACAGTGACATGCTATTTCATTATAAATGTGTAACATTGTTGGGATGATTATCTTTCTATATCTCTTCACGTGGTGACTGACATATCAGTGAAATGGTGATGGAGGCAGATACAGTTTGAAGTTATTTGATTAGTTAATATGTTCTAAATTTTTATCATTTTATATACATTTACTTGTGATGCACCACTAATATAGCCTAAGGCCTTTCCAACACTAGGTAATCTTGCCTGAAAAGCCCTTTGTAATGTGGATATCTATAGACCTATATTCTGGCCAATTCATCAACTTTGTATATTCACAATCCGGACAATTGTTCTGAGCAATAACAATCGCAAAATACCAGCTGAAAGTGTTTCCATTATTTTATTGCTAATTAAACCCCCCTAAATCATGATGGGGGGGGGGCTATATAAGACTCAGTTTGTCCCGTCCCGCCCAGTCCCGTCGCATCCTGTCCAGTAAGACAGCACACTCATGAACCATGACTGTAGGTCAAAGGTAAAGATTATACTTAAAGGTCAAACATCGAAATTGGCTTTTTGCTTCTCTGAACTTATATATAGGCAGTGAATGGTTCTTGTTTTTTAATCTCTTTACACAAATGTTTGTCTCATTAAGTCAGCGTGTCTTTCATGAATCAGGTCCATAGGATAAAGTCAAGGCCACATTTCAAGGTCACTGCAGCGTTCGGGAGCAGCCATCCATTTAATCGATATTTACAACTACTAATATAATTTTGCCATGCCGGTAAAAGTCTCTTGGATGACCATTGTTTTAGCTATATTATCAAAGAATTATTAACTACAATAATGAGGTTATTATGAAATGTTTGCTTTAAAGTGGCATGTTGTACAAAAATGCAGATACATAATAAAAACAAGATATTCCTATTAATCTAGAGTATATTTTACAAGTAGCAAAAATGTATTGATGAAATTGTATAAAAATTTTAGATATGTTTTCCAGTAAGCACAAAATTTCTTAATTTTATTGCAAGCTTTACTGTGCTATGTAAACGTTGTCAATGTCCATGCCCGTAACGGTAAAATATGTACATTTAATTCATTAATTTTACTACAGCTACTACTAGTATTGCAATAACCGTGAAAGTGTCTTGGATGTACGCTGTTTAGCTATAATATAAAATCATTTGTCAATTGTTCCTGTAATCAAGACTATTATTTGTATCAGTGCTTCATTTAATTTTCTGTCAATGAACTTTATTTACAAATGTTATTGCCAAATTCCCATCTATATGTCCCTTTAACTGTTTCCATTTGCAAACCATAACTCTGTCAAAAATGAAAAGAAGATTGTAAGTACCGTTATATTTCAAACATGTACAGTGTGACTTGTGATTATGATAAAAGTCGTATCACTGTAACCTCATGCTGTATGTACGAAAGCCCGGTGGTGACTTCAGACTTTCACAGTTCATAGTTCATAGTGTACACTTCATAATACACTATACAGTATACTATATAGTATAATATATTTCACATTTCGTACTTAACACTTCATAGTTCGCACTTCATACTTCATAGTTTACACTTCAAAAATCATACTTCGCTCTTCATACTTCATAGCTAACACTCCACTGCAGTCGCAGGTTTGAGTCCCCGCAATCACAATTTTTTTTATGCCCCCACTTTAGAAGGGGGCGGGGGCATATAGATTTGCCCATGTGTGTCCGTCCATCCGTTGCGCGTTACTCAAAAGGTATAACTGCTAGAGTGATGAAACTTTATACGCATATTCATCTGCCTCGGGGCTTGTTCACCTGGGTATTTTGGTGAATTTTTTGCCGACATCAGCAGAGTTATGGCCCTTTTTTTTTTAAAAAAGGACATTTTTGGACTTGTGTCGTGTGTAACTCAAAACGTATTATTGATAGAGTTATGGAACTTTATAAACATATTATTCAGGATGTGATTTTGTGCACCTGGGTATTATGGTCCGCTTTTTTTTCCACCATCAGTAGCTCTATAGTTAAGACCATTTTTTTAGCAAAATATGACAGTTTTGGATTTGTGTCGCGTGTAACTCAAAAAGTATAACTGCTAGACTGATGAAACTTTATAAACAAATTAATCAGTATGTGAACTTGTGCACCTGGGGTTTTGGTGCATTTTTTCCGACATCAGCAGAGTTTTGTCACAACCAGAGGAATGTGGGAGCATCCGTGTCCTATGGACTCATGTCTAGTTTGTTTTCTTTTTTTCGAGATATAATATCTATTTGGGTTAGTGAAAGAGCTTTTGTTTTTGCAGTAAAGACACCAATTGGTATCTATTTTTCAAAAAAGCAAAAATCTGTGAACAAGACTGTTTAAACAGAGTAGAGTACTATAATTATGTGGCAAGATTATAGGAGAACGGGTTTGTACGTAATTTTTGTGACCATCATAATAATTACAATATACATGTATTATAGGGGTGCAATATATTCAAAACACAAACAGATTAAATTTCCATAATTCACGGCACAAGCCTAAACAATGGATAACACAACGCGTACTCGGTGTCAATTTGGTTTGATTTTGTCTGCAAAAGAAACAGGTGGCAAAATGTTTTGATGTTTATTATAAAAACAAAACCTTTTGCAAAACTTTTATTCTTTATTCTTTATGTTTCAATAATATTAATCACCTTCAAAACAAACAATCTATAAACACACTTCGTAGTAAGGATAAATGTGATTTGTTCCATACGTTTTTGGAACCTTTCAGTATGTATTAGAAATACTGAAATTAATATGAAGTTTATTATTTGGTTCAACAACTGAAATTATCAAGTGGAAATATGTCGAAAGCATCCTCTGCATTTTCAAGTTCTTTGTTGGTTTGTGGACTGATCAACCTAAACAGATCATTAAAATCAGAAAAGCATCCACAATCGTTTACTTTGTGGGTATATCGATCCACGCAAATATAAATTTTCTCTGAAGAAATTTTATAATAATAACTAGAAGTGCTGTATAATTCAGGCATGTTGAACATTACTTCTGATTTTCCAAATGGACCATCTTTTCTGTTTCCCGATGAAATGTTGTACATATTTCACTCGGTAGTTAATCGTTTAATCTCACAACTTATGACAGGCATAAAGCAAAACAGCAAACATTGTGAATGAAACTGCGAATGAACGGATTTCCATCGTTGTACAAACTAGAGTCTTGCATGTCTTTGAAGTGGTTTATCCAAAAAGTCGACACTACCTTCGTAGTATACTTCATAAAAATTCAATTCTTTGATTTGATGTACTTTTACCCATGATAAATCTTTTATCCGCAGAATGATCATCTGCATTTCTTTGTCTAAAATATATTTGCAGCTCCCCAACTGTGGTATTTTCTGTTTCACGATCACTCCGAACAATAGTCAGGACGATCTTGCCATTATTCTTCACAGCTTCTAAAAATTTCCTAGCTATTAATGTAGGATGAAGTTGCTTTTTTCTAGTTTAAGATACATTATTTTTCTGCTAAAACCATCTATTCCTCCATAAATAGCAAAACCAAAAGGATTGAGTTTGTCATTACCTTCGATATGCCAAACAACATTAGGTCAAGGGCAGGATTACTCTCTGCGTAAAGGTCGTCGCTTCTTTCTTCTTCCCATTCCATATTTGTCTGTAATCCACATTAAATGTAGTACCGTCAAGCGTTTCACACTAAGTCCATGTTTTAGTTGTTCTTTTCCTCATAGTTTTGTAACCAACACACTTCCCAAAATGTATTCGTGGGCCAGCCGCAATAGCAGCATGAAAACCAGTGAGCCAGCCGCAATAGCAGCATGAAAACCAGTGAGCCAGCCGCAATAGCAGCATGAAAACCAGTGTAGATCACAACCTGAAATGATATTTATACGAGTTATGTTTTACATTAATAATATAATTTGGCAGCCTGCCAGTTGATAAAATAATGTTAAAATTGTGATCCATTGTCTGTACAGTAAGTACTGTCTAAGCTAGATCTATATTTATTGGCCATGTGATATTGAACGATTGTTCGAACTCCTGTAATATTTGAATTGCTACCTTTGCAATTTTATGAACTATTGACAACATAAACGTTTTACATTATAGTAACTATATGATAATCTTTCTATAATGAAACCGATAAAGTGTGAATAACGAAGTGTGAACTATGAATTGTAAAGTGTGAACTATGAAGCGTGAGCTTTGAAGTGTGAATCATGAAAAGTGAACTATGAAGTGTGAATCGTGAAGTGTGCACTTTGAAGTTTGAATCGTGAAGTGTGAAGTCACCACCGGGCTTTCGTATGTATGTGAACAGTACACTAAGGTTGCCGCATTGTTGGTTGAGTGACACTTTGTTTTCTGTGCAATGACTTGGCCATTATAGAGGGATTTTAATACTAACTTGGCACAAATGTTTGCCTCAATGTGAGGCGCACATGAACCAGGTCAGCAGGTTAAGATTCAGGGTCACATTTAGAGGTCAAATGTCAGAATTGGCTATGGATTGACAGAGTTTTTAAATGATTTAGCACAAATGTTTGTGTCATTAAAGGGACTTGTTCACAGAATTTCGCATTTTTTGAAGTATGCCATTAAATGTGTTAACTTGACAGATTTAAGCTTCGGAACTAAAGTATAATAACAAAAAGGTATTAAGAAAAAAAAAGAAAAGAAAAAAAATCAGTCCCATTGGGTTTCGAACCCGGGACATCCAGATTAAAAGGCTATTGCCTTAATCACTTGGCCATTCTAACTTGTATATTTCACCCTGCATTATTTTACTTTATGTAAGTGTTCCCTGTGATGTCAACAGTTTCAACGAAAACAACAGAAACACTTCACATTATCCCATCATTTAGCATTCCAAATGCTTTATAATTTTATTGATTTCAACTGATGATTACTCATAAACGAAACTGTTTTTACAGAATATTTCAAGGCCCCTAGTGTTATTTTGCTCCCTTGTGTTCTTTTATTTTTGGAATCGGTGACAAAAGTTGAACTATTGCCAATTCGTCAATCTGTGAACAGGTCCCTTTAAGATGGTTTGTCTCGAACATGAACAAGGTCGGTAGGTCAAAGTCAGTCTCAGAGGTCAGAGGTCAAAGTCGGCTACAATTCTGATTGTCCAGGGCCCATATTCACCAGTCCATTAAGAATAAAGAACAGACGTTCGCAAATATGCGGGGTACCAATGTTGTTTATGTCATGACATATCATGCTAAATAAAGAATGCTAAAATTAGTGTTCATGAAAACCAAGTAAAATTCAAATTAATAGCCTCTTTAGACCAGAAACAGTTTTAAGAACATTCTTTATTCTTAAATCTAAGAATTGGTTGGTGAATACAGGCCGAGGATTTCAATTAGCCATGGAGAGAGGGCTGTTAAAATTATTTCGCACAATGGTTTGCCCCAGTGAGTCTTGTGCATGAACCAGGTCGGTTCCTAAAAGGTCAAGGTCACACTTAGAGGTCATTTGCACTTTCAAGGATTTTAAACAACTTGACACAAATGCTTGCTTCGATGAGTTGGTTTGTCGTGTGCATGTTTTTGTGTGCGTCCCGAAAATTTTTGTGAGGTGTATATAGCTGCTGCTTTGTCTGTCCATTATTCCATCAATAACTCTGTCATTCCATCATTCCATTACAAATCTGCTTGTCCAGTTAGTAGCTTGACATTGATGGAGGGATTTTAAAAATGATAGAAGACAGATTAACATATATCTTTTGAAGGAAACCCAGACATATCGACAAAATCAATAAATACATGTGTCGACTTTAGAACGCTTATTAGTGCTTTGTACCCTCAAACCACTGTCAAGTCAATGTGTAGACATGTATTGAAGTTTTGGGCTGTACAGCCGTAAATTACTTGGTAATATACCAATTACATCAATGGTTCTTATTAACTTTTATTCTATTTTAAATCATAGGATATGGTTATTACCTTTATCGGGTTGTTTTACTTTATGTCACTATGTCTGTTGTTAGATCGTACATACACTCTTTAATGTGTAACATTACATGAAATACCTCACTAGACAAAGTGGCCACCGACTCTGGAAAACAATGAAAAAGTGTGAAAAAAAATCCCGGCAGGGAAAAATCAGTGAATTTGAAATTTGGAAAGTCAGGGAAAATTCAGGGAATTTTACAAAAGGTGTTAAAACAAATCCAAGATAAAGCAGTGAAATCTATAATTTAATAAATATTTCAACAACAAACTAGTAAAAATTTTCATATTTGTTTAGAATAAGGAGTTAACCATAGTAAAAATATGTACGCTGTCACCACTTTGCTCTAATTGTACCGGTAATTTGACAATAAATGTCATGGAAAATCAAATTCCGTTCAGGGAAGAATCGGGGAAATGTTGGGGCATTTCAGTGTTTACCCTGCTAGATTATGATACTTCAACGTGAAGTGAAATAAGCTAAAAATGCGTTAATGTGAAAGACAATTTACCATTATTACTAAAAAGAACGTCTTTTTCATCATTTTATGTCTATGTTAATCATATGTAAGGCGTTTAAACTTTATTAACATACGTACATTAACCAGAAATCATCGTGGTATGATTAACTGAATGTTTCGAGATAGAACAAACACCCTGGATTATATGTATGACCCATTATTAACCATCAAGATAGAAAAACTGTTTAACATTAAATATGTCGATTATTTGATGATTAGTTAACAAGGCCTACTTATCGAAATCACTCGCTTATGCCTGGTTAACATTTGCCCCTGTGGCCATACGATAAATTCGTCTACAATTTTCCATACAATTTTTAGGCATTGTAGGTGGCTACGCGTTATAGCGTCTGTGCTTACATTGTATACAATCTCCGATGTTTGTATAGACTTTCGGGGACAGGTGAGGGCAGTTCTGTACAGAGACCGCATGGAGGTCGCAATATGGTTCTACGGAAATCATGGGATTTGCGTATGGCTGTCCTGTGGTCTCCACAAGCTTCTCACGGAAATCATTCGGTGCCACCTACCATATGTTTATGTTCTACGGGCTTACGATTTTCAAAAATGTGTGTAACTTTCAGTGAAACAAAATCGTAGAAGCTACGGCGCCCATAAAATCGCACAGCTCCGTCATGGCGGCTGCATGAATTTGGAGTAACGGGAAGTTTACAGACGCCGTAGACATTTCTTAGTCTAAATGTAAACTAGTCTTATACCTCGATTACAAACACATGAAATGTTCGCACGGTGTCTGTGCATTTTTTTGGTTGACCGGCAAAAGCGCCGCAAACATACGGTCATGCGGTAAACATGCGGGAATCCTACGTTTTACCTACACATTTGCCTACCGCATCATACATAGTGCACCACCGGTGGTGAGCGATAGCTATGTGTTGACCTTGCGTTAACATTAAAAGTATTTAACACAAGGTCGCCGTACGATAGTTGCATGTCTATTGTACGACTCACGGAAGCAGCTGCGGTCTGCTCAAATTGAAAGTGCACAGCGGACGTGTTGTGGTGGCAGATCTGTTGTCTAGTGGTAACGCACTGGCTTCACAACTCAGTGTTTGCAGGTTTAAGTGCCCGCTACATCCTAACCTACTAACTGGTCTTACATGTGACAATAACCGTGATGCAGTGTACAAGGTGCTTCACACTAGGTTCCGCTGTATCTTGCATTATCCCCCGTAACCCAACTAAAAAGTCTTCTAGGGGCGATAGCCATATGGGAGAGAATCCCGGTGCACTCTATAAAATGTACTACACACCACACACACAGACGTGTTGTGAGCGTCATAGCTAACGCCGCTTGCTTCCACCCCTTTAAATCTGCAAATGTTTTGTATGATATGTCTGTGTCTGATATGCCATGAACGTTTAGTGTATCAAGTACAGTCGCATAAAATTTGTTTATGGTATTAGTACTTAAAATCACCAGTTAATGTGACCCAAATGTGAAATGTATAACATGATAGTAATATGTATTTGTGAGCATAAGAAAAAATGCTTCTTTTAAAAATAAAACGAAACGATTTATTCGTCGTTTTATGCATGTTTCCTTAGGCATAAATCAGGGCCAGTTACAGACATGACTGTCCTGGGAGGCACAAGCCAGAGGGGATCTTTTCAATTGTGCGTTTATCCGTATTTTCATTCATTTATTCATTTTCCCATTAATTCATCCATTCATTTGTTCATTCATTCATTCATTGACTAACTCATTGATTCATTCCTTTACTCACTCATTCATTCGTTTACTCATTCATTAATTTACCAGTTCATTCATTCAGTTATTAATTGACTCACTAGTTCATCCATTTGTTCATTTACTCTCACTCATTCAACCACTCGTGAATCAGTCCATTCATCCATCCAGAATCAACCCAAATCTATCAATTTTTCATGCATATACATGGAAATATCCCGGCCAAACCCACACCTATATCGAGTCAGTCAATTCAGTGTAGTTTTTCCGTTTATACCAGATGAATGTAAATGCTCTTTATTTTCCTAAAGACCCTTGGCCCCTGTCTCTACCTTACAAAAATGTAAAATATTGAAATGACTCATATGGAATAGTTGGCAGCTGCCTGGCTATAATACTCTCTTATCCCCTGGGCGACCCAGGTTTGCTTCCCGACCGGCGCGTGTGAGTGAAGTTGGTGGTGAACTTCCATCATGCACTGCTGCATCCCTATACTCGTGATCATAGAAAATAGATATTTTCACTCGTGGCTACGCCACACGTGAAAACATCCTTTTCTATGAACACTTATGAAATAAAATACGATCTTACACAGAAATAAAAATATATTCTCTATATTATATTTTATTCTAAAAAATGGGGTTTCACTTTAATTAGTTTGTGTAACTGTAGATAAACACCCCAGGCCTGTTATTAAAAGTCAGTTGTGTCTATTGTGCCTATACATATTTCATACCCAAGCTACGCCCCTGAGACGGATACTTGTTCTCAGAACACCATACTAATATAATATTCCATTTATTATATACCTTTTCGGCATATTATTCATAAACAAGAAATGTCTTTAAAAAAGACAATTGGCGTTGAAATTAACATTGAGATGTCATTAAAAAATTACCTAAACAGACGGCCAAGATGATCGGTTACGTGACTTCTCAGACCCCAGATTTTTGAGTCCCCACCAATATTAGGAGGCTTATTGGACCCTAGATAATTCGGACACTATAAGGAAACTTCTCGGATCCAAAAGTTAATTTGAGATGAATTTATTAATTTAAAAATTAAATAAAATTATGCTTTGTTTAGTGGATATTACAATCATTAGTGATGGATTAAATGCACAATAAATCACCATCGCTGTCTGTTATTCTATTTTGCCTTGTGTTTAACAAAGGTGAAATTGAATAATACTGTTAGTTGATTGTGATAAAACAGCAGTAAAATTGTGTGTTTCTGGATAATGTTGAACAATATAAATTAATGTCTGAAGAAATTCTGTACCGGGTGCCTCTAGGAAGAAACGTTTACCGGAGTTTAGATTATCAACTTTTATTCATGTTCTGTCTATTTATATAAATGTATATTACAGACTTGAGACCTAGATCTACACCTAGGCTTTTGAAGTTGTAAATATGCATTCCGATAATTTCCAAATACGATCGCGTTTGTATCATAAAAGTAGCCACGGAAACAGAAAACGCTAGTAGCGAATACGCTTACCCGTAGCCAAATGTTGTATACATTATGTTTTGCTAACTGAAAAACAATAGGTATATAATAGGGATGGAACCGAATACTGAAATCAATATTCGAATATTTGTTTTAGGTATTCGAATATATTCGAATATCTGTTTTGTAAATACTACTATATACGGCACTCTGTCCGAATATTTACCTAGCCGAAGTATGTATACTACGTGTACATAGTTGTTTTACATTGTTTCAGTGGTAAATGAGCGATATAACTTAGTGAGTGTTAGGCAAAAATAAAGAAATGTAAGATATTGTTAAATGTGTTGTTAATTAATTTGTTATAGCTCTTTTTTTTAGAACCATGAAGCTTGTATCTGCTGTGCAGATTACAAGTTGCCTGGGTTTTGTCTAATGACCGCATGAAGTACCTCCAAGCATGTCATGGTGGCATTGTTTATTAATAAAGACTATTGTGTAATATACGGTGTTGATAAAATGGAGAATAATTTACAAATGACATATTTTAAGATTGGCCAGATCATGCAAATTTTGTTGAAGAAATTGATTGGCTGATAATGGATTCATTTTGATTGGTTTACTTAGAGAGTAACTGTAATTTACTGTAAACAAATTAACCGTATAGATGTCACTTAGGATAATAAACAACAAAGTACGCTTGTGCAAACTGTTAAACCTTTATCACAACATTTGTGCATAAAATGCGTCATATTCGCACCTCCTACAAACCGTTAAATCGCGACCCTTGTAAAGACGTGGCCCCCTGCCAATTATCTATTGTCGTTAATTGGACATGTTTGGCATGTGTTGTAAAAACGTTACACTGCTCCCGCCCACTTGCTGGGCAGGAAATACGACTGGAATTCATGTTAACTTTGCAATCAAACTAGAAAAAAAAACAAGATTTTTTAAAGAAATTTGTTCTTTAAACAAATTTGAAAATCGAATATTCGTTTGAAAATCGAATATTCGTATTCGTTTTTTATATTCGAATATTATCTGATATTCGAATATTCGAGTATTCGGTCCCATCCCTAGTATATAATAATAATAAATATCATATCTTTATTGCCCGCTATGGCTCATGAATACTCAAAAACGAGTTGTATAAAGGAAAAATGAAATCCAATCAAAATATAAGTAAATGATATTTAAAATCGAAATCAAATCAAATCGGGCAATGGCTAAATCATTGCAGCTCTACTTGTGTTGTTATTGTTGGGGCTGTTGCTGTTGTTGCTGCTACTACTGTTGATGGTCTGATGTTGTGGGTGGTTGTGCATGAGTGTTGTTGTTAATGGATCCAACTTTTTTAGGGGTTTAAAGTGAAGTCTTTAATAAAATGAACGTTCAACCAGTTTTGTGTCGCCTGACTAGGCAACATATAGGGGTTACTTATGTCGACAGTGGTGTCGGCGGCGGCCCCTTTCGCTTGTGCGGAGCATAACTCTTAGACTATTAGTCAGGCGACATATAGGGGTTACTTATGTTGTCGTCGGTGGCGGCGGCGGCCCCTTTCGCTTGTCCGGAGCATAACTCTTAGACTATTAAAGCTATCAACATGAAAGTTCATAGGTAGATAGATCTCATTGAGGGGAAGTGCAGTGCACAAAAACCATTACTCTGCACCTCATACCTTAAGTGCTTCTTCATTTGGATTCACATAAGCTATCCGGCGTCAGGTGACACATTCGACTTGCGGAGTTCTAGTATTTGTTTAGGAGTGAATAGGTATATAATTCATGATGCTGTAAAGCAAACAAGAAATATCTTTTAAAAAGATATTCGGCATCAGTGGTAATTTTGCAAATAAAGAATTTAAATTAAACTTCAGCATAAATATTCACAGCAATATAATTAAGACTAGATCTGAATGGCATACAATACTCAAATAGTAAACAATACTGGTAGATTACGCCTCCTGACACACCATTATATAAATTATATATGTTCTTTTTAGCTCACCTGAGCACAAAGTGCTTATGGTGAGCTTTTGTGATTGCCCGTCGTCCGTGCGTGCGTCAGTCGTCAACTTTTCATTCAAACAACATCTCCTAAACCACTTGGCAGATTTTCATCAAACTTCACACAGGAATTGTCATTGGGTGACCCTCGTTCAAAGTTGTTCAAATCATTACAGTCCGCTGCATATGTAGGTCACCAGAGCTAAAAATAGATTTTAAAAGTGTAAACTTTAAAAATCTCTGAAACCGCAGGGTCCAGAGGTTTCATATTTGGTATGTAACATCCTGTAGTGGTCCTCTACAAAGATTGTTCAAATTATGCCCCTGGGTTCAAAACGGGCCACGCCCTGGGGATCACATGGTTTAAGTAGAATATATAGCAAAATTACTTTAAAATTCTTCTCTGAAACCACAAGGCCCAGAGGTTTCGTATTTGGTAACTAACATCCTATAGTGGTCCTCTACAAAGCTTGTTCAAATGATGCCCTTGGGGTCAGAACTGGCCACGTCTCGGGGGTCACATGGTTTGTATAGAATATATAGCAAAATGACTTAAAAAATCTCCTCTGAAACGGCAAGGCCCAGAAGTTTCATATTTAGAATGTAACATCCTATAGTGGTCCTCTACAAAGATTGTTCAAATTATGCCCCTGGGGTCAAAACTGGCCACACCCCGGGGGTCACATGGTTTAGGAAAACTTAAATAGCAAAATGTCTTTAAAAATCTCCTCTAACACCACAAGGCGGACAGGTTTCATATTTGGTATGTAACATCCTATAGTTGTCCTCTACAAATATTGTTCAATTTATGCCCCTGGGGTCAAAACTGGCCACGCCCCGGGGGTCACATGCTTTATAAAGACTTAAATAGCAAAATGACTTTTAAAATCTTCTCCTCAGAAACCGCACAGCGCAAAGGTTTCTTATGTGGTTTGTGACTTTGTATAGTGGTCCTCTACGAAGATTTTCAAATGATGCCCCTGGGGTCAAAACTGGCACGTCAGAGGGTCACATGGTTTATATAAACTTGAATAGCAAAATGTCTTTCTCCTCGGAAACCGCAAGGCCCAGAGGTTTCGTATTTAGTATGTAACATCCTATAGTGGTTCTCTACAAATATTGTTCAAATTATGCCCCATGGGTCAAAAATGACCACACCCCAGGGGTCACATGGTTTATATAGACTTAAATAGCAAAATGACTTTAAAATTCTTCTCTGAAATGGCAAGGCCTAGAGGTTTCATATTTGGTACGTAACATTGCATAGTGGTCCTCTTCGAAGATTGTTCAAATTATGCCACAGGGGTCAAATTCAGCCACACAAAACATGAGGCATAAACAGTAATATATACATCGACAAGCCGGAACATACACAGCAAGAAACTGTATTAACTAGTACATTTCTGTTTGAAGTATGCATGCGTCTAAATATGTTAAACTATTTATGGCTAGATAAATCTTGTTGATGTGTAAAGAATACATGTATGTCGACAACGTTATTCGTCGTAGCTGTCTAAGATCACTTTTGACCCAGATTTTCTTGCGATAATTATGCAGCGGGAAAATTGAATGCCAATAGAATTGGGCAAATTTTCTAATGCTAGGGAATGCAAACTTCAAACAATGGTTTAACGTATCCCAATAACTGTTGCATACTTTTGGTGATAAAAAATTTACATAATTGTTTACATAAGCGGTTAAAATGAAGTTATAAACATATCTTCAATATATACTCTAGAACTGAGCATAAATATGAACATATTTTCTTATTGTATGTCATGAATAGAATATTATATTAATTCCCAGAATTAATCCACTAATTTGTTTAGCCTAGCGGCCCGCTCTGTTAATAACAATCGATTCTAGAAAGTGAGTTCAACACACGATCATTCTAAAAATAGCGCGCGTTGAGCTGCCGGTGTATAGCTGTTATAATATACATGCATCAATTAGCGTACAGAGAGCGAATATTTCAATTAATGGGGAATTTATGTTTATAAACATACTGTGCATGTTAATTTGAAATTGAATTGCGCAGTGTTCTATAAAGAAACAATGATAATTGTACATTTCTATCAACTTCTCCAGTAGATGTTAATCAATCTTTAAAAAGATACATTTCAATAAATAACATGTTGTGAAACAAGTCTCGCCCGGAATATGTCGATATGATATTCATGTTGCTTTTACTTCATTTCTGTAGCATTAATACATTATTTGCAATGCCATATATACACAGAAACCCTTGATACATCATATTCCTACCAAATATTATTTTTAATCGCCATTGTCTACTGTAATATTTGTGTTATAAAAAATGGAAGTCATCATTATTTCAAATAGGCTGAATGTTTTCTGAAGATTGCTTTTCCTGAGGATGAACAGTATAAATGATTCATTGACTTCGAAATGTGTATGTATTATGCATAGATAACTTCCAAGATGAAGGTAGGGCATATTACTAAAGAATAACTATACGCGTCTGACACTAAATACTTTTCAATCATTCCCGCAATTATTTTCGTACATTGTTAATGTGTTATATTCGGCTGACAAATTTATATAATAATGATGTTAACGTTAATTATTTAGGTTATTCATGTATCACTGGTGAAAACATGGGGCGGTATGATCGGTTTATTCACAGTACAAATATTAATCATTATAGAATGAATCACAAATTTATTTGGGGATCCGAGTTTTCGTATGGTGTCCGAAATAGCTGGAGTCCAAGAAGTCTTCTTATATAGGTTGGGACCGAAAAATCTGGGGTCCGAGAAGCCATGTAACCGGTCATCTTGGCCCTCTTGTATTATGTTTAGGGTAAAAATCATATCTCAATATTAATGTCAACGCAGATTGTCTTTTTTAAAGACATTTCTTGTTTTTCAACTATCTCGCCTTTTCATTTGTCCACTGTCAGTTTGACCCTACACTGACCTGCAGGCAAGCGAGCTTATGATCATTTAGCCCTCAATATAGACTATCCCTCTGGTGAGAGAACTGATATTAAGAGAATCGCTGTGTCTATTGTGTACGAATATATAAGAAAACATTCAACTGTAAAACTTGTGTTAGTAACATCGTTGCAAAATTTATTGCTTGTTAACATGTCAAATGTCATGTTAAATTATTTCAAAAGCGTTACGCATATACAAAAGCTCTAATTTTGTGCGAACTTTTATTCCCTTATTATGCCCCCCTTCGATGAAGTGGGGGTATGTTGCTTTGCACCTGTCCGTCGGTCAGTCGGATGGTCAGTCGGTCTGTCCGTAGACCATTTCGTTTCCGCACGATATCTAGAGAACGCTTTGACCTACGATCATTTAAGTTGGTATGCTGGTAATTTGGGAGGAAAGGAAGACGCCTATTGATTTTGAGGTCAACAGGTCAAAGGTCAAGGTCACAGGAGCTTGTAACATGAAATTTGTTTCCACACAATATCTAGAGAACGCTTTAATCTACGATCATTTAAGTTGGTATGCTGGTTACTTGGGGGGAAAGGAAGACGCCTATCAATTTTGAGGTCAACAGGTTAAAGGTCAAGGTGACAGAGGCTTGTAACATGAAAACTGTTTCCTCTGTAGACCATTTCGTTTCCGCATGATATGTAGAAAATGCTTTGACCTACGATCATCCAAGTTGGTATGCTGGTTACTCGAGAGGAAAGGAAGACGCCTATCAATTTTGAGGTAAACAGGTCAAACGTCAAGGTCACAGGGGCTTTTAACATGAAAACTGTTGCCTCCTTAAACCATTTTGTTTCTGGAGATGTCTGGCCTATTTCATGTTTAAATCAAACAGAAAACAGGTATCCTTATATAATAGACTGTATATTTCAGCTTTATATTTACTTTCTAAAGCATCAACTTTAATTTTCTCCCCATGTGTTAATGTGCACATACAATATTTGAAAAAATCTCTTAGCAATAGCACATATTGACGACTTGGCTGCAAGTGTAGTGGGAATTTATTGTAAATTAGCCGATGGAAAGTTATGATTAATTCATTCGGGACTACTGGCGGGAAATTTTCACAACATTTGATTGGATATTCAGAAAGGTCAAAAGTTGGGTTAAACATTGATCTGACACGAATTTCAAATTTAACTCAGATGTAATAAAAGTAAAAGTACAACGTTCTTACGGCCGCTTTTCCATATTCACGTATCAGCATCCGTATCTGTATCCCCATAAATCATTATATGGACGCGCTTTTCCATGAATCCGCAAAAAAACTTAGAATATTTTAGTTTTATTCTTATTTTCAAATAGTTACAATGTCTGAGTAAGAAGCTTTTAAACATTCTAATTACGTTGGCTGCAAATATTTATGCCAGTATATGAAGCCATTCACATGTGGTGGATTTTAAACAATATAAAGCATCCAACAATTATATCTACAACATCATCTATGATTCATTTAAAGATTACCTTTTATTACTAAGTTATTGTACTTTGTTAGTTATAGGTAGAGTCATCCAGGTTTCTAATTTCCCTATGTTTTATATATAACAGCCCTTTGTTAAACAAGTTAGATACAAGTTAGATACCATGTGGTTCACATCGGCATAAAATTGCTTACTGAGTGATTGCCTGCGGACGGATTTTGCGGATGCGCTTTGTGATATGTACTTCAGACATATGGAAACTACAATAAGACGCCAAGGTATATATAACTTCTGTCTTTGTTTTGTTGCTTTGGCTGAACATTGGTTCATTCAATGAGCAGGAGCCGGTTCTACGGTGGGATCCATGTGGTGGGCGAATTGTCTTAGATACACTTGCTATGTGTAGAGTCACTGTACCTAGTGTGTATGAATATAAAAGAAAACACTCAAATGTAAAAAAGGTGTATTCATTGACATTGTTGCTAAGCAACACATTTATTGCTTATTATCATGTAAATAACGTGTAAAATATTGCAATAGCGTTTCTTTTTTACGAAAGCTTATATTTTGTGCAAAATGTATTATTCCATTATTGAATTTTCCATCAGTATTCAAAACCTGTTACGGATCTGTGTTCTATGTTTTATGGGATGATGCACCGACGCTTTTATGACCAGTGCAGTGGGATTTTTGTTTAATCATCCGATATAGTGTTAGGATTCATTCATTTGGGACTACTGGCGGGAAATTTTCACATTTGATTGGATGTTGAGAGAAGTCAAACGTTGGGCTAAACAGGTATGCCGAAAAACTATATGTAGTGTAACCTATTACTTTAACTGTAGAAAGTACTACAGCTGGACAATGATTCTACATCTCCACTGGTGCACTTTATTGTAAAATTTACAACTCTATGACATCACACACTGTTCCTTCTCACATCTGTAGCATTTCTCAAAGTATTGTCTAGGACACCATGCAACAGCTGGTGTCTATCATTCCACTGAATTCCTGTGAATTACGTAACGGTACCAGTCCACCTGATTTTGCTGAATAATGGAGCTTGTCTCTGCCAGCAGTTCATTCAGAGTCTAGAACAGCTGGTATTTAAACTTTGATTTGATGTGAGGGAATATTGTGACATTGAATGGTACAAGGTCAATGTCATCAAATACGGTGCATACGCCATCATCTGGAATTCGATAACTCTGCTCTCAAGCTGTTGATGGCTGTGTGTGGAGGCGCGATGTTTTGTTGTATGTGGAAGTCCTCAGTTGGAATCCTGGCCTTTTGTTCTGCAGTCAATGAACTAAGTCACGGCAACGCGCATATCAGTGTATGCGTTAAACTTAAAGAGTTGTGTATATATATTTTATATATTATATAATTATGCAGGGATTTTGCTTTTGAAATTTACAAATACACATCAACTGAAGCATGTGTGGAAAACTAGTGAAAATTGTGACTAATCTTGACTTTATAAATGACCCTGATATATTTTAAGTCGATAAACAGAAATGTTGCACCTTTGAGTGGTACTCAACATTGGCGCTGCTGCTGTGTGGTACCACATGACAGAGGTTCACAATGCTGCTGTGTGGTACCACAGGACAGAGGTTCACCATGCAGCTGTGTGGTACCACAGGACAGAGGTTCACCATGCTGCTGTATGGTAGCACATGACAGAGGTTCACCATGCTGCTGTGTGGTACCACATGACAGAGGTTCACCATGCAACTGTGTGGTACCACATGACAGAGGTTCACCATGCAACTGTGTGGTACCACATGACAGAGGTTCACCATGCTGCTGTGTGGTACCACATGACAGAGGTTCACACTGCAGCTGTGTGGTACCACATGACAGAGGTTCACCATGCAACTGTGTGGTACCACATGACAGAGGTTCGCCATGCAACTGTCAGCAAACATTACATACATCTTGGGCGGGTGGAGGGGTGGGCACGAATTTACTAGGAAGGGGGTGGGGCACTAGACGCACAACCCCCCAGCAGCAACCAAAGCTTATGTGTTGTATATGCCTTTAACATTAAATTTGAATAGGAAAAGGCGGATTGTGAAAATATGTGGTGCCCCTAAAGTGATCAATTTCACTTATCCAAGACCACGAGACCAACGCCTAAGGCACAGATGAGGGGGTGGGGGGGCACATGTGCTTCCAGCTGATCTCAAGCATGCATACACATACATGTTTAAATTTCTTAAATGTTGTAATGTGGTGCCTCTTCTGCTGCTGATTATTGCTCATCTAAGACACCCCCTTGATGAAATTCCTAGCTAAGCATTCACGGGGTATGTGTTCGCAGTTGACCCCATATAGATCCCTATCGGAGTATGATAACACGGCTTTAGTAACATCCTAGCACAATTGCTTGCGTGATGCGTCCATTCGGCACTGCTACTAGCAGATTCCGACATATGTACTTATATGCAGGGATCTTATTTTGATAGGAAGTCATTTGGTCCTGAGGTCCACTGATCACGCTCATGGTGTATCAGAATTTTATGTATTCGAAAATGGTGCATGTCTGAAAATGCCTGTTTTAAAGTATTACTATTATCTTCAAAGTTTTCACGCCTCAAACTTCAATAAATGTTAATGTCTATGTTTTTTGTGTGTTTTAACTTCACAAAACTTTAACGATAATGCAATTTAATAAGTACAATAAAGCACCCATTCTGTATCCAAATTATGTGTATCCAAAATATAAGGTATGTCCTAAATTGTGCATTTTAATTATTAATATAAACTTCAAAGTTTCCATCCCTTAATCTTAATAAAATTTAATTTCTATGTCTGGTATACTAGTTTTGTTTAACTAAAGTTAAAATAGAATGTAATACAATATGATCACTTTGCAATTTACAATTAACTACATGACGTCAGTTAAGCCAACTAACAAATTGTACTACGATGTTTAGATATATTTCATATTAATATTTTATATCATTATGAATGCTGCACAGTGCATAAAATTATTATGCAGCAAATACACGTTTTCCACGAGGATTACATGCGGCTGCTATTTTATCAGTCTCTATAGTAACCAGACATGATTTTATCATGGAGAAGTACAGACCGATTGGTGTCAGTAAATTAAACAATTTTTGTCATGATAACAATTTACGCATGTTTATTTTATATAGTATAATATTATATAATATTATAAAAATGGTTTTACCAGATTCTCGAAAATTCCCCTTTTACCGTTTAATTCCCCTCTTGATTGGCCCCGCCAACATTCCCCCGACAGTGAAAAAAAACCAAAAAAGCACTGTGTATGTAGAAATCTGATATACAGAGCTTGTTTGGGATTAATATTTTTGGGGTGTGGTCAGTGTCACTGTTAATACAAATAGAACTAATAGTTTCTGATTAATAACTTGCATAGGCATTGAGATATAGTTATGGAACTTCAGATATAGATATGTTATATCGAGACCTCGCTGTGGATTGCAATTGACGATGGTGGAGCCCAGGTCACTGTTATCAAAAAAGAAATCTGGTTTCCACACCGTAATACCAGTTAAAATTGAGCTATTGTAGTGAAACTTCATACTGTATATACACTGAACAGCACTCCTAATCCAACACTTACACAATTTGAGACAATAAAATTGCTCTGTTTAAGGTTTCAACAACCGACAAGTAGTTGAAAATCAAAATTCACAAAACACTGTTAATCCTAACCAATCTAAGAAAACGTGATGACATATTTAGTGTGTTTACTTCATTTGCTTTTGAGTCATGCACATCACACATGTAAGCCTCCGTTAACTTCATATTCGTCAGATCCCATGGTTTTAGTGACGCATCTTCAGTTGGTCCCAAATTTTCCCGACAGTTTATACACCGATGAAATGCAGAAAAATACTGTGAAATTCTTAAATGATTTAGATGTTTTTTGTGTGTAGACAAACTCAGTAATTTAGAGAATGTACTGTTGTATCAGGTCTTTCTTCATTGCATGACAAACATCCGTCATAAATATGATTTAGGCAGACCCTAACCCTGTTATGGTGTATATAATATTAAGAATCAATCAACTTCAGTGGCATGGCCCAATAAACCAGCAAATTCATTTTCAATTTATTAGCTAAACCAGTGTATCTGTTTCTATTATTCCATGACATTTCTTTATTATTGCAGTTATGATTGGTGCAGTCTTACAAGATGATGTGTATATTATTACTGAAAAAGAAAGCTTATGTCTTACTAGAATGAAAGCATTGCTTTCTTCATTGCATGACAAACATCCGTCATAAATATGATTTAGGCAGACCCTAACCCTGTTATGGTGTATATAATATTAAGAATCAATCAACTTCAGTGGCATGGCCCAATAAACCAGCAAATTCATTTTCAATTTATTAGCTAAACCAGTGTATCTGTTTCTATTATTCCATGACATTTCTTTATTATTGCAGTTATGATTGGTGCAGTCTTACAAGATGATGTGTATATTATTACTGAAAAAGAAAGCTTATGTCTTACTAGAATGAAAGCATTGCTGTTCTGCTAATACAGACTCTCTGATAATTAAACAATATATTAAAATGGTATAATGTATAGGGCCTTTTAGATGGTTAAATGGATATTTATGTAACATAATTTCCTTCACTAACTTCTGACAATAGAACATTTACTGCTTTTCACATTCATAGATAAGAAAAAATCTTGTTTGACAAGTGATAAATATAATTGTTTAGAATCATGTGCAGCTTTTTTATGCCCCCACCATATGTACGTGTGTATGTATGTTCGGATTCTTGTCCGAACAATAACTTTGTCCAGCATTGGAGGATTTTCAAATAACTTAGAAATGTTAAACATAATGAGACAGTGTGTCACTCGCAAGAACCAGGTCCCTATGTCCAAGTTCCAGGTCACACTAAAAGTCAAAGGTCAAATATAAGAATATAAGCCATAGACCCTGTCCGGAGCATAATATAGTCCAGCATGGAAAGAATTTGAAATAAATTAGCCCAAGTGTTAAGCATGGTGCGACGGTTTGTCGTGCACAAGAACCAGTTCCCTAGGTCCACGGTCAAGTCTCACTTAAAGGTCAAAGGTCAAATATAAGAATTTAAGTCATAGATACTGTCCGGAGCATAATTTTGTCCAGCAGAGCAGGGTTTTCAAATAACTTGGCTGAAGTGCTAAACAGTGAGATGGTGTGTCGCGCGAAAAAACCAGGTCCCTTGGTCCAATGTCAAGGTCACACTTAAAGGTCCAGGGTCAAATACAAGAATTTAAGCCATAGACCCTGGCCGGAGCATAATGTTATCCAGCATGGAAGGATTTTTGTATTATGCGCCGGTGTGTGGCGTGCAAGAATCAGATGCCTTGGTCCAAGGTCAAGGTTGCACTTAAAGTTCAAAGATCAAGTTAATGTACATATGTTAAGATTCTTGTCCAGGCAATAACTTTGAAGGATTTTCAAATAAATTAGCAGAAGGGATGACCATTATAAGACGGTGTGTCATGCGCAACAACTAGGCCCGAGGTCATGGTCACATTTAAAGGTCAAAGGTCAAATAAAAGAATTAATACCACGGACTCTATCGCAGCATAATTCTATTCAGCATGGAAGAATTTTCAAATGACTTAACATGATAAGCATAATGAGACAGCATGTGGCATGCAACAACCAGGTCCTTTGGTCCAAGGTCATTGACTTTGACCAAAGTATAATTTTGCCCGGCATGGAAGAATTTTCAAATTACTTTGCAGAAGTGATGATCATTATGAGACGGCACATGGCGTTTAAGAACCAGGTCTGTAGCTCAAACTTCAAGGTCACTAATTTGGGTCAAAGGTCAAATAATTGTCAAGAGCATAATATTGTCATGCATGCTGGGATTTTCAGTTAAATTGGCAGAAATGATCACCATCACCATATGGTGTGTTGCATGCAAGAACCTGACTTATTAGATAATTGAATTGTTTTCTTTTTACTTATGAGTGTGCAAAGCATAATTCAAAAATGATAAAAGGTATTTTGTTTATTCTGCACAGAATGATTTACGATAGCAGGTGTAAGTAAAGCTTACAAGAACCATAACTCATACCCTTTGTTGATTTTTTGTCAGGACTAAAACTAATTTGTGATATCTGAACTTACTTCACAGAATAAGAGAATACATGAGCAGAAAGTACAGTATAAAAGGACAATTCTCCTTTTGCAAAATGATTTGTATGCATACAGACAAAGTAGAGAACAGATATATTCCAGACATTGCTCCAGTCTGTGAATTTTGTAGACCCTAACAAAGCAGAGCCCATCTCCAATTAAACCACGAGGTCGTTATCCCGAGTAGTTTAATAGCCACACATTGGAACAACAAAGAATTGTTTATTAGTCGATAAACAACGAAAACGCAAAAATTATTTTGATTCCAACATGATTTGACAAATATTTTTGTAATTGTAATGAGAACTATATTTTACTATGCTCCTCTCAGAATCGGGACTACTTTTGGCGTTGTTTATTGGGAAGTTTAACAACTATAATTTTGTTCTGTGTATACAGGAAAAGTAGTGAGTATCATGTTAGAATTGCGAATAATTAATAACGAAGCATTGCTAAATGTGATGGCCTTGTTTCTTCAAACAATTGACAAAATCCAATTGACAAAACTAATTTAATAATATAAACACTGGTCATCGATGACACATTTGCAGGTGCAGGAACATTAGTAGTAGACATAAAATAACAAAATTCTAATTGTATTCAGAATTCACGTTAACATATATGTCAATATACATGGGGTGTTTCAAAAGAAAAAAACAAACATAAAGCAAAACCATGCAGCAAAAAAAAATTAACCATAGCATAATTAGTAAAATATAGTTTATAAGAGTTGTATGTTTGTATGTACTCATTGATTTCTATGTTCACCATATCTTCCAGTATGTAATTCCAGGCTGTGGAGATCAAGGAAGAGGCTGTGGACACGATCTTCTCAGTAACAGGCCGACTGTTTAACAGGCCTGGTAACTTAGTTTAGTGTTATAGAACTCAAATGTTTAACTGCATTTACTGTCAGCATATGAACTTTATATGGCCTTAACATACATACAGAGTAACATCAAATGTAGACTATTACGGGTAATAAATATGTGTGCAATAGAAACCTTTTTAAGTAGTGCAGTAAATGTTTATGCAAACAGTATCCCTGTTTAAAAACCTATGCCGACATATTTGATAATGTTTGATTATCTACCTGCCAAAATCACCCTTCTGTTGCTTTACAAGTACAGGTGACCTGTTGAGTGCTTACATTTTTAGCTCGACTATTCACCGAATACTTCGAGCTACACTACTCACCTGTTTGTCCGCATCGCCCTAATGCTCTGGTTAAGGTTTCTGTAACTATAACTACTACAGATATGAGTTAGAAAAGTCAGGTTAAGGTTTGCATGCAAGAGAAAATTCAGGTTAAGGATTGCGTGTAACAAGTACATATCTCTGTAACTACTACAGATATTCAAAAGAAACTTCACACATGTCTTTTAAGTCATTGTGTAAGGTCACTGACCAAGGCCCATAAGTCTGACTTGCAATATAGCAGAATTATGTCCTTTTTTCAATTGAAACTTCAGACATGTCTTTAGTTTAGTTTAAACCTATTTATTTTAGCTTGATTGCATCGAAAAACCTTAGCTTATAAAGACACTCTTGAGTGGGTTTCCTGGGAAGAACCAGTACTTGAGAACGCTCCCTGAGTGGGGATCGAACCCGGAATCTCCGGGCACGGCGGACACCATATCCACTACACCATTGAGGCTTCATATGTCTTTGGGGTCATTATGTAAGGTCATGGACCAAGGCCCATAACTCTGACCAGTAATTTAGCAGAAATATGCCCCTTTTTGTACTTATGAATTCAGGTTAAAGTTTGCGTGCAACAACTCTATATCTCTATAACTACTTCAGATATTCAATTGAAACTTTACACATGTCTTCAGGGTCATTGTATAAGGTCACTGAACAAGGCCCATAGCTCTGACCTGCAATTTAGTAGGATTATCTCAATATCTGCTACAGATATTCAACTAAAAGATCACACATGTCTTCAAGGTCATTATATAAGGTCACTGACCAAGGCACATATCTGTGACCAGCATTTTAGGAAAAGTATGACTCTTTCTTTGTAGTGATTAAGGCCGATAACTTTGACAAAGCCGTTGAATAGTCGAGCGCGCTGTCCTGAGACAGCTCTTGTTAATATAAAGCTTGATGAAGTTTTCACTTATAATTATTAATATAACATCCACATGAGTGCCAATATTATTTAGTTGTATTTACACACATACAGGAACAGATGGGCCTGGCAGTGATGTACAGAGAATAGATTGGTCAGCCAGGGAGAAAACAGCTGGAATGGAACTCGAGCCAGACACAGGACCTGTACCGACAGAAGTGACCTTGGTTGTGGTAGCTATTGAGTTGAGGATTGCAACCCGAGGTATTGTCAAGGTAAGATGACATGGAGATCAATTACAACAGTCGCTAAAGCAGTGACACCCGGCCTAAATGTTGTGCGGTTGCACCCAACAGATTTTTAGCTCACCTGATCTCGAACTGAGAGATATTGTGGTCAGTCATCCTCCGGCGTCTGTTGTTAATTAAGAAATAATTTTGCATTTAGAGTTGTTTATCGGCTAATAAACAGCGATTTTATGTTTTGATGCGTATGAATTAAACCACAAGGCTGTTAGTGTTGATTAGCCGATAAACATTGATATTGCAAATATTATTTCAATTGTAACATCACCTAACGCAATTTTTTTTGCAATTACAATGCAATCTATATTTTACAGTTTCTAAACTTATTTTGGGTTGTTTATTGGTAGTTTAACAACGGTGAGTTTTTTTCTTTGTCTATAGAAAACTTCTGCACGTTACATGTTAGAATTGTCATTTATTGTGAACATTTTGCGAAAAACTTGAAAAAAAATGGGCATATATGTTCAGATGCTATCCAATGAAGTTGATCTTTACAGAAAATCTATGTTAAAAGGTAAATATAAACAAATATTTTTAAAACAGTTGCTGCCTCAGACTTTGTATTTGAAGTTTGATTGTGAGTCTTCACAGAATCAGTTGGAACCCATATTTGATACTGACAGTGTGTCCTCAATGTGGGTCAGACAATTAAAGTGTAGCAGGACAGGAGTTGTCTCTCTTAGGTTTTAATTATTGGAGATGGCATCATATTACAAGAATTAAACAGGGAAATTGTTTTACAAATTACTATAGAGAAAATATCAAATCAGTTTGCTGTTTGGGCCAAAGGAAATGAAAACTGTGATAAAATAGTCAGTGTGGGAAATCTCTTACATAATACACATTCTATAGACATTAATGAGTACACGTTTAAACCAACTGCATTTGGTCTGTGTGATAAAAACTTGTTTAATGTATTTTAATATTCAGCTACAAGCCTTTGCCGCACTGCAAAGTTTAAAGTAACCCAATACTCACGTGACCTAATACTCACGTGACAGCTTACATAGTTACACTGTTTACTGCTTTCAGTCCACTGAGCGTCATTTGAAGGCTATCTTGGTTTCTGTTCTGTTGGAAGTTCTTTATTGCTTGACCAATGACACTAGCAGTTAATGTGTGATTTCTGGACTATTTATTTTAAACCAGATACTGTGACATTGATGTTTCAGTTGAATATAAGTTGTTAAGTTTTGTTTGTTGAAAGTCAATTAGCAAAATGGCAACATTTTGTATGTCTACTGTTGCTAAAGGGTCAGATGAATTTAAAGACTTTTGTTGTTCTGCCTGCGAAGAGCTGTCTATTGAGGTAGTCGCAGATTTTTACTGTGAAGCATGTTTGAAGTTTTACTGTGGAGAATGTATTCATCATCATGGTCAGTTGTTTAAAAAACATTCCCCTTATGGAAGGGGAATAATGAAGAAATGGCCAATTTCAAAGAAGGTGAAGGATTTCCTAGAGAAATGTGATGTCCACAAAGATGAAAAACTGAACATGTTCTGCAATGACCACAGTCAACTGTGCTGCACTAATTGTGCTCTTAATCACAGGTATTTCAAAACAAATGCTCTTATTGTTTTTGGAACATCAATAAACTGTGTTACAGTAAGACAGTTCAGAATTTTTCATTCATCAGTTCAGTATTTTCCATTGGTCAATTCAGATTTTTCCAGTCATATTCATTATTTTTAAGAATGACAAATTCTTTAAAGCACAAACTTTGGAAGTCTTGGATATTTTGACTATGTTTAATTTTAATAAGTTTTTATTGATATTTTATTTTGTTTTATCTTGAAAACAATATTGAAATAAAAACTAAAAAAATAATTAGCTGTGTAATCAATTTAAGACCAATAACAAATAATGACAGTATCAAGAAATGAGAAATCACAGAAGTAAACAACCTGTAGTTACCTAGATACCAATGATTAACACATAAACTGAATAGCTGGGTAGTAAGATCAAAGCATTTCTTTTGAGTTTAAGTAGTTGTGGTGGTTTACTGTGTTCTCACTCTGCATGTATATAGCTTGCAGCATCTGACACATAAACGTGACACTAGTGAACTCTAGCATAATTTTGCCTATTTATACTAGGTTGTGTTTGGGTATGTGTTTAACATGTTCATCCATTTAATTTAATGGTATTACTGTATTCACAGACTCATATCTTACACCAAATTTAAATTGATTCCAGTAAGGAAACTAATGCATTTATTGCAACGAATTATTTTTATTTGTAATATATATTTATTCATCAAGGTCAGTTTTAGGTCAGTTTATGATAATTCTTCTGAGCTATTTGTCTGTTAAACATATACACATGCTTCATTGCCCATCTGCACTAATCCTCAAACAAAGTAGTCAGTATATTAATATTACTTTATTTATTTGTACGCTCAATGTTCAAAAGTAAAGTTTGAAGAAAATTAATTATACATTTGTATTATTTTCAAAATGGACATTGAGTGCAACTAACTAATTAACTAGATGTCTCTGTATGTATGGCATTCCCAAGGTACATGCTTTGAAATACAAATGTGTTTGTGTATTTTGTCTGAATATTAATTTAATTTCATGTAATTGTGCATTATTTTTATACTGTCTTTTTTTCAGACAATGCCCTGAAGTGAACCTTATTTCTGTGTCAGTCAGAACACAGTCCACAGACCTGCCGGAACTGTCTGTCAAACTCCAATCCATTTTGGAAGAAATTAAAATTTTGCAAAATAGTCTTGAGGCCAGCAAGAAGTCTGTGCAGGGTTCATATGATGAACATGACCGATATGTGGGGAAAGAAATCGAGCAGAATATAATTGATATTTTTGATAAATTTGATATTAGTACTTATGAAAATGAGCAAAACATGAAAGAAGAAATGTCTAGGAAAATAATTAGCATGTTGGATGAACTTGATCATAGTTCTGTAAAGGAAATGATGGAAATGAAAGATGAACATATGAGCCTGAAAGATTCTCTTAAGAGTGCTATTCACAACTGCACCGGGCTTCAGAATGACTTGAAACCGCTCCATGAAGCCATGCAGAAAATTGTGGATGATAAGGAACTCTCCTTTATAGCCAGCAAGAAATGTCTGCACAAAATACAACAGGCATTGACAGTGCTGGGGAAGTCAGACCAAGTGTTCACCATGCAGAGGAAGTCTGAGCACAATGTGATTATATCTAGTGATTCATTAGCATGCTGGATCAGCGGCATATGTGTTCTCCCTGATGGCCAGATTCTTGTTGTAGACAGAAATAATGAGAAATTAAAGCTGTTGGACCAGCAGTACAGGGTGCTTACTCATTGTGATGTGTCTACTAGTCCATGGGACATGTGTCATATAACACACAGTGAAGTTGCTGTTACAGTTAATGATAGGAAAACACATGAGATCCAGTTTATCTCAGTCAACAATGGGCAGCTGGTGAATGGCAGGAAGCTTCAGTTACAACATTTCTGTATAGGTATCGCCCACCACCAGGGGGAGCTGTATGTCACTGATTGGACTGCACTGTACAAGTACACCCTGAGTGGGAAACTGGTCAGCAAGCTGTATGAGGATACATCATATATACATACAGGTTAGAATATGGCGGGTTCATCCGGATATTATTAGAAATATGTATCATAAAGTAATTGTAAGACTGCATAGTTGTAGAATGTACATGTGTCAGTTTAAGTTTACAACAGCAGTTAAGAATGATTTTCAATATTATTGATTTATATATATAAGTTATCAGGCATTTTGACTGTAACTTCTGACTTCATGGCATGTCTATAAATAGACAGTGAGTGCAAATCAATGACACACTCTGTGACCTGCTGTTTATATTTTGTGGTTTTCAAGTAAATATACATGCATTATTGTTTCATAATTCATCGTGTTTCCAAACGTTATATGAAGTAAATAAACTTTAAATTGTTGTAGTTGAAATTTGTTAAATTAATAGATTTGTATTTTTAAAACTGTTTAAATAACAACTGGCTTTTGTTACTTGTGTAGAAGAACAAAAGAGAAAAGTTTTATTTCATGTTGTTTTGAAACATATTTCCTGTCGTAAAAGCTTAACTTCTGTTATTATAATGTACATGTACATGTTATAAATATGTCAGCCCGTGTCAGCAATAGAATAACACAGATGTCAGTAATCACGTATACATGTATAGAAAATCTATTAATACTGCATATGCCATAGTTGCATCAGCTGACACATTCATGTATACGTGTCTAGGAAATCCGTTATTACTGCATATAGTTACGCATTCATGGGTACATGTTCACTGTACCGTGTAATCGTTTACATCTGCGTAATTGTGGTAGACTTCAATTCTAACTCACCAGTCAACGTGTCAAACTTTTAGGCAATAAACTGATACAGAACCTTCCTGTCACACTAAAATATTTATTATTATTGGATTTTATGCAGATCTTTAAGACGCGTAATTGTCTGTTTAATGACGCATTAATAATACGATGTCACTGCAGTTTGTGTATTAACATTATTAAACATTTAAAGTAATTTAATATCTTGATGTGACTCTGTTTTGCAGTATGCCAGTGTGCTGTGAGTCCCACTGGGGATCGTATATACATCACCAACTGGCCCCAGCACAAGCTCCTCACCCTGGCCAGGGATGGGTCTGTACTCTCTACAGTGGAGGACCCTGAACTACGATGGCCAGAGGCTGTACATGTGACACCTGCAGGCCAGGTGTTGGTCTGTGGATGGGGGTCCCACACTATCATACAGGTGGACAGGGAGGGCAGGAAGAGGCTGGCCATTCTGGCTACATACAGGGATGGAGTGAGGTACCCAGTGTCAGTCTGCTACAACAGGCACACAGCCTCCATCATTGTGGGACAAGGTGACAACAACAACATCCTGGTGTTCAAACTGCAATAGCTTACTTTTACATGTATCAGACATTTGTATAATAACAAATATGGTTATCTTAAAATGACATTATGTATTTATATTGAAACTGATGTATTGTGTAATGTATTATTTTTCAAATTTATGTATTGTGTATTGTGTTATGTTTCAAAACACAATTGTGGTTTAGGATCTACAATATGTTTGTATAAACAATATTTTTATCTTAAAATAACAGTGTATTTTTGGACATTGTGAATTATATTCTACCGTCTGTGTCTTACATAATTGCTATTGCATTTTACATAACTCAACGAGTTAACATATACTGTATGCCAAAATGACAAAAACTATTTTTGTTTAGAAGTTAATATTTGTACATAAATATACATGTACATGACACTTGCTATTTTTAAACTGACTGTCATTTCTACATACATGTTAAAAATGTATTTGATCAATTACTTGAAAACATGACACTGTATTGTTGTATAAATACTTGTATTTGAACTATAAAAAATTAAGAATAGCTGAGAATTTTTGCAGTGATTTGACAGCTTTAAAGATGGACCTTTGCTTATATATTAGTTTTGTTAATTTCCGCGTTTTCATTGTGATAGTGAATTTAGTGAAAACTTTACGACTAAAATATTAACCGGTATTAGCAATATAATGATTCATATTAATATATTATATTCATTGTATATTGCCTTTTCTCATGTTCATGCATGTTTGTACATTTTTTCCTATGAATTTTCTGTTCTATATAAATGATGTAAGTTTATCCTATATAAATTAAATTTAATAATTTACGTAATATGCCTTGTTGACGTCATTATGTGATTATTGTTCTATTGTTATTTTTAGCTCACCTGAGCACAACGTGCTCATGGTGGGTTTTTGTGATTGCCTTTTGTTTGTCATGCATCGTGCGTCATTACCTAGAGGCCACATTTATTGGCCAATCTTCGTGAAACTTGCTGAAAACATTTGTCCCAATGATATCGTAGTCAAGGTTCGGACTGGGTCATGTGGGGCCAAATACTAGGTCACTAGGTCAAATTGAAGAAAACGTTTGTGAACACATATTTTTTGCCCAATCAACATGAAACTTACGCAGAAAATTTGTTCTAATGATATCTTGGCCGAGTTCGAAAATGGCTCCGGTCCATTGAAAAACATGGCCGCCAGGGGGTGGGTCAGTTTTCCTTATATAGCTATAGAAAAAGCTTATGAACATTCTAGAAGTGACATTTTTTAACCAATCCTCACGAAACTTGCACAAAATATTCGTTCTTATGATATCTCGGCTGAGTTGGAAAATGGTTCCGCTCCATTGAAAAACATGGCTGCCAGGGGGCGGGGCAGTTTTCCAAATATGGCAATAGAAAAAAGCTTGTGAATACTCCAGAAGTCACGTTTTTTGCCCAATCAACATGAAACTTGCTCTGAACATTTGTTCTTATGATATCTTAGCCGAGTTTGAAAATGGTTCCTCTCTGTTTAAAAAGCATGGCTGCCTTTGCGGGGCAGTTTTCCTTATATAGCTAGCTATATTGAAAATTAAAAAGCTTGTGAACACTCGAAGGGCCACATTTATTGCCCAAAACTTGCCCAGAACATTTGTCCCTATGATATCTCGAAGGAGTTCGAAACTGGGTCATGTGGGGTCAAAACCTAGGTCAATATTTAACTTGAAGAAAAAGCTTGTGAACACTCTAAAAGTCACTTTTTAGCCCAATGAACATGAACGTTGCTCAGAGCATTTGTTCTTGTGATATCTAGGCCAAATTCGAAAATAGTTCCGCTCCATTGAAAAACATGGCTGCCAGGGGGCGGGGCAGTTTTCCTTATATGGCTATAGAAAAAGATTGTGAACGCTCCAAAAGTCACATTTTTTGCCCAATCAACATGAAACTTGCTCAGAACATTTGTTCTTATGATATCTCAGCCGAGTTTGAAAACAGTTTCACTCCGTTGAAAAACATGGTTGCCACGGGGCGGGGCAGTTTTCGTTATATGGCTCTATTGAAAACTTTAAAAAGTTTGTGAGCACTCTAGAGGCCACATTTATTGCCCAATCTTCGTGAAACTTGCTCAGAACATTTGTCCCAATGATGTCTCGAATGAGTTTGAAACTGTTTCATTTGGGGTCAAAAACTAGGTCACTAGGTCAAATTCAAGAAAAAGCTTGTGAACACTCTAGAAGTCATATTTTTGACCCCAATCTTCTTAAAACTTACTCAGAACATTTGTTTGAATAATATCTCAAACAAGTTTGAAACTGCGTCACCTAGGGTAAAAAACTAGGACACCAGGATGATATCTCAGATAAGTTTGAAACTGGGTCAGGTGGGGTTAAAAACTAGGTCCGCAGTCCCAATTGAAGAAAAAAGTTTGTGAACACTCTGGAGACCACATTAATAGCCCAATCATCATGGAACTTGCTTTGAACATTTGTCCCAATGATATCTCAGATGGGTTCAAAACTGGGTCACTTGGGGTCGAAAACTAGGTAACGAGGGCAAATTGAAGAAAAAACCTGTGAACACTAGAAATCAAATTGTTTGCCCAATCTTGAAACTTGTTCATAACATTTATTTCAATGTTATCTCAGATGAGTTCGAAACTGGGTCATGTTGGGTAAAAAATTAGGTCACCAGGCCAAATTAAAGAAAAAGCTTGTGAAGACTCTAGAGGCCACATTTAAAGGCCAATAATCAAAAAATTTGCTTAGAACATTTGTCGCAATGATATCTGCAACAATTTTGAAACCAGGTGACATGGGGTAAAAAGCTAGGTCACCGGGTCAAATTGAAAAAAAAAGCTTTTGAACACTCTTAGAGGCCAAATTTGTGGCTGAATCTTCATGGAACCTGCTAAAAACAGTTTAGTTCCTTAGCCCCTCAGGTGAGCGACCTAGGGCCGTGTGGCTGTCTTGTTATATTTGTTATCTGTTATCTAAAATAAAAACATGTTATAGTTTGAGTGTGAATAAAACTTCGATTATTTCAACTTTGTCCTTGATATTATTCATAAACATTGAAAACACATATGCGATAACTGCTATATTGTTGTTTGACAAGGTATTAATATTCAGATAATGATTACATTAAAGGGACCTGTTCACAGAGTGACGAATTGAAAATTGTTCAACTTTTGACACCAATTCCGAAAATAAAAGAACAGTGTATACAAAGAAGCAAACAACGCTATGGACCTAGAAATATACTGTAAAATAGTTTTAGTTTAAACGATGGAATAAATAGGAGTGTTTCTGTTTATTTCGTTAAAATTGTTGACAACACGTGGAACACTTACATTAGTAAAGTAAATAAGTAATAAAGTCGAAATGACCGAGTGGTTAAGATGATAGCCTTTTAATGCGGATGTCCCGGGTTCGAACCCCGGGTGACCAATTTTTTAGCTCACCTAAGCGCAACATGCTGATGGTGAGCTTTTGTTATCGCCTTTTGTCTGTCATGCGTCGTGAATCGTTCGTTAACAACATTAACCTTGCGAACACTCTAGAGGCTACATTTGTTGCCCAATCTTCATGAAACTTGCTTAAAACATTTGTTCCAACGATATCTTGGACGAGTTCAAAACAGGGTCATGTGGAGTCAATAACTGGATCACTAGGTCAAATTGAATAAAAAGCTTGTGAACACTTAAAAGTCATATTTTTTACCCAATCTTCTTGAAACCCGCTCAGAACATTTGTTTCAATAATATCTCGGACGAGTTCACTACGGCAAACTGAAGATAAGTTTGTAAACACTCTAGAAATCACAATACTCTTGAAACTTGTTCAGAACATTTGTTTCAATGATTTCACAGACGAGTTTGAAACTCGCTCATGTCAGGTCAAAAACTAGGTCACTACGATCTATTGAAAAAAAGATGCCACATTTATAGCCCAATCATCATGAAAAATTCTAAGAACATTTGTCCAAATAATATCTGGATCATGTGGACAGGCTGTCAACCGATTCCTAAATTCCTATATTTTGGAAAGAAATCCTATATTTTTAAAAACCTAGTATATTTCCTATATTTTCCAATATTGAAGAATTTTATCCTATATTTTTGCGAAATTTGGTCATTCACGCGTCTGAAATTCGTCCGTGAACGGTATATCAGGAATCTTATGTTGATTTTTTTCTCACTCGCTTTGCTCGCATCAAACTTAAATACTCAGATTATTGTTAGGTCATAGCATAGATGTCTCAGTTGCCAATTGATGGGCATGAACATGTTTAGCAAATAATTTGTAAATTAAAACGCAAGCTGAAAGACTTGTCAGGTCAGAATATGATCCCATATTTTAATTTAAATAATTTGAACCATAAAAAGCCTATATTTTGTCAAAAAAATCGTCAAAAAGTCCTATATTGTAGCTGAAAATATTCCTATATTGTTCCTATATTTTTTTGCAACTTGGTTGACAGCCTGTATAGGGTCACAAACTAGGTCATCAGGCAAAATTGCAATAAAAAGCTTGTGAAGACTCTTGAGGCCACATTTTTAGCCGAATCATCATAAAACTTGCTGAGAACAATAGTTCCTTAGCCCCTCAGGTGAGTGACCTAGGGCTAATTTTTCCTATGGGTAAAGAACAAAATTATCATGGTTAAACTACCCAATAAACGAGCATAGCAGGGTAAAAAGTATTTCCCATTACAATTACAAAAACATACAGCTGAACCTCGTAACCTCGAAGCTGACGGGAATGCAATAGCGACTTCGAGATATCCGTAGTTTGACTTATCTGAACTCGAACGCTTGTCGGGAGCATAACTCTTAGACTATTAAAGCTATCAACTTGAAACTTCATAGGTAGATAGATCTCATTGAGAGGAAGTGCAGTGCACAAGAACCAGTACTCTCTACCTCATACTTTTGGAGTAATTGCCCGTTGTTTATTTTCAAACTTAATTTTTGTCCGGAGCATAACTCTAATACTATGAAAGCTATCAACTTGAAACTTCATAGGTAGATAGATCTCATTGAGGAGAAGTGCAATGCACAAGAACCGTTACTCTGCACCTAATACCTTTGGGGTTATTGCCCTTTGTAAATTTTCATACTTATTTTTGTGTCGCATTTTTGGTTTTAATTAGTCTTTTCTTTGCAATTAGCCAGAGGACAGTGCTTTTGAAGATTTCAATAAATCTGTTAAAAAATTTTGAGCATTAACTTAAAGTGCTTCTTCATTTGGATTCACGTAAGCTATCCGGCGTCAGGCGACACATCAGACTCGCAGAGTTCTAGTAAATATAATAAAACATAACAAGTATAACATACACATCAAAGCATGACAATCAACCATATGAATTATAGCACAAATGACATAGTACACGTAACAAGAAAGTCAGTTTTTATTTACAAAGTTATGTCTTTCTGTTTGGAGAGGGTGTTTAACACAGAAAGTTTTTTTAGGTCACCTGGGCACAAAGTACTCATGGTGAGCTTTTGTGATCTTCCGTTGTGAGTCATTCGTGCGTGCGTGCGTCGTCAACTTTTCAATCAAACAACATCTCCTTCTAAACCACTTGGCAGATTTTCACCAAACTTCACAGGAATGATCAATAGGTGACCCTCTTTCAAAGTTGTTTAAATCGTTACGGTCCACAGCATATGTAGGTCACCAGAGCTAAACATAGTTTTTAAAAGTGTAAACTTTAAAAATCTTCTCTGAATCCGCAGGGCCCAGACGTTTCATATTAAGTATGTAACGTCGTATATTGGTCATCTACAAAGATTGTTCAAACTATGCTCCTAGGATCAAAACGAGCCCCGCCTTGCAGGTCACATGGTTTATATAGAATATAATAGCAAAATGACTTTTAAAAATCTTCTCCTATACAACCACAAGGCGCAGAGGTTTCATATTTGGTATGTAACATCCTCAAGTGGTCCTTTACAGTGTTCAAATTATGCCCCTGGGGTCAAAACTGGCCATGCCCCGGTAGTCATATGGTATATAGAATATATAGCGAAATGACTTTTAAAATCTTCTCTGAAACCGCAAGGCCCAGAGATTTCATATCTGGTATGTAACATTCTTTAATGGTCCTTTACAAAGTTTTTATGCCCCTGGGGTCAAAACGGGCAAAGCCCCGGGGGTCACATGGCTTATATAGAATATATAGGAAAATGACTCTAAAAATCTTCTACTCTGAAACTGCAAGGCCCAGTGGTTTCATATTTGGTAGGTACCATCCTTTAGTGGTCCTTTACAAATTTTATTCTAATTATTCCCCTGGGGTCAAAATGGGCTACATCCCGGGGGTCACATGATTTATATAGAGTATATAGCAAAATGACTTTAAAACTCTTCTCCTCGGAAACCACAAGGCCCAGAGGTTTCATATTTTGTATGTAACATCCTATAGTGGTCCTCTACAAATATTGTTCAAATTATGCCCCTGGGGTCAAATCTGGCCATGCCCCGGGGGTCACATGATTTATATAGACTTAAATAGCAAAATTACTTTTAAAATCTTCTCCTCAGAAACCGCAAGGCCCAGAGGTTTCTTATTTGGTATGTAACATCATATAGTAGTCCTCTACAAAGAATGTTCAAATGATGGTAGTGGGGTCAAAACGGGTCACACCCCGTGGGTCACATGGTTTATTAACTTTAATAGCAAAATGTCTTTAAAAATCTCTGAAACGACAAGGCCCGCAGCTTTCCTATATTTGGTATGTAGCAATGCAAAGTGGTCCTCTCCAAGGATTGTTCAAATTATGCCCCTGGGGTCAAATCTGGTGGCACACAGAGGGGTCACATGCTTTATATTGTAGCAAAGTTACTTTAAATATCTTTACCTGAAATCCCAAGGCCCAGAGGTTTGTTCAAGTTTTTTCATTTTCCTATGGGATAATGGACAATCCAAATGTCTTAAAGTCTCTGAATATGAATTAAGCTTATAACAATTCGAATTTGAATAAGCTCTGACCAGGAATATTTATGCATTGTTTAATCTAGTCCTATGTGTGTGGAGGATTGTTCCTGACGCAGACCATCATCTGAAAGGATCAGGTGATGATAGCGTGACCAGTATGTGGCTTATTGAAACATTATTGAGTTTGTTACCTGGGTAGAACCAGTTGTTTCCTGTGGGAAAGATCCACTACATTACAGAGAATACATTTGATACTGAATAGTGAGTTGGATATGCTTAGGTTTTTAGCATGTGTGTAATGTCTATGATTAGATGGAGAGGCCTGGACAGTGTGGACTCGCAGACTGAATGACATCCATACACATGTGGTCGACGGTTTGAGACTGTGGTAGAAAGTGCTTCATGTAGCTTCTGCACATCCACGCTCCCAGTGCTGGTGAAACATTGATGACAGAGCAACACTGTGAAGACTGGTTGGGTTATGTGTAAATATGGGTAATATTTTTAATATTTCTGTTTGAAACCATTCTATTAAATTAAACATTAAAGAATTGTCTTGATGTCACAAGGTGAAAAAAGGATCTCATCAGGAGTCTTCATTGTCCAACAATCAGTGTTTTTTAAATCGTGAGCTTGAAGCTAGTTATTTTGTAACTTCGTTGTATTGATAGCTGTTGATTATTAAGAACCATTTAAGTCACATTCTTAAGGAGAACCAGTGCTTAGTGACTTTAAAAAAGATTACGTGTCAGAGTACTGACATAATAAAATTAGCTCCCAAGCTGAAACTGGATACCTCAACCACTTCCTCACCATGATAGAGTAACTGCATAATTTACCTGGCAATATAGGCTTATTAGGTGGTTTGTTGTTAAAATGTGTTTCAGATTGCTGGTTTTACTACTCACATGTATTAAAAAATTAGGTATTGAACCTGCTTGCCTGCACAGCCATGAGGTAGTAATTAGTGTCCAGGTCTGGGTTTCTCACATGAAATGTTTAAGTAGCCCACTTATATTATTAACAGCCATAACTTGTTATTGTTGAAAATGTTGGTGTTGATTTTAATTTGCGCATTTTCCTGTCTATGAGGCTATCCTTTTGTCAGTTCTCATTTAAAGTAGCTTACAAAATAAGGATTTGGAATGAAGTGCAGAAGACTGTCCTTTGTTAGATTACCCCCGAAATTATTTTTTCCTAAGCTGTCGGTCTTGTTACAAATGGGATTATTTATATTCTAATGTCTTGGGACATAGCAGGTTCATATTTGTAATCTTATAGGATATTTGCAACATTGTTTGATATTAATTAGCCTGTACAACACATTGTTTATTTTGTTGTTGCATGTTAATTACTTTAATATTTAACTGCACAGCAACAAAGTAGAAATGCAGCGCATGGGGTCCTTATGCATACCATATCATCTCACTGGGAGTCACTGACAGGCAAGCAGGGTGCTGACTGGAGAAATATGCTGAATATCAAGTCCTACCAGCAGTTGATTAAGGTAATAATTGTTAAAAACTGTCTATATGGTTGATGAAATATTGAACTTGAATGTTTCTATTAACAATTAAACCTGTCTTTCAAAGTGATTGGTAACTATAGGTGTTAGGAACCTCTCCTGTGCCGCCCATTGTTCGTCAGACAATGTCTTTTATGCACACCAAAGACAGTTGACTAAATATTTCTGACGTTTTCAGCCATACATTAATATAATTTTTGAGAGATATCATTAAGTTATACCTTTTAAGAGCATCTGGAATGTTCATTACCACAACATAGCTCTATTTTACATTACAACTAAATTATTTTATCTGAATAGACTTGGCTGTGTAATTGTTTTTTTTCATAGTTGTACAGCAAGCATGATTTTAAGTTCGAATTGTTTACATTTGAAGTCTTCTGGCCAAATGTGAATGTTTGTTCACAGTGGTAGAATGCATATGCAAAATTTGAGTTCTGTCTCCTGCAGTCTTGCTCTGGTACTGACAGTGTCGTTGAAGAGAGCCTGAGGCAGATTTCAGTTGTCTTGTATGTAGTTTCTGGTTGCATTTTATCAATAGTGGTGTCAAGTCTGAAATAAAAATGACAAAAAGTGTACAGTGTGTTCAAATGTATTCAAGATATTTTAGGTTGGATACATATGTGTGACAATAAATGGTTGTGGCGATACTGTTGTGATTGCTGTGGTGTTTAGATCTGTTACAGTCAGTACTTTTCAGGTTAGCCATTTTGTGTACTTGTACTTTACAAACGTAACTTACTGTATTGCTAAATTTCATATGACTGCAAAAGCCCCACTTTGAGCAAGAGTCTGTTTTTATGCCCCCACAAAGTGGTAGGTATTATGCATTATACTTGTCTGTCCTTCCGTCTGTACGTCCCAATATTTTATGGGTTCAATTCATCTTTAATTGCTTTGCAAATTTAGCTAAACTTTCACATTTACAGAACCTTAAAGAGGGACTGTACGATTTTGTACAAACATTATAATGTAAAACCTTCCATTGATTCTAATGATGTCTGAATATTTTTAAATAATATTACATGTATAATAAATGTTGAGAATAACTTATTATCAGAAATGTGTATTAAAAGAGAAATTAAAAAATAAAATAATACTTTGCTGCACAGTGAACTATTGTATACATGTATACACAGAGTCTAGACGAGTCAGATATGTTAATGACGCATGCGCAGTCCATATTTTCTCATTCAAAACCGACGTAGCCGTTGCTGTAGGATAAATGGGTCTGTATCGATAGAAAATAGAGATTTGCATTTTTCCATAAGAGAAATAGTGTTTGTCGATGTTGTCGTTTATTTATGTTATATAAAATATTTTCTGTTAGCGGGTAACAAAAGAAACATGAAATAAATGTGTAAGAATCAGACAGTCCCTCATTAATGTATGGGTGATCGTAAGGGAATTCTGGTTGTGTCCAATGTAGGGTGATCGTAAGGGAATTCTGGCTGTGTCCAATGTATGGGTGATCGTAAGGGAATTCTGGCTGTGTCCAATGTATGGGTGATCGTAAGGGAATTCTGGCTGTGTCCAATGTATGGGTGATCGTAAGGGAATTCTGGCTGTGTCCAATGTATGGGTGATCGTTTGGGAATTCTGGCTGTGTCCAATGTATGGGTGATCGTAAGGGAATTCTGGCTGTGTCCAATGTATGGGTGATCGTTTGGGAATTCTGGCTGTGTCCAATGTATGGGTGATCGTTTGGGAATTCTGGCTGTGTCCAATGTATGGGTGATCGTAAGGGAATTCTGACTGTGTCCAATGTATGGGTGATCGTAAGGGAATTCTGGCTGTGTCCAATGTATGGGTGATCGTAAGGGAATTCTGGCTGTGTCCAATGTATGGGTGATCGTAAGGGAATTCTGGCTGTGTCCAATGTATGGGTGATCGTAAGGGAATTCTGGCTGTGTCCAATGTATGGGTGATCGTAAGGGAATTCTGGCTGTGTCCAATGTATGGGTGATCGTAAGGGAATTCTGGCTGTGTCCAATTTTAGCCGAATAATGGCCCTTTGTCATTTTTTCCACTGTAGAACATATATGAAAATAAATGTGTGGAAGCAAAAATTAGTATTGCCGACACGCCTTTTGACAGTGTCCAAACGTGTCGTGGGGGCATTTGTGTCTGTGACTCATCTAGTTGTACAAGGTTTTCAATTTAGAAATTTCTGTTTTCAAGGGTCAACTATTAAGTGTCATTTTGGATTTGTGCGTTACTGCATTTTCCTTTTCCAGTTTGATGCCAGTATTCATTTCCATTTATTTGAGATTCCACAGAATCAAGTTTTGCCGTTGGTTATGTTTTCTTATTGTCACAATTTTAAAATTTGATTTGCAGAAAACTTCTTGGTTGGCTGATTAAAATGTGCAATGTAATTCTGTTTGCAAGACTTGCGTTATTGAAGTGGAAAGACATATTTCTGTCTTTTGTTACAAAGACGTTGAAAGAAAACTGTGTCAGCAATTTTTGAAGATAACTTTGATACCTAATTATCTATATGACTGGTATACAAATATCTGTGTAACTGGAAACATATCTGGTGTTTACCTTTGAATCTTTGAATGGATAAGAAACAGGGAGTCAGAAAATAGAAGACTTATCAACTGTTATCTTGTTAACCATTTTGAATAAAAAAGTCATTTTGTGTTAATCCTAGATGTGTATATTAGATTGCCCATCAATGTGCATTGCTGTTTGAATATGTTGAGACTAAAAATGTATGGAATAGCTAAGACAACAAGAAGTCCAATTTTCATTTGCGGTTATAGTTCTGAATTAATACTTGAAAGGAAATAACATTTTATTCAATATGTCTAATGTTTAGAAAGCCGGACTCAGATAGTGTCATTAGTTCAACCGAATTTGTCAGTAATGTAGAGTAGATAACTTTCCTGTTCTTATTCCAGGGAGAGAACTCTGTTAGACTACTCACGCTTAAAGTACAACAGTGATCTCCGCTGCATTATTGGTATACAGGTATTTGTTGAAGTGAGGATTTCTCTACAAATTAATGATATTTAAATGTTTCTGTACTCATTTTAAAGACACTAAGTACTGGTTGTAATAATAAAACCTGCTTGAAAATGTGTACGAAATACAGAAGTTTGGACCTGCAAACAGTAATTCTGCTGAGTGTTTCTTTCACAAAAGCATTGGCTAATTTTAAGAAAGTTTGAGCATTACATTGATGTGTGTTTTGTGGCAATGTTGCTGGTGTTTACAAGTTATAGCTTAGTAAATTATATTTATAATTGCAAATTTTATATTTGTTCATGGTTTTTTTCTACAGTCAGAAACGACGACATACATGTATGTGCTAATTCATTTCTTCTTTGGAGTCACATTACATGCACTTGTCATGTTGCTGTTACAGCTACAGTGTTTTCTCACATTTTGTTTCATTCATTGTTCAGTTTACCCATGTTCAGCTTTTGGCTCAGAGTCTTAGTGAACCCTTTGTGGTGAGTTTGTTACCTTGTCTTTGTTTGTGGTATATGTGCATATGTCAGATCTTATCTGGAGGGTATTTTAGGCATACATGATTGGAAAGTGATTATTCGAATAATTAGGAAATCTGTTTTCTTTGATTTAAGTGATTAAACATGTTTGGATCAACTTAAAAATGCACATTATGTCAGTATTTAGCAGTACAATACTGTATTACAACATGTTGAACCAGCCAAATTGACTTTCATAACTGTTTCAATGATGATGGTTATAGTGATGATGGTTATTATGATGATGAGATGGTGATGCTGTTTTTGCTGTTGCTGCTGATAATGATGGTCCTTATCTTGATGATGCTAGTGATGGTGATGAAGATGATGACGTTTTAGCTCAACTATTCGAAGAATAGGTGAGCTTTCATAAAAACTCAAGCGTCAAAGTCTGTGTCTGATCTTTGGTAAAGTTTATATTCAAAAGTTTTGTAACTTCAAAACTACATAAGTTATTCACTTGAAACTAGGAATATACTTTTGTCAGTAACTCCAGCATCTGACGCAGCATTCCCCATAACTCAGTTTTGTATTTTGACAGAGTTATGCCTCTTTATCACATAGATTTTCTGGTTAAAGTTTATATTCAAGTCTTTTAACTTCAAAAATACACAAGTTATTCACTTCAAACTTGGAATATACCTTTGTCATACACTCCAGCACTAGGTGCAACAATCCCCATAAATCTATTTTGTATTTTGTCAATGTTATGCCCCTTTTTATTCCCCTGGCATCTTGATGCAAGAGGCATATAGTGATTGTTCTTTCCGTCCGTCCCTCCATCCGTCCGTCCGTCCTTCTGTCCATGACAAGGTTAAGTATTTTTCATCATTTTGTCCAGCACCAACACGGCTTACTACAACACTTGGATACTTATACAGTTGTTGCTTTTGACCATTCCCTATCCACCCATATCATCCAACCTCACTTTTAACTTGACCTAATTTTGCACTTAGAATAATTCAAATGGGCTGTTTCTTGGTTAACTAGATTTTACCATTTTGTCTAGCGCCAACACCGCTTGCAACAACACTTGGTTATTTACACAGTTGTTTCTTCTGACTATCCCACATCCACCCATATCACCCAACCTCACCTTGACCTTGACCTAATTTGGACTAAGAAATGGGCTATCCAGCACCAACCGTGGGCATGTGTGTTTATCAAACACAGAATCTTGTTCACATAGATTTTCTGGTTAAAATTTCTATTCAAAAGTCTTATAACTTGAAAACTACAAATGTTATTCACTTGAAACTTGGAATGTACCTTTGTCATCAACTCTAACATCAAGTGCAACATGCAGTTTTGTATTTTAACAGAGTTATGCCTCTTTATCACATATATTTTTGGGTTAAAGTTGTTATTCAAATGTCCTGTAAATTCAGAACTTCATAGGTTATTTGATTGAAACTTGGAATATAGCTTTGCCATACACTCCAGCATCAGGGGCAACATTCCCCATAGCTATGTTTATATTTTGGCATAGTTATGTCCCTTTTGCACCTAGATTTTCAGATTTAAAAGTCTTTATTCAGAAGTTGTATAACTTCAAAACTTAACAGGGTATTCAATGAAAACTTGGAATATACCTTTGTCATCATTTACATCATCAGGTGCCACAATCCACATAACCCTGTTTTGTATTTTGACAGAGTTCCCCCCTTTCCAAACAGATTGTAAAGTTAAACAGTGTCAAGTTTTTTTTTTTAAGTCTTATAATTTATAAAGTACATAAGTTTTTCACTCAAAACTTAGAATATATCTTCTAATCAACTCCAGCATCAGTTGCAACAATCTCTAGAACTCTGTGTTGTATTTTGACAGAGGTATGCCCACTTTTTACATAGATTTTGGGGTTAAAGTTTTTGTTTCAGTTTTATAATTTCTAAACTGCATAAAGTAGTCACTTGGACCTTGGTATAAATTGATGAAATAATTCAATAACTCAGCCTTTTATTTCAACAAATGTATGCCCCTTCCACTTGCAAAATATGTACCAACTGCAATTCTAAGAATAGTCGAGCACGCTGTTCTTTGACAGCTCTTATTTTATTAACGGTTGTTCCAATAACATGATAAGCATGTGTACACTGATCTTCATCAGATATGTTTGAAACTTGGACAGAATTCTGCCTACAGTAAAATCAACATCAACATCAAATATAGATTATTTGGAGTCAACAGCTAGGTCACTAGGTCCAATAACATGACAAGCTGGTTAACACTGGAAGACTCCTGTCCATCATCATCATACGAAATATGCTGTTTGAATGTACGTGGCATTTTTAACCATCCATGACAGGCTTGTAGCAATGGACACTTTTCAGACCGGTATAAAATGTCAATGCATTAGCTATAATATCAAATCAGTTTTGTATCAGATTAAATCTCCCCTTTAATTCAACTCACTTGGGAAGTCAAGTATCACTCTCTTTTAGTAACAGGTTTGATTGACATTGTCTTTTTTGAAATTGGTCACAATAGGGGAGAGATTGTGTACCTGCCAGGTTAGCTCAGTCGGTAGAGCACTCGCCATGTAAGCGAGAGGTCCCGGGTTCGAGTCCCGGACTGGCTGCACAATGTTCTCACCCTGTGAAACCATAACAACAAAATGCAGACAGAAACTTTGTAATTATAGTATTCTTTACAGAAACGACTGGTTTAATTTTAACATAATTTTGTAGAAATGTTTCTTTGTATATGCTTTCTGAATATAATGGAAGCATAGGCCATATCTGTTATATCTCACAACCAACTTGGCATGCTGCATGGTGTACATGTAAATGTTGCACTATATATAATTGGAATAAAATTGTGTCTAATCTTGTTTCTTTTATTTGTCACATACTTGACAGAAACAACTTTCAAAAAAGCTTAAATTGTGCATGGCTTAAGAATACCGTTTATCAGACCAACTGAGTTAAAAAATAAACTATTTTGGACTATACCACATCAAAATTGATAGCAAATCTGGGCGAAAACAGTTCGTTTAAGCAAGGGTAATAACTCATTTTATCTGTTTACCAAACTAAATTATCGTTATCTCCATTGCTACCCTTGAGAGATAATTGTGCCACATTCAGAATCCATACCCATGTTAATTGCGATGCAATCATGGTTCTCCAGTTGTTCATTACCTTTGAGAGTTTGTTGTACAAGCTGTCTATTATAAAGCAAAAACATCATTCTAATTAACTCAGCTCAGGGTTTGAATCTCTTGTTCAGCATGTGGGTTTTTAGTCCCCTACCAGTGTTTCATCGGAGGGGACTATAGGTTTGTCCTCCGTCCGTCTGTCCGTCCTTCTGTCAGTCCGCAAAATATTGTTCCTGCGATAACTCAAAATGTACTGAAGATACTTCGATGAAACTTGGTATACAGTAAAACCCCGCTAATACGACCACTTGGAGGTCTTAATAAAAGTGGTCTTAATAGCGGGTTCATCGCATTATCGAGCTCTGGCAGATCACCGAGTCAGTACATGCATACTTCTGTGTAATTTAAAGATATAATGAAAATAATGAATAATATATATATAACGAAATTTAAAATTTCTGAAGATACTTCGATGAAACTTGGTATACAGTAAAACCCCGCTAATACGACCACTTGGGGGTCTTAATAAAAGTGGTCTTAATAGCGTGATGGTCGTATTATCGAGCTCTGGCAGATCACCGAGTCAGTACATGCATACTTCTGTGTAATTTAAAGTTTTAATGAAAATAATGAATAATAAATATATAACGAAATTTACGAATTAAGTAACTTATAGTTATGGATACATGTATGAACTTTGCATTAAGTAGGAAAATAAATAAAACTTGTTAAACTTAGCCCATTTAAGGTTCAGCATTCATCAGTGCTACCCACTTACTGCCAGCTATTAACATAATCTGATACACAGTCGATGTGCTAATCCCTTATCAAAACACGTGTAACATTGTTTTTCACACGCTCGATTTATACCGCAAAGCATTGTGTTATCTCCACTGCATATTTTGTTATTTGATGACGTTTAGTGTCAACGTCCAAATGACACTGGTCGCAATAACGGGGTTATTTTGAGCATTATTCGGTACTGTCTGTCTGGGATAAGTGGTCGTAATACGGAATAGCGGGGTGCCCAAAAATTCGGGGTTTGCGACCATTGAAATATATAGGGAAACAATCGGGTCTTGAAAAAAGTGTCCGCTTTAGCGGGGTGGTCGTAAAGCGTGGTTTTGGTGTACATATAAACGGCAATGTGAGGATTATGCAAAACCTTTTATTTTTCACCAGAGGTCAAAGGTCACGTGACTGTTACTTAAAATAGAAATAAACTAAATACTGTTATAATATGAAAAGTGCATAAGATATGACCATGAAACTTGGTACAAAGATTGAACCATAGGTTTTCCATCTGTATGTCTCTCTATCTGTTCGTCCGTATGTTTGTCTGTCCATCTGTCTGTCTGTCCCCAAAACCTGGCTCCTGCAATAACTCAAAAAGTACTGAACTTATTTCAATGAAACTTGGTATACATATAAATGGCAATGTGGTAATTTTAGGATTATGCACGACCTTTTTTTATCACCAGAGGTCAAGTGTTACGTGACTGTTACTAAAAATAGAAATAAACTAAATGCTGTAATAATTTGAAATGGACATAAGATATGCCCATGAAACTTGGTACAGAGATTGAAAGATAGGTTTGCCATCTGTCTGTGTGTCGTTCTGTCTGTTCGTCCGTCCCCAAGACCTAGATCCTGTGATAACTCGGAAAGTACTAGAGACACTTCGATGAACTTCGTATACGTAGCAACAGCAATGTGAGAATTATGCACAACCTTTTATTTTTCACGAGAGGTCAAAGGTCACATGATTGTTACTAAAAATAGAAATAAACTTAATAATGTAATGTTTTGAAAAGTCAATAAGATACGATGATAAAACTTCATGAAACTTGGTACACAGATTGGACTATGGGTTTTCCCTTCGACTGTGTGGGTCTGTCTGCCTGTTTGTCTGTCGGTCTCACTCAGTCTGTCTGTCCCATACCCAAAACCTGGATCCTGCAACAACTCAAAATGTACTGAAGATACTTTTATTAAACTTAGTATACATAGAAATAGCAAGGTGAGGATTGTACACAACCCTTTATTTTTCACCAGAGGTCAAAGTTCACCTGACTGTTACTTAAAATGTAAATAAACTTAATACTGTAATAATTCGAAAAGAACATAACATATGATCATGAAACTTGGTATACAGAATGGACTATTTGATTGCCCTCTGTCAGTTTAGTACTGCAATAACTCAAAAAGTAAATCGAATATCAGGTCAAAGTTACTAAAATAGAAAAAACAACAACTTAATACTGCAGTGACAAATGGGATTTGAATATGAAACTGTGTACATCTACAGATAAAGGGCGATTTGACGGTATTGCACAATGTTTAATTAGTAGGGGTTTTCAATGGTAGGGGACTCCTGTACTGCTTGCAATACTATCAAAGCCTTGTTGATTGTGCTCTGTACGCATTTTCTAATTCATTGTCATGACAGACATGTTTGAATGAGCTAACAGCCAATTTCAGGTAGTATTTTGTACTACTTTGTGCAACTCATTCTGGGTGATGATAAAAGTTTTATTGTAAGAATGCAACTCTGTACCGTTCATGAGGGATATTTTCTAAGAAGACATGTGTTGTGAACATAAAACAACTTTATTATGCCCTCCTTCAAAGAAGTGGGGGTATCTTGCTTTGCACCTGTCGGTCGATCGTTTGGTCGGGTGGTCGGTCTGTCCGTAGATATCTAAAGAAGGCTTTGACCTACGATCAGGAAAGTTGATATGCTGGTTACTTGGGAGGAAAGGAAGATGCCTATGCATTTTGAGGTCAACAGGTCAAAGGTCAAGGTCACCTTTGCTAAAAATAGAAAAACGGTTCCGCTCAATAACTTGAGAATGCATCAAGATAGTTTAATGAAACTGTATACATAGATACCTCATATTGAGACCTCGCTTGGAATTGCATATGGAGTGGGTGGGGTCAAGGTCACCGTTACTAAAAATATGAAAACGGTTTCTGCTCAATAACTTGAGAACGCATATAGATATTTTAATGAAACTTCATACATAGATACCTTATATCGATACCTCGCTTGGGATTGCATATGGGGTGGGTGGGGTCAAGGTCACCGTTGCTAAATATAGAAAACACTTTCCGCTCAATAACTTGAGAACGCATCGAGATATTTTAATGAAACTTCATACAAAGATACCTTATATTGAGACCTCTCTTGGATTTCCCATGGGGTGGATGGGGTCAAGGTCACCATTACTATAAATAGAAACACGGTTTCCGCTCAATAACTTGAGAACGCATCGAGATATTTTAATGAAACTTCATAAATAGATACCATATATCAAGATCTCGCTTGGGATTGTATATTAAAAAAATTTCTTAACAATTGCACATATTCACAACTCGGCTGCAAGTCGTCGGGCATACATGTTTTACAAACATCTCTTGTTAAATTTGATTTAAGTCATAAGCAGCACCATATGCATTGCAAATAGCAGTCTGGGTGCAATAGACATAGTCCATCTGCAGTTATTGCAAAGTGTGTCACTCATGAACACTGTCAGCACTATCTAGCATTAGCTGCAGCAGAACTCAAACCAGAAACTAAATACAATGTAAAACCTGCCGTCCACTAGGCCCCTGAAGGTTTCCCAAAAGCTAATTAGGAGAAATCGGCATGTCTTTGCATGTCTCCTTCCTGAACAATTCTGGAATCTCCTTGGCACTTCCAGGCCTGATCGGGATAGAAAAAAATTCAGCATCCAAATTTTAAAAGTTTTAAAATGTGGACGCTGGATGTTTTATTTGTGACGGCTGTGGAGTCTTCTGCAAGCTATCTGCAACCATTCTGGATGTTTGGGAACCCATCACTATAGACAGCATCTTTGGAAAGCCTTGAGCCAGGCTTTGTAATCGGTTTATTCACCCCAAGCGGTCCTTGAAGGAAGCTGAATCGATGTCGAACGCTCTCCGAAGACAACGAGTGGAAGAGTTCTGTCCGCATGTACATGAGGAAGCTATGCTGATCATGTAATGAAAGACGCCGAATCGTCGCTGAAGAAGCTGATTGTCAGCAGAAGGGACGCCGAGCATTAGTCGTGCTTCCAGAACTATAACGGAGCAACAGCGGATGTGATGCCGTCAATTTGCCGATAATGTTCGAAGTGACAAAATCGGTATTGTTCTTGTGAATTGAATAAATTTGGCGTGAGGTTACTGGTCAGTCAGCCTTTGAACCTTACAGAAGGTATGATCTTTAGTCTTTGGTTTTAAGGCTAAAACCTATCTGAAAACCCCAGCTGAAAAGAACAAAATATGAAAAAGTCTCAAAGGGATGCCCATAAACATCCCACTCTGTTTGCTATTAAAAGAGGCAATGCCAAGTGAAAGCCAACAGTATGGGACTTGTTCCACCTTCTCTCAAATTGGGCGGCCATTTCACGTCAGGCCTTTGGAGTACTTGGAATGGCCAGCACTTCATTCTTATACTCCTGAAGCTGGGGAGTAGACACTTCTTGGATAAAATGTCATACACTTTCCACAGCAGCACAGAAGTATGGAAGTCGTACATCAAAGAGGCGTACGTGTCCACCGATGTTATGTTACTCAGTGCCTTCGCAAGCTTTAGTCCAGCTTGAAGGGTGTTACGGAACCTTGTTTTTTCTGAATGCTAGGGGTTGGACACTGGGGTTTGTCATCTAAAACTGTTGGCGTGATCCTCAAATACTGTTTGATCCACAATCGATGATGTCTTCTTCTCCGTGTCAGATGAAATGCCAAGAAAAGCATGACATCAAGGGCAATGTGAATGCACCTAAAGATCCATTGTTGGGCTAGCAACTGATTATCAGATTGTAATTCGGCGTCTTTCATATACCCCAAACTTCAGATCGGCAACATTTCAGCATTCTGTTGAAAAAGAACGGCAACTATTCAGCATGTTCTGCGATGTTACCGCAACCTTTCCGCACAATCGAGAAACATTTGGGAGCTAATTCCAGAACTGTCGGCATTCTTTCGCTTGCATTCGGTGACTTTGGATAGGTTTTGGTATTTTACTGCAACCTGTCATATGCCACTCCACGAATACATGCCAAACAAGCACGATGACCAAGCTCCGCCCATTTTGTTCCGAATGGTTCCCTAAACTAGCAGGTTTTTATCGGCAACCCTTACGCAAAGCATCGGGACTGAAGTGGACTGCAGGCTTTAGTCACACTTTTTGGGTCAATCATGGGCGACTTTCATATCAGTATGTATCATATCACATGATACAAATTATTTGTTTGAATATATATTAATATTTTATTTTAATAAACAATAGATTTTTGCAAGACTTGATGTGACAAATGGATTTGTGTCTCAATTAATGAGCACTTTTTACAGAGAAATCAAAGTGCATGTTATTGAAAGAAACCATGCTTGAAAGAAATCTACAAATGCTGTCCTACTACATCATATATAATTGAATTTTGAACAGTCAAGCATTTGTAACCAAGTATAAAAATAAATCATTTAAATAATTGGGACTTTTTCTGGGTATTTTCACATATATTTGATTGGATAATTATGTAGCCCAAAAGTTGCCTGAGCTTTGTTGTTATGGAAAAAAAACTGTTTGCACAATAATGCTGACATATAACAATACATTTTGTGGCAGTATTGTGACCAACAAAGTTAGGGTGCAGTATTTCCACTATGTGTGATACACGGGTCCATGTAGTGGCCAAAATACATTGTGTATACATATGTGTACGGCATAATATGTTGTGTATAATCGTGCATGCATTTGATAAGTTGGCACACATTGAGAAAACCTTAAGTTTACACTTGTTTGATGAATTATATAATCGTTATATTCTACACAAAACTTTTGCGAAGTACAGTTTGTTCTAATTTCAATTGCTACACACATTGTTGTGGGTATTAATAATTTCAAAATGCGTTTGGTTTCATATAACAACATTGTAAAAATATATAATTTTGAAATAAATTATTTGTTGCATGTGAATAAACTAGTTTCTGTAAACAGTTCTGCTACAGCTGATGCTGAAGAGCATTGAAAGTGTTCATGTACACCTAGTGTAAATATTCTAAGGGATAAAAATATCACTCTGATAATTGTCCTTTTTATTAATGTTTTGGCATTGCGCCTTTCTCAAAATATGGACAATTATTCAAAAACTACATTTTCATGTCTTATCATGAACATCATGAATACAATCAACATCCATCAATACAATCAACATCCATCAATACAATCAACATCTATCAATACAATCAACATCTATCAATACAATCAACATCCATCAATACAATCAACATCCGTCAATAAAATCAACATCCGTCAATACAATCAACATCCATCAATACAATCAACATCCATCAATACAATCAACATCCATCAATACAATCAACATCCATCAATACAATCAACATCCATCAATGCAATCAACATCCATCAATACAATCAACATCCATCAATACAATCAACATCCATCAATACAATCAACATCCATCAATACAATCAACATCCATCAATACAATCAACATCCATCAATACAATCACCATCTTCATCGCCACTACCATTTTACTAGTAGTTCTTGTATCATGTTAATAGGTCAATATATTGGCCATACCACTAATACTGTACGTATTAGCTACATATTTTAAAGAAATAGTATATACTTTTTTGAATAGTGGATGGAAACTGAAATTAGAGTGGTCATTAAGGCAGACAGATTATGTAGCAGTTTTGTGATTGGGCAAAGATTGGGCAGTATCTGTGAGATACATGTTATAAAGTGACAAGTAATTACTGGATAGTGTCCATTGCAAACTACTAGTTGCTTTATTATGTTGTAAGTTGCCATTTCAGTTGTTTAAGAACAGTTTTGATGAATAATGTTTTTATCTTTTATTAGATGTGAAATTCTATTCAGAGATCTATAAACACATGTGTTTGTTCTGTTCCATAATTTATAGTAAACGTTTGCAGACTATGCTCGCGACGGACTGCATTGTGCAGGGGCTGTGTTCATTTATCTTCTAAGTACATCTCCTTGCGAGTGCCATTATTTCATTTATGGATTAGTTTATCACAATCTCCTGAAGGTATTATTTCTGCATCTTTAAGACCCACTTTAAATGTCAGCAGTTACATTTCTCATAAATACAGTTGTTGGTCAGTAAATGCCTTCACTCAAAGCTAATAAATTTTATCTGTCGAAATACTTCAACTTATGTTTCAAATAATAAAGTACCATAAGCATATTTACAATTTGTTTTAACTTTTTGGCTTAAGTTAACACAGCTGTATGAATCTTCATGAAATAGAAATGTTTTGTCCAATTTAACTTTTCAGGAAATTGATTTGTGACAAACTTTTCATTCGCCTATTGTTTTGGGACCATTTCCTCTCCTTGAATTAAGTTCTTTAAATCTATGTCAATTGATTTTGATGTGTCTTGTGACCAAACAGTTTTGTAAATAGTTTGTAATAGAATTGTTTTGTCTTGGAAGCGATTTTTCTTGTCAACCACTTGTTTTGTGATCGATTTGTATTGGAACCGTTGTTGTTGTTTTTTAAACAATGTGTATTGTGACTGAATTGTTCTGTGGTCTAAGTATCTAAGACCTATTTGTCCTGTGACCGAAGTGTTATGAACTGTCCTAACTTATAACCGTTATATACCAGGGTTGTTCGGAAGTTCATGTTATGTGCCTTTCTAGCTCACCTGAGCACAACATGCTTTTGTGATCGCCTTGTGTCTGTTGTCCATCGTTAATCGTTCCTCATTAACAAGACCACATTTATTGCACAATCTTAATGAAACTTGCTCAAATCATTGGTCCCAATTATATTTTGAAACTGGGTCATGTGGTGTCAACAGCTAGATCACTATGTCAAATTGAAGAAAAAGCTTGTAAACACTCTAGAGGCCACATTTTTTGTCCCGTCAACATGAAACTTGCTCAGAACATTTGCTCTTATTATATCTCGGTCGAGTTGGAAACTGGTTCATGTGGGATCAAAATCTAGGTCACCAGGGCAAATTAAAGAAAAGGCTTGTGAACACTCTAGAGGCCACATTAGTTGCCAAACCTACATGAAACTTGCTTAGCCCCTCAGGAGAGCGACCTAGTGCTTTACAGCCCTCTTATTTCTTGTTACTTTTAATGATAACGCACTAAAAGTGACACCACAATAAATTTCATTTTCAGCTATGGTCATTGGCAAATATCGATAAAATCCATGATACCATAATAAAGTGACAGCACTTAAAAAACAGTACATGCTTCCCGGCGCACAGTCAGCCAGTATGACCTCACAGACATGTCAAACGTCGTCAGACGGAGTTATCGACGCAGCGTCTCCACACGGTCTCCCGTCATGGGCAACACACTTCTGGCATCTAAAAACCAACCTGTTGTATGCTTCTGTGTACTAGCCTTTGTTCATTTGCGACACAATTGGCCTGGTTGGCAACATCAGATTTGCAACGTTTTGAGCACGTTCAGAGCGCACTCTTAAAGGCAAACGAAGTGAAGTGATAAATTCGTGCGTTTTTATAAATGAATGAATGCATTTTGTGATTTAAATTGTCATGATTTTGGCGTTCGCCAGGTGTTACAGCGTTGCTAACGATACTGTTTTAGCATTAAAAATCATTAAACTTTGTTTGCCGGCACAGATAATGTTGTAACATTAAATAATATATAAATAGCGCGTTATACATTTAATGCATTCAGCGACGCATAAAATCGGAAACATCTGAGAAAAAGTCCAGCATTGCAACATCGCAGACGACGCATGTAAGAAAATATATTGTAAAAATAAATTTAAATGTTATGCTCTATACGTGTTATACATGTCAAAAAGTGACAACGTAATAATAGCAACCGTACCGTGGGGTACTAGTGGGTTAGTACCTCGTTTATGACTGTTACTCTTCTGCCCAACTATAATGTTTCTTATAAAACTTAGGACACATATTCCTTTTGTAATTCCTAATTCCTGTTGGTTGTGATGTACAATTTGCTAAAATAAACGGTATTTAACTATAAACATGTCAAGGGGTAAATAGCCTTGTAGTTTCCCATTCTGCAACTACACAGCATTCCTCGGTTTTGTTTCTTTTGTAATCCTCAGTTTTTCGTTTGCAATAAGAACGACCAAATTTGTGCTGATGGTGAGCATGCCGAGAGATAGATTGCAGTCATTTGCGGATAATCAGTGCATTTTTGTGTAATTTTACACGTATTAAAATGCATGTTTTTAAGGTACACATCTGAGTTTTAATTTCTTGTTTAGACCATCAATAATCAAGCTTTATTTTGTAGTCGTGAGTTTAAATTCTACGGTATCCCTCCAAAATAAAATTATTTGTATATTTTTCCTAAAACAATAATATGCTGCTTTTCGAATAAATTTTTTAGATCAATGGGAAATATTCATGACTGTATTTCTGTGAAATACCGCGAATAAGCCCCTTTGATTTATCATAAAGTTTTGTTAAGTACGATGCTTAAAAATTGTGCACATATTCTGCCGAGTTAACAATGCACGTGCATCACGTGCAAGCTACCCCCAAAATAGCTTACGAACAACCTAAATAGCAATCGTATGTGACTGTAAGAGTTTGTTGCACTTATGTTATTTATGTTTAAAATGTTTTCGATTTAAAATACTGAGCATTTTTATAAAGTCATTTACTAGAAATTAATGTAACACGTCAGATGAAGTGTACTACACTATGATGGCTCACCTATGCCATGCATGACGTTAGGATCGTTATTTACTGTTCGTCTGTGAAAATTCTTGTAGTAGGCTGATGGCGATTGTTTGGTTTAATACGTATTTGTATTTTCTAGTTTGCATGCTAAGAAGACCAGTTCTTTGAAAACAGTGTGCACACCACAGAACTTGTACATGCACGAGATGACCACAACGATTATGTGGATGATGGTGTTGATGCTGATGATGATAATGACAACGACAACAATGATGCTGATGACCACGACGACAATGATGCTGATGACAACGATGACAATGATGCTGATGACAACGACGACAATGATGCTGATGAAAACGACGACAATGATGATGATGAATAAGATGCAACACATGGTAATACCAGGTACCAAGGGTTATTGTTGGGTTCGGAGAACTTGCGGCTAAATGTGAATAATACACGATTGCTCCTTAAATAACAATGCTACTTAAACTGATTACCAATGACATCCACTATTCCGATCGGATCCCCTTTGCTTTTCAGAAGTTGTTCAAGGAGGTATGCTGTCCACGGTCCACCATGCCCGGGGTTAGCGCAGCACGAAGGCACCTTGATAGACTAACGACTCGTACGGGCTCTCGTGATGACGGTGCCATGTTGGTTTTCCAGAGTCAGAAGCCTTAGCATTTAGTACCGCGATATAGAAAATTTCTTTGAGACGTAACACACAGGTTGTGGCACATTTTGACATTGTCACCTTTTAAATTCTTCTTTAAAAAAAACTATGCACAAAGTTTTGTTACATTGAGTATATGATAATTTTTAATCGATACAATCGTTTCATTTAATAGAACTGTTTTGTCAAAATAATAAACATCTAGCACTGTGTAAACATTGCCTTCTGACGTATTTTCTATTTCCCTTTTAACATTTTAAAAGTAAACAAAACATGTAGTTTACTTCTCTCTTATGGTGTTATTTTGCTGCGTTCCACGCGTGATTGTGTAACGTGCCTGTGATTTGTGCTAGTGGCGCGTGGTTGTGTTGCTTATGTGACATGTGTTGCTGATGCGAGTATGTGATGCGAGGTTGTGTTGCGTGTATGTGACACGTGGTTGTGTTGCTTGGATGTGAAACGTGGTTGTGTTGCGTGGACACAAATTAAGTTAAGATTGACATAAAAATCCTTATAAATATGAGCCCTGGAATCCTTATTGGATTTACGACAAAATAATTAGAACTCACGAAAAAGCGCCTTTAAAGTTTGTTATAGGGGATTGCATTCTACTGGTGCATTGTTACAGAATCTCCATATGGGAATGCACGAGTTTTTACAGGACAGCAATCGTTAAAAAACGGTAGACTAGTTTTGTGTACGCCTTGTGTTGTATGAACACACAAGTGTAGGTACAGATTATAACATTTTACACAGTGTATACGTGTTGAGTTATTCTTCCATAAAAAATGAAGAAATGTCATAGATCTGTTTGGGATGTTAACGTATGGTGGAATTTAATTTTATAAACCTGTACGGAACGTGTTTAAAATGCGAATGACGTTTTGGACTTATGGTGGTATATGAATATTTATTCTTTCCATTGTTATTTGTAAACATTTTGTGGCTGGTGGAACTAAACTGCAAACAAGAACGTAAGCTTTGCAACTCGGCGGCGCTGTTGTTGGGAAGTTGAAGTCAGCAAAGATAAGTTATGTTTGAATTGTATGTTCAGTGGCGTAGCTTCCTTTGGGCACTATAGACACGTGCCTATACATTTTTCACACAGATGAAAAATTTAAATATGCCAAAAACGCAATAAAAACAAGAGGCGGGGTTAGGGGATCTTTCTTGGATGTGTTGATACGTCATTGTTTAACAAGTCGATTACGTTAATATGAAATAAATTTTATGAAACACACGCCTATTTTACAATTATTTTGTACAGTCGGGGTTTAGCTGATGTTAGTTGTTTGTAGCCATATACGAGTATAAACACTCCTGGCCCAAATTATCGCTTACAGCGTCATTTTGTAGATACCGCCTATTGTGCCTATACATTTTTTAACCCAAGCTACGCCCCTGATGTTACAAGGGTTGCATTCAATATGGACATGCGTGTCTGCCTGGTATTTTCCATTTGCTCGAAGTAAACAGTATACCACGTATAGTGAATAAAATAACCTTATTAGATACTAATTTTTCTATAGACAAAGAACAAAATAATCGCTGTTAAACTACCCATTAAACAACACAAAAAGTAGTCCTGATTCAGGGCAGAGCATATATAGTGAATTATAGTTCTGATAACGAATGTAAAAATATTGGTCTAATTATGTTAGAATCGTAATAATTTTCGCATTTTCGTTGTTTTTCGGTCTTTAAACAACTCTTTGCCGTTCTTATGCTAACGCCCTCGTGGTTTGATTTCTACGCATAAGAACTCCACATCGTTGTTTATTGGCCGATAAACAACGATAACTCAATAATTATTTCTTAATTTAAGATCAAAAAGATAGTTCACAAATGTATATTTTAATGGCTTTACAGTGTATTTCCGCAAAATGTATTTGCAAAGATTGAAAAAGAGAGTAAAATAGCTACATGATATTGCAAGGAGTCTATGTTGCAATATTCTTGGTTGTATTGAACATACAGTTAATGTCTAGTTTATATGGATATTAATTTTATTATACAAAATACATGTGTAAATAGGTTAAGTTTTGACCGAAATAATTAAATTTGTCGTAATTAAAATGTTACTTTTCTGAGAGAAAGTTGACGCATTTTATGTATATTTATTTGATCTAATGACTTCCCCTAAACGAAAAAAGACAGTTGAAAAAAGTTGTCAAACGTTCTTCATATAGGTTCTGAATTTGGCTGTGTGTTTCTAATTCAGCATTTGCAGTAAAATGTTCTCCGTAATTTATATGTAATTGAAGGTCAATTGAAAAATATAGATGTCTAAGTACATATAAGTAAGTATTGCATCATTTGTCTGTCAAATTGTGTGTGCAATGGGATATACTGATTTGCACATTGTTTTATATTGAAGTACATGTAGTCGATGTTGACGATTGAAAATCAAAATGTCATATATTTGCATGTTGTATAAATTATGACAAAAACATGTATCTGATGAATTCTTTATTTGATGGAAATCGAAATATACGCGATTTCTGAATAATACTGCCTATATCTGATTGTACTCGTATGTAAGTTAATGTGACGTTTCCTCAAATATATGGACATTATTGCAACTTTCGCCCTACTCAGGAACAGAGAATTTCACTCTGTAGAGAAACAAAAAACTAATATACCCTACTGTATTGGAATTATGTCCCATTAACTGTACCAATATCACCCGAACACTGTTGTCCTTAGACATGTTACAACAGTCGCAAATGCAATTTTTTACGTGTTTAATTATTAGTGTATTTATGTTTAATTGCTTTGCGAACGAAATTCATTGAATTCTGGAAACACCGCTGTGTGATGGTGTTCCGTGCTTGCAGACGATCGGCTTCCGGTTCTTGAACGTTGTTCTGGTGTCGCACTGATCGACCACGCCTTCCATACTCATCCAAAACATTGACCTGGTTTATGTCCCTTTAACTTTGCCGGACTCTACCGTCCCTAAGAAATCTAGCAACAGTAGCAGAAATGCAATGTTAACGTTTTTAAATTTCAGTGTATTCAATTTTGAATATCTTGCGAACGAAATACATTGCATTCTGGATACATCGCGTTGTGAGGATGTTCCGTTTTAGGCAGTCGGCTTCCGGTTCTTGCAAGTTGTTATATTGTCACATTGACCGAACACGCCTTCACAACTCGTCCCAGACATGCTCGATTGTATTAATGTTATCCCAGACCATCGTACACACGATATCCGGTAAGCGGTTTTCCTTTACACCGGTACACGCGCGCTCTGTCGTAATTTCCGGTTACATTGTTTCGGGACCCCGCAGCGAATACCACGTTAGTTAACGTCGAGCATGTCGTCTGCCTGTGCCCATATCCTCAAAGTTTCTTAGTAAAAACTTCAGTAAAATATCGTTAAATCATAAAATTCCTTATAGGTCTTTGGCTGGATCATTTACTTAGTATTTTGACTAAAATGGTGTTATTCCGGTTAAGAATCAATAGATGTCGTATTGTACCATATACATATTTACAGTAACATTCTTGCTTTTCAATATTGTATTTAAAATGTTTAATTATATATGACTCAGTTAAGATTTTTCTTAGGATCTCTGTGGAAATCCACCGCTATGCACGGTGTCTCGACGTAAATGTAACTCCAAATTTACATTGCTGTCGTCCTTGACTGTCGATAAAACGCTCGTGCTCCTAAAGTGGGCGTGTAAGTATGGCATTGAATTTTTATCCAATTGTAAAAGTAAACGACTCGCCGTTGGATACCGTAAACAGTCGGTATCCAATCCTTGTGGAATTGTACCCTTTTCATTGATAAAAACACGTGAACAAAATTGTATTCTTAATTTAGACGAGTGTCGTATATTTAGTTGATAGTACGCAGTTAAATTAATTGACAGTTCATACGTGGTGTAAACATTGGTTGTAGTATTAAAGTATGTATCATTTGAAATACGTATGACTGCGCGTCGTAATACAGACGCACGGGTCATTAAATTGTCTGTCAACTTTTCACCGTTTCTCAGTCTTATATAGTTGCAGATAGCAATGTCTCTGTTTTTTCCTGATGTGTGTGTACGATCTGAAGTATTGAATCAATACAATTTTGTATCGTTTCGTCTTGTACCAATTGCACGTGAAAGAGAAGCTGCCTGTGCTCAGATACTGGTTTTGTATCCAGATGTTCGGGCGGTGTTGTTGCTGCGGTGGTTTGCTGTGTTAAAATATCATTTTGTTAACTTTTTAGCTTCATATAGAAGAAAGGTTCGAGCTGCACCAAATAAGTTACAGTCGAATCACGATAATACGAAAAGTCACCGGACCGCCGCCATTATTCGTGTAATCGTATGTTATATATGTTGTTCGCACGATGACCACTCTAATGAGAAGGCTAGAACTGAATCATAGATCTACAATGTAGTCATGTTTATGTTAAAAGGACTTTTTCACAGATTTTCGCATTTTTTGAAGTATGCCATAAATGATTTAACTTGACAGATTTAGCGTCGGAACTAAAAAGCACAAGTATAATAACAAGAAAAGTATTTAGAAAAAAAACACTAAAATATGGTCCCACCTGGATTTGAACCCGGGACCTCCGGATTAAAAGGATATCGCCTTTACCACTCAGCCATTCCGACTTCTATATAAATTATCATCCTGCATTATTTACTTTATGTAAGTGTTCCACGGTATGTCAAACGTTTGAACGAAAACAACAGAAACATTCCAAATTATTCCATCGTTACAAACGCCTTATCATTTTATAAATTTGAACTGAATATTACTCATGAACGAAACGGTGTTTACAGTATATTTCTAGGACCGTAGTGTTATTTTGCTCCCTTGTATACACTTTTCCTTTAGTTTTGGAATCGGTGACAACAAGTTGAAAAATTGTCAATTCGTCAATCTGTGAACAGGTCCCTTTAAAGATTCATCTCTTTGGACATTCTTAATACTTTAGACAAAATGTTTAACAACGTATTTTTTCCAGATTAACGCAAATGCGATGTTGGTTATTTATAATGATTGCAATGTGTAATGGCATAGTTGTAATTACTTGCACGTCACTATCATCATCATCCGAGAAGCAGCAACAACGACATGAACAGCATTCTGATACATTTATTTCAAAAGAAAAGTTATACAGACTAAAAATAAGTTCAACTTTTTAATCTCTCCATACAGTGAACCCTGTTGTGTGTGCAATGAAGTGAGTGAATATGGACTGTTCAGTAGTCGGAATGACTTAAAGGCCCTTTATGTAGCATGGAAGGGCAATATTGTTTGTGTTTTATAAAATCATAAATGTAGGATATTTACAGCCTTATACTTACGATTTGCATTTACTTTTTAGACATTCAGTCTTTTATAAACTGCAACACATCATTTACACTGATATACATAAATACGAGTACACCTATTAATATCTAAATAAAAATTAGTATTTGGACTTACAGATGTTTCTATGTTGTCCATGAACGCGACGTTTGTCCGCCGATGAGCGCAATCGTGTGTCGATCGATAAAGGCAACCGTGTGTCCGCCGATGAGGCTAACACAATGTAGGTTACCGTGTATCCGCCGATGAAAGCAACCGTGTTTCCGCCGATGAGGGCACCCGCGTGTCCGCCGATGAAGGCAACCGTGTTTCCGCCGATGGGGCTACCCACGTGCCGCCGATGAAGACAAGCGTGTGACGGCCGATGAAGGCACTCGTGTGTCGGTCGATACAGATAACCGTGTGCCCGCCGATGAGCGCAACCGTGTGTCTGTCGATGAAATCAACCGTGTGTCGGCCGATCAAGGCAACCATGTGTCCGCCGATGAAAGGCAACCGTGGCCGTCAATAACGGCAACAATGTGTCCGTCAATGAGGGCAAAAACGTGTGCCCGCCAATTAGGACAAAACGCGTGCTCGTCAAATACGGCAATAATATGCGCTGCAATCATGACGGTCATTGTAAATAGCAGCATTGAAAGGCTTGTCATATTCATAGCGGATTTTTTTGAAACATTTGTATATTTTAACCCTTAGTTTCAGAACTATGAAGCAAAATTTGGAATTGGCTATTACATTTTTAATTTGAGGTTATTTTTTGACGCACCGTATTTGCTGAGGCACGCATTAGTTGTTGAGGGACTTTTTTCTTTTGTTTTAATATAAATGTAGATTATTTTATAACAACAATAATATACTAGGACTATAATTGCACGATATTTGGAACAGATGTCGAATATGATCCAGACGTTGCTAAATTGAAACGCAACAAAGTGCAAATGCTGTAAACATTGACATCAGATTTGGGCCCGTATTTACCAACCTATTCTTAGACTTTAGACTTACAATAAAGAATATCATTGAAACTGTTCTGTTCTAATAGCGCGTAAATTTGAATCTTACTTGGTATCCATCGACTCTAATTACGTCATTATTTAGGACGATTTGTTAGCACATAAGCAACATTGGAACCCGGAATATTCGCAAACGAAGAAGTATATTTTCTTGAGTGTAAGTCTGCTCGTTATTCTTAAGACTAAGAATGGGTCGGTCTTTCCAGTCTAGCGTGGGTTAGTGTTAAATTTGCGTGCTGGCATTTGCGCTGTTTCTGTGTTTCGAAAAATGTTGTAACGTGTAACGTATTTCAAAGTGATATTGGTGTTCAAGACAGTTCATTCCACTTTAAAATGTCGAAAATCTGGCACACGGAAACATCTACCAACATTTTACAAATCAATCAGTAGTAGCCTTAATGTTATTAGTATAAAGACATTAATCCAACAGACTGCATTATTCTTACAGGAATAATTAAAGTTCACTTTTTAATTTTTCATTTAACTGCACCATGTGAAACAGATGCGATTTTACAAAGCATGTCATTCACTGTCTTGTGTGCTATTTTTACATTGAATGCTTACATGATACTTGCTGATTTTTTTCTATAGACAAAGAACAAAATTATCGTTGTTAAACTACCCACTAAACAACGCAAAAAGTAGTCCCGATAGTGAGCGCAATTTAGTAAACTGTAGTTTTCATTACATTTGCAAGAATATTTGTTATATCATGTTAGAATCTAAATAATTTTTGCATTATCGTTTTTTATTGGCCAATAAACAACTCTTTGTCGTTCTGATGCGTGGCTATTAAACAACTCGGGCTTACGCCATCGTGGTTAAATTCCTACGCATCGGAACTCCAAATCGTTGTTTATTAGTCAAACATTAATCCTCAAATATACAAGCTTACCAACTGAACGAGTAATTGTAGCATAGGCGTAAACATGAATCTATGTGAAACAATAAACAAAAACATCACAGGTCACAGCCATATTTGAGCAAGTATCAGGCGTAAAAAAGTTGTTGTTAGTTTCCGCTTACCCGACCCTCCCCCACCCTAATATTTTCTGCCGACCCTAACAGTTTTTTCGCCTATCAATCATAAAGTTTTTCTGATATCGGCACTTTTCGCTTATATTAGAAGTTTCTTGCCAGAAATCTCTTTTTCTATGACCTTATTTATAGTTAAGGTACAGTTTCTTTGCTGTGAAACCTTTAAACATTGTAGATGCATTCCGATATACTTAAACTGCGTGTTGAATATGCGGCGAAATAATAAAAATAGTTAAAGAAAAAAATAGTTATATTTTACCTCCCCTCCTAGATTTTGTTAGAGATTTCAGCGGAAACCAAGCGTTTGTTTGTTTGGCCTTATGTGTCTGGGCATGTACTCATACAGCTTTTTAGTGAACACGTAGGTCAATGTCTTAAAATCGTAAGATCAACCCGTTAACCGTAAAGTCTGGGACCATTTCAATTATAGCTCGAGTTAGATAAAAAATAAAAGATGTTTATTCTAGTGAAACTGACAAATGCTTCTTCTTTATTTTCATTTCACATAAAACTCATTCTTAAATTTTTACTTTTTTGTATCCTAAATTATTATCTTTCTTAGGAGCTTTATAAATTCCGCCCCAGCTTCTCTGATTAAATTATGATATATTTCAGGCGCTTTTTGAATCCCGCACCGGCTTTTCGATGTTCAAATTGCATTAATTGTAACCCACGCGCTTCACGGTTTCCTCTAGCTAATCGTAATTTATCGATCGATGCTGCAACTGACGCTGAATGTACATGTACCCTGTGCACGAGGATATCGTGAATTCTACAGTAGTCTCGGACGTAAACAAGCGTTGACCCGTTCTATAAATAGATGTCGCGTCACAGACACAGCCCAAGAGGAGCATTATAATGATTTTTTGTATTAGACTGCTTTTCCATATGTCCGCATCCGCAAGCGTATCCGTATCCACATTATTATATGCGGAAGGCGCTGCAAATATTTCATCGCAGTATGCGAAAACATTCTCAGGTGGTGAATTTGAACAATATAAAGCATCCAACAGTTATCTTAAGTGTCATTCATGACTCATTCAAAGATTACCCGTTATAACCGAGGTATTGTACTCGATGAGGCTAAGGTTGAGTTATTTAGGTGGCTCCAGGCTATTTCTGCTACTTTTCCAATGTTTATTATACAACAACGTTCCGTTTAACATGCTAAGGCCGCTTTTCTATGTGCGCGTGATCCGTTACACGTGATCGTGTCAGTGATCGTATCCGTCGTCCGCAAGTAGCTTTGCCATATGCGCGTGATCCGTTATCCGTGTCCGTGATCGCATCCGTCGTCCGCATGTAGCTTTTCCGTGTGCGCGTGATCCGTTGTCCGTGATCGTATCCGTATCCATCGTCCGCATGTAGCTTTTCCATGTGCGCGTATCCGTAGTACGTAATATGATATTATGCATACAGTCTTGTGTATTATTTATTATTTACAGACGGTAAAATAATCTTGATTTATTAAATAATATTCGATTTAGCATTCTTTATGGGCTAATAAACAACGATTTGAAGTTCTGATGCGTAGGAATTAAACCACGTAGTCATTGTGACGTCACTTTCATTGATAAACGCTGAACGAATGATGTCATAATCTGAACTACATTTTTGCGTTGTTAATTGGTGGTTTTACAACGGAATTTTGTTCTTTGTCTAATTACAAAGTCTGTGTGTTAAACACGAATCTGTTCACTATGTGCATGAATATGTATACATTCTAGTAGTGTATAGTAAACACAGTATTATACTCATCGTGTAAGCCATTAGAAATGTGCTTAAAAACAACAACAGATATTGCAGTTTGAGGTAGCAGTTCATGTTTTGAAGGCGGTTTAGTTTGATAAATGCAATTGCAGTAGAGCATTGTCGAATTATTAATGTCAATATACTGGTTGTAAACTATTTTTGATGAAAAGTACATATTATGTATGCACTGGGTCCTACGTTTCGGTCCTTTATCCGTACTTTGACAATATCTTTTAAATATTAAGACAATATCTTGTATATACTACGACAGTATATAATATATACTTTGCAAATATTTGATTGTATTCATAAATATATAACATTCTTCATTAATATTGGCCCTGGATACTCGACAACTCGTCCATAAATGTGTCCGTGTCTGTAAAAATCGCTCACTGTGCGATTCGTCAAGGATGCGGACACGAACACGGAGGTATACGGACACGGATACGGACAAATGGGAACGATATTGCGTATTTCAACTGGAGCGATATTTTTTTACGGACGCGGATCACGGACATGGATGACGGATCACGCGCACATGGAAAAGCGACCAAAGTTAGATACCATGTCGTCTGCATCCGCATAAAATTGCTCATTTTTTGCTGATGCGCTTTGCGGATACGGACTGCGGACATATGGAATCGGTCCAACTGTTTTCAACTTGTTTGATATTTTACCAATGCGGATTTGCGCAGTGCGGACATTATGGAAAAGTGGCCTTACCGATATGTTGCTGGTTATAAATAATGTAATTGTGTACGTAATATAATGTTCGTCCATTTAACTAACATTTGTCTGTTGGAAATACCCAGGTCGATTACAACAACCACAACTAGGGGGAGAATGGCCGTAGAAATAATTTCATGACCAAGCCCGGTCACATAACTTGTGTTTGAATTAGTCATGACATTATTTCAACGGCCATTCGCCCCCTACCTCTGATTCAAGCAGGGCAGTAGTCAGTTACTGGCATAAGTATGCGCACTTAGTACTGGTAAACCAGCTTACCCAGGAAAAGTGTGAGTAGGTTAACTGACTGCCGTTATATGACTGAAATACTGTTGAATAAGGCGAAAAATAAAAAATAAAAAACTCTGTAGAAGCCATTTTGATTAGGAACTGAGACAAAGTCAGAATATTTCAATAGTTTTATGATAATACTATCAAAAGCTGATACAATTGTTGTTTAAACACTGCTTTTGTTGCGGATAAACTGTTAAGACTGAATTCGTCACTGGTAAAGACAAATTCATTCAACACATTGTTTAACAAATATTTTATGAGCATTTATGAGACATATATACCTGAAATGAAAGAGACCGTAAGAAATATGCTTTTGAACGATTATAAACGAATGCATAATATGCGTTTTGATAGTGATGGTTTTTTGCTCAGCGAAGTATTGAAAATTAATGACTCGTGCATGGAAATCCCCTTTGCTATACTTGCATATATAATATGTTCATGGTCATAACCTGTTTGATGAATGTGTCCCATCTTCCTGAACACGTGATTAGAGACATAACATTATTGTCACGTACAGAGATACCAGTCATAGCGGGTCCGTGGTCTAACGGTAACACATTGACTTCAAAAACCCAGTGTCCCAGATTCGAGCTCCGAAGTGCAGTGTACAAGGTGTTTCATACCGGGCACTCGAAGACCCAGCGTCTCCTGTGTCTTCCACGTTCACCAATTACTCAGACTAACAAGTCTTCTGGAGGCGATGATCAAGTATGAAAGAGAATACCGGTGTACTCAATAAGATATTGTTCATTTATATAAAATCGGATAATTATCGTTGTGCAGTTTAGTCCTTTTAAATATTATTTTAAAAATATTGGCAATCAAAATATTATATAAATATAAATTATTGTTATCGGGACCAAAATAACGCTGTTCATGTGTAATCAATATAACCATTAAATCTTTCTTGCTACCGATCAGTAGCAAGAAAGACAACTAGATGTTACTATTGAACAAACTCCTAGCAGCAGTTGCTTCCCTTAGATTGACTTGCACGGACTATGACCAGACAGATCATGGTGTATACAACTATTATTTTGCTATATCCAAAATTCAAAAGCTTTCATCATCCCTGAATCATTGTTATAGAAAACTTCATAGCTATGATGCTATGCTATGCTATGTGTGTTTGTTTCGTTATTGTTGTAGTATTATCTCTAGTTGAAATTTGCGCGTATTTCTGATTAAATGTAGAATAAAGCGTATAAGGATTAATAGTACAGTGTATATTTACACCTTTAAGATTTTATCCTACCGTATAATTCTGTTTTCACAGATAAAAAACATCAACCGTCTTTATACATATAAAATATATTTTACTGTAAAGTGTACTTGTCTGCTCTATTCAATGCTCTCCCTATAATGCGGTCAATACCGACGTTTGAAACATGAAATAATTAATTTGTACTTAGATGTTAAAAAGGGACAGTACGATTTTGTACGAACATTATAACGTTAAACCATCCATTTATTCGTGTGGTGTCAGTATATTTTAAAAACATATGCGCAGTTCTTGTTTTCTAATTCAAAACCGAAGGTAGCCGTTGCTAAAGGATAAACGGGTCTGTATTGACAGAAAATATATATTTGCATTTTTCGATAAATAAAATAGCACTCGTGGTTTAATTCCTACGCATCAGAACTCCAAATCGTTGCTTATTGGGCGATATGCAACGATAAATATAGTACTATTTAAAAGTCAGGCATAAAAAAGAATGTTCGTTGAGAGTTCATGTAAGTTAGAAATTGATATCTGCTGCAGCATTCACCAGCAAATATGTTATTTAATGAAGGTGATGATTTCGTGGACTGTTACGAAATGTAACGTATTTCATACGTGGTACTACAGTTTGATCCTTGGAAATATGACGTTGATAATAATAATAATAACAATGATAATAATAATAATAATTGTGTTTTTGTCGGACGGTATGTTTGTTTCTTAGCAACTGTTCGCAAAAAGTTATGAACGCGTTTGCATAAAATTTTCTGCGAATGTTGAACAAAATATTAGATCCGGATCACCGTCTGGATCTAGGAATTTGTATTAGGCATTCTCAATCATTGCCTAATTAAAGGGAGATGCGTTAAATTGCAAATTATGCTGTGTTAAACATCATACGTTTGTAAAACATCTTGAAGAATTGTTGTTGCTGTTGTTGTCGATGTTCTTGTTGCTCTTGCTGGTGGTGGTTTTAATCTGCATTCCATTTGCCGTGCTAGTAATTTAAACAAAGACCACCAGAATCTATGAAGCATTCGTGTGTCACACGCGTTTCATGATTTCCTCGTACTATGATAATATCGATCAGACCAGAAAACTTTCCCTAGCTTTTTTCTGCTTAGTACATGTATTATTAACAGTACTACTGCTACTGCTGCTGGTACTACTACTGCTGATGCTGATACTACGATATTAATTCATTAACAATACATTATAATTGCAATCATCATTTTCCATTATTTTCTTACTTTATTTACGCAGTTTCTTTTTGATGTGGTAAAAAATGTGGTAATTCTAAAATGACACGCGAAGAGTTTGCTATAGACCAAAAAGACAATTTCCGTTCTTAAATGGCCAATAAACAACTCAAAATAGTAGTTCAGTTGCTGTAAAATATAGTTATCATTGTAATTTAAGAAAATATTTTCAGGTCATGTTAGAATCGAAATAATTTTCACTTTATCGCTGTTTATCTGTGAATCAACAACGTTTTTTTTTCGTTCTGATGCGTGAATATTAAAATTATTAAACCAATCGGGCGAACGCGCTCGTTGTTTAATTCCTACACATCAGAACACAAAATCGTTGTTTATTTACAGATGAACAACTCAATATGGAAATTTATTTCTTAAATTAATATAGTCAACATTATCGGAATCTTAAGTCGAAAAGTAAACAAACAAAACAAACTAGGTTCATTAAGCTTAATATGGTTATAGAGAGCAATGAGGTGATAATTCACATTGCTGTTTGTTTGTCTTACACAATTGTGGTTGCTATGGCAACTAAATAATTTAATATCGCACATCAACAAGAATGATGCTACCCGTGTTTGCTGGGCTGATTTCGATGGGGTAAAACATTCATGAAGAAAGTCAACATTGTAGAAACGGATCTGAAACACCGGCAATATTTCTCCTTGTTCATGGGAAAAAATCTGACCTTGATAAATTAGCTATTTCATTGACATTACTTTATTTCAGTGTATACGGTTATGTTCCGTTTTACTCAGGGTTTTTTTCGACGGCGGTATTTCGTTTGCTGTACGTAAACTCGCACGTTAACTTCAAAAGCGTTGAAGCAATTAACTTAAAACTTCAGGTCTCATTGAGGAGAAGTGCATGGCATAACAATCATATCTCTGCGCTTCATAATTCTATAAGAGGTCGTTATTAAGGTGGATATATCTCCTTGAATAGAACCGTTACACTGCACTTTATAATTCTGGAGCTATTGCCCTTTGTTAATTTGTATGCCCCCGAGAGAGAGCCAATTTAAATCGAACTGTCCGTCCGTCCGTGCGTCCGTCTGCTAGGCCGTTTGGCCAAGGTTAAAGTTTTTTTATCATGTCAAATATCTTGAATACTATCAAAGGTATTTACTTGAAACTTGAAATACTTCTTTAATTTCAATGTCTCCACCAGGGAAAGCAAACCCGATACTTTGGTTTGTATTTTGACAGATTTATGCCCCTTTTTCAAGTTTTTGTCAAGCCCGCCTTCGGTAAGCTCGCCTTAGTTGTCACAATGGCGCTTTGGTGTATGTGCGTCCGTGCTTGCGTCCGTCCGATCTTGTCCGGACTGTAACTTCCCCGTATATCAGGTATTTTTAAAATGCCACAATTGTTCACCGTGTGATTTTTTATCACTGTAAGTGATACACTTTAAAACATATCGACGAAAAGCCGTATACGTGCTTGATAATTTTACGTTACAATTAACGTTCAGTCGTAAACAACATTCACGTGAAAATGTAAGTGCTAGCGTTCTTATAGCGCGTTCTGCCCAGGTCATCTGACGTCCACAAATCCGCCAGGTCTGTCATTCCTGCCTCGTTCTGAACATATGGCATTGTAGTTTGCACCTCTGCAGAGCACCTTGCCACGCGTTCGATTGCTAGTCTACAAACTGGAAGCGAGTGACGCCTATCGACCGTCCTGCCATCTCCATCACCGTCCTCCTCCGTATATACTGGTACACGTGTACCATTGTTAAAGTTACTGCGTGATGAAGAAAAAACTGTGCGTGCGTCCGCTGATGAAGGTATAAATGTGTGTACATCTGTCCGCCGATGATCGTGTACTAGTATGTGGCCGCCGATAATCGTTTATGTGACCAACGATGATCATATAGGTGTCCGCCGATGAACGTGTATATGTCCGCCGATGATCGTGTATGTGTGTGCGCCTATGATCGTGTATATTTCTGACTGTGAACGTGTATGTGTTCGCCTATGATCGTGTATGTGTGCGCCTGTGATCGTGTATGTTTTCGCCGATGAGCATATATGAAGATGTGATTGTCCGCCCATGAACGTGTATGTGTACGCCTATGAACGTGTATGTGTCCTCCTATGAACGTATGTGTGTCCTCCTATGAACGCATATGTGTCCTCCTATGAACGCATATGTGTCCTCCTATGAACGTGTATGTGTCCTCCTATGAACGTTTATGTGTCCTCCTATGAACGTATATGTGTCCTCCTATGAACGCATATGTGTCCTCCTATGAACGTATATGTATCCTCATATGAACGTATATATGTACTCCTATGAACGTATATGTGTCCTCCTATGAACGTGTATGTGTCCTCCTATGAACGTATATGTGTCCTCCTATGAACGTATATGTGTCCTCCTATGAACGTATATGTGTCCTCCTATGAACGCATATGTGTCCTCCTATGAACGCATATGTGTCCTCCTATGAACATGTATGTGTCCTCCTATGAACGTATATGTATCCTCCTATGAACGCATATGTGTCCTCCTATGAACGTGTATGTGTTCTCCTATGAACGTATATGTGTCCTCCTATGAACGTATATGTGTCCTCCTATGAATGTGCATGTTCCGCCTATTAACGTGTATGTGGCAGCCTATGAACTTGTATGTGCCCACATATGATCGTGCTAAGATTTGATAAGAGTTTCGACTTTATTACACGCACAACCAAAATGCTTGTCGATTATTAATACTCAGCAATATCTGCGTGGAACGTACGTAAATTAAAACAAACTCCAGTGTTACACTGCGGCAGCAATTACTGGACTATTTTCACGTATCATATGTTGTGTCAGGAGTTCACGATGAGAAACAAATTGAGAAAGAGTTTTTTGGTGGATTTTCGGAAAATAAATTAAAATCAGTTTGAGCATGAAAGTGCGTCGAAGTCTAATTATCGAAGTGGACATGTTCCTTTATAAAAATACATTGCCTGCTTATGAGTTAACAGTAATACAATTGATGTAGAATGAATACTCGCCTTGAGAAATCATGTTCTTTATCAGTTATTAGAGCACTGATTATTGTTATCCAGCTTCATTTAGGCGCAAAACATGTTTCGTTTTACTCGGATGTTTTTCGAAGGCGACAGAGGTGGTTGGTTTCTCACACTTACGTTCACTTGCACATGTACTGTAAAAATGTCTTGCTGTTTTTGTGTCATGCTTCAGACATGTTTACATCTTGAGGTCCTTTCTTCTTAGGCAGTTAAATCCGAGAATGAACAATTATGACATGTATTTTCCAATGGAGTAAACTTTTTACATGTAGATCTACATGGATACTTTTATTTCATCGGCGTTTGCGAACAAATTAAGAACTTTACGTCATTTCTTTCATGTATTCAAGTAGAGATATCAACAGAGTTTTATGTCATTGTAATCGAACTCATGCCCAACATGCAGATACTTTGAAAATTAAGTATAATCAACAATAAATCCTGTTGATAGCAAGAGAAACAACTCGATGGTACTCCTGAGCAAATTCCGGGCAGCAGTTGCTTCCCTTTGGGTGAATCGACCTGGGCCCGTATTCACAAAGCTCCTAAGGTAAAACTTAAGTAAATTTCTTAAATTAAAAAAATTCCTTAAGTCTGTGGCAGTTTCATTTATAGATTATTGTACATTAAAATGTTAAAAAATAATAAATATTGCTTAGATGGTTCATATTTTACCCTTTTGTAAACTGAACTTATTGGATTTAACATAGAAAATTATAACTGAAATATCCACTTAAGTACAACTGAAGTTAAGATTCCCTTAGGAGCTTTGTGAATACCGGCCCTGGCTATAATCAAATAGTGTAAACGTAAAGACCATACTTACCAATATGCACTGCTAAAGTAAAATTGTGTTATTCATTTTCTGTCACATGAAATGCATTAATGCAGTGTTAATTATGGGACGGGCGTCGAAAAACGTAACAAAGATAATTGGATCGAAGAATATTAGTACGCAAATAAATTGATATGGTTCGCCGACATTTCGCTCAGACATCTTGACCATGATTTTGAGTTGCAAATGACAAAGAAAAGAAAGATTAATATACATTCGAGACACAAACTTATTTTTTTTTAATTTCCAGAACGGTTTATAATATTGATTTCAATGTTAGAAATGGTTTTGTCCTCAGTACCACTAGAGAAACAATCGTATCAGGCCAAGAGAAGTAACTTTGACTTTGGAACACACAAGGTACTTGGTGATTTACTTCTCTGGTATAATATGAAGCCACTATTCATAATAAACTGTTGAAGGGCTTGTCCAGTTTGGCAAAGCTCACAAAACGGTCAAATGGCCCTAATTCTTTGAACTTATCCGAAACAAATGTTTATTGTAGTTTTATTGATGTAATAAATAAGCATGGAATTTTAGTTGTTTATAGAAAAGTGTAGAATATGTTACAGTGGCAGTGATACACTAGATTTAGACAATATTCCACACAAACTTAAACATAATCCATTTTTGCTGTAATTTGTTAATTAAGAATTTTGTAAATTATTGACATCGGAATGTGTCGAATTATGTGCATGCCAGTTCTAATTATAAGCTGCCATAGGCGTGCCTAGACATACGCTCGTGCATTCACTTCGAAAACATATCTTTAATTTAAGCCTTTTTATTTTAGTTCAAATGTATCGAAAACCACATGCTTATTGAGGCATATTCGAGTCCGTTTTCTGGGAAGAATTAGTTCTTGTTGTCTTAAGAGAAAGATCGTCCGCACGCTATCCGAGAAGGGATCGAACTCACGACCTCCCGATCGCAAGGCGGACTCCATATCCATAACAGCACTTTGAACTTAACACCTAAAACATATCATTTGGAAAACTGACTTCATTACATATCTAAAATAAAAACGGGTGTCATTTTCTTTAGACAGCACTTAAATTACATATGTGCCTTGGCGGCTTGCGTGTTTAAGTGATCTGAATTTTAAGCAAATAATTACATGCATATTTTGTTGAAGAAACTTAAGTTGCAATCGTTCGTGAACTGGAAAAAATGTATATTAAATATGCGGAAATATCCGGGCAATTATTCTAAAACAACGATTCTAACATGGCGCTTGCTAATTTTTCTATAGACAAAGAACAAAATTATCGTTGAAAAACGAAAAACAACAAATGAACAACGCAAAAGATGTTCCAATAGTAAGCGGCGCATAGTAAAGAGTAGCTCCAATTACAATTGCATAACTATATATCAAATCATGTTGGGACCGAAATAATTTTCGCATTGTCGTTGTTTATCGGCAAATAAACAACTCTGTCTCGTTCTGGTGCTTGGCTATTGAACAACTCGGGCTAACGCACTCGTGGGTTAATTGCTACGCATCATGCTCCAAATCGTCGTTTATTGGCCAATAAACAACGATAGATCGAACATAATTTCTTAAATATATAATAGGCTGGGTCGATATATATTCATATTTAGCTCTTTAAGGCAAATTTATACGGCGGCATAGAGTGGACATCATCCCGGTCATGAGAAATATTTTATTTATCACGTACGCACGTTCCACTAACCAATGAGAAAACGTGAACTATCTGCCATATTTTGACAATAGAGGTCGGGAATAGGTAATTGTTCATTACTGATTCCCGACCTCCATTTGAAAATATGACACATAGTTCACGTTTCTCATTGGTTAGTGATAGTTATCACGTGGAAACGTGATAAATAAAATATTTCTCATGTCCCCTCTATGCCGATGTAAATTATAGTTTTACTGAAGTGAAAAATTCCGGTCGAATTTTCTATGTGAAATACAGTGATCTCTATTCACGAAATATTAAAATACGAAATATACACACAATCTTTAATAGTCTGCAGTAATTTAACGTAGAAATATATATACTTGACACAGCTACATACGAATTCGTACTTAGTCAATAATTCTAAGATGACACTCGCTAATTTTTCTATAGACAAAGAGCAAAATTATCGTTGTTAAACGACCCAATAAACGACGTAACAAGAAGTCCCGATTCTGAGCGGAGCATAGTAAAATGTAGTTACAATTAGAATTGTAAAAATATATGTCAAGTCATGTTAGAATCAAAATAATTTTCGCATTATCGTTGTTTATCGGCCAATAAACAACTCTTTATCCCTCTGATGAGTGTCTATTAATCAACTCGGGCTGGAACACTGCCATCGCCGTTTCAGTACCAGAGAACTCCAAGGAGTCGCGGAAACAAGGAACGCGAACCCGTGATATATCGACCTCACGTAGTTTGGGCAGTGCCGGAGAATTGATGACCTGTCTTCACGTGAATCTTAGAGCAACGAGCGCTGAGTTCATGTACTATTTACATCTTGGAAAACGAGAAATTCCACGACATTAAGAAAGCCTACGCAGGTCTCTCATAAGAAATTTAATATACGATTCAATTCACGTGATGGTACAATAGATACTTGTAACAAAGATTATCATCTCAAACTACGTGCAATATGTTATTATGGTTTGCGCACCACTAACCACAACCACTAAAAACGTAACCCCAAACTAAAACCATGCATTATTGTCTAACATTTTGGAAACATAAACTTATAAAAGATGTCTTAAAATATGGACATGACAGAAACACACTGAAAGTGCAATATTGTTAATTTCACCAACTTTGAGTCATCATTTATAAGAAAATATCTTCTTGGAATCATTTGTCATCAACAGGACGTCATTGAGTAGACGATTGCAATTTCCTGCATTCGCAAAATTGAAGAAAAAACCAATGTGCCCAACAATTGTAATAAGAAAACACCAGCGACAATTTTAGAATAGTCTGTAATAAACAACAGCAGCCGTACCAATGAAAACGTGTATAATATTCACTCTAAACGGACACAACGGGCAAACAGCAAATAAATAAATGATAACGCTAATTAAATCAGTAGTTGTAGTAGTATTGGTATATGTATTAGTCGTCTTGTTGCTTTTGTACAAGTGGAACAAATCTATGGACAGGGACAGTACTTTCACAATATCCTCGTGCAGTTTTCTGCTTCGACTGATTACGACTATGCACGAGGAAATCGTGAAACGCGTGGATGATGCACGAAAGCTTAATTTAGCTTCTTGAAGTATCTTGTTAAATTACGAGAAAGAAACTTGCAGGGCCATATATATGAACAATCATAGTTGAAAATTAAGCAAAATCTTACAATTTTGATATCTGATCATTGGTTTTTCTGCATCTGATTTTGCCACATATTAAAGTTGCAATATAATTTCAAGTGTATCAACATTTAGTATTTGCAATGCCTATATTCTCAAGCATTGTGTATCAAACATAAATATATGTCTGATTTTGACTTGTTTTCAAGTTTAGTTAAGAATGGCTTAAGAATCATTATAATGTGGATCCTATGCCATTATTCGCAATGCTCTTCAGGAAAGTCTATGATTTGTTATTCATGTAAGAGTTCAGAATTCAGCTCCGGTTAGTTGCCCCGCATCTAGTCACTAAATTAAATGTTGCTGCTGCCGAGTTTTAATCCAAGATAAAAACGTTCACAATATTCTCCGCGTGTTTAATTGGATAGACATACAGCACCCCCCTTACCATTTGAAACACATGTCATAACTGAGAGTCAACAATATCACCATCTTGCTTAAAACAAAGTGCATATAAAGATGCAGCGGGCTAAAGTAACAAGAGCTGTCAGAGGAAAGCTCGCTAGACTATTAGAAGTATTTCAGTTGGTACATATTTTGGCAAGTGGAAGGGGGATAACTTTGTTGAAATAAAAAACTGAGTTATGCCAATTATTACATCAAATTATTCCAAGTTTCAAGTGAAAATCCTTATGTACAAAATAGAGTTATGGGTAATATAGTCCCTGATATTGGAGTTGATGACACAGGTATGTTCCTATGTTTTAGCGAATAATGTATGTAGTAGTGAAGCTACAAAACTTTTTAATAAAAAATGTAACCAGAAATCTATCTGAAAGAGGGGCATAACTCTGTCAAAATACGAAACAGAGTTATAGGGAATGTTGCCGATTTCAATAGAGTTGATGACAAAGGTATATATTATACGTGTCACAACAATCTGAAACAACTACGCGTCACAACAATCTGAAACAACTACGCGTCACAACAATCTGAAACAATTACGCGTCACAATCCTGTGAAACAACTAAGCGTCACAACAATCTGAAACAACTACGCGTCACAACAATCTGAAACAACTACGCGTCTCAACAATCTGAAACAACTACGTGTCACAACACTGTGAAACAACTACGCGTTACAACAACCTGAAACAACTATGCGTTACAACAATCTGAAACAGATATGCGTCAAAACAATCTGAAACAACTACGCGTTACAAAATCTGAAGCAACCACACGTCACAACAATCTGAAACAACTATGCCTCACAACAATCTGAAACAACTATGCCTCACAACAATCTGAAACAACTATGCCTCACAACAATCTGAAACAACTACTCGTCACAACAATCTGAAACAACTACGCGTCACAACAATCTGAAACAACTACGCGTCACAACAATCTGAAACAACTACGCGTCACAACAATCTGAAACAACTACGCGTCACAACAATCTGAAACAACTACGCGTCACAACAATCTGAAACAACTACTCGTCACAACAATCTGAAACAACTATGCCTCACAACAATCTGAAACAACTACGCGTTACAACAATCTGAAACAACAACGCCTCACAACAATCTGAAACAACTACTCGTCACAACAATCTGAAACAACTACTCGTCACAACAATCTGAAACAACTACGCGTCACAACAATCTGAAACAACTACGCGTCACAACAATCTGAAACAACTATGCCTCACAACAATCTGAAACAACTACGCGTCACAACAACCTGAAACAACTACTCGTCACAACAATCTGAAACAACTACGCGTCACAACAATCTGAAACAACTACGCGTCACAACAATCTGAAACAACTACGCGTCACAACAATCTGAAACAACTACGCGTCACAACAATCTGAAACAACTACTCGTCACAACAATCTGAAACAACTACTCGTCACAACAATCTGAAACAACTACTCGTCACAACAATCTGAAACAACTACGCGTCACAACAATCTGAAACAACTACTCGTCACAACAATCTGAAACAACTACTCGTCACAACAATCTGAAACAACTACGCGTCACAACAACCTGAAACAACCACGCCACACAACAATCTGAAACAAATACGCGTCACAACAATCTGAAACAACTACGCGTCACAACAATCTGAAACGATTACGCGTCACAACAATCTGAAACGATTACGCATCACAACAATCTGAAACGATTACGCGTCACAACAATCTGAAACAAGTACGCGTCACAACAATCTGAAACAACTACGCGTCACAACAATCTGAAACAACTACTCGTCACAACAATCTGAAACAACTACTCGTCACAACAATCTGAAACAACTACGCGTCACAACAATCTGAAACAACTACTCGTCACAACAATCTGAAACAACTACTCGTCACAACAATCTGAAACAACTACGCGTCACAACAACCTGAAACAACCACGCCACACAACAATCTGAAACAAATACGCGTCACAACAATCTGAAACAACTACGCGTCACAACAATCTGAAACGATTACGCGTCACAACAATCTGAAACGATTACGCATCACAACAATCTGAAACGATTACGCGTCACAACAATCTGAAACAAGTACGCGTCACAACAATCTGAAACAACTACGCGACACTACAATCTGAAACAACTAGGCGTTACAACACTGTGAAACAACTACGCGTACAACAACATGAAACAACAACGCGTCACAACAATCTGAAACAACTACGTGTCACAACAATCTGAAACAACTATGCGTCACAACAATCTGAAACAACTACGCGTCACAACAATCTGAAACAACCAAGCGTCACAACAATCTGAAACAACTACGCGTCACAACAATCTGAAACAACTATGCGTTACAACACTGTGAAACAGCTACGCGTCACAACAATCTGAAAGAACTATGCATTACAACACTGTGAAACAACTACGCGTCACAACAATCTGAAACAACAATGCGTTACAACACTGTGAAACCACTACGCGTCACAACAATCTGAAACAACTACGCGTCACAACAATCTGAAACAATTACGCGTCACAACCCTGTGAAACAACTAAGCGTCACAACAATCTGAAACAACTATACGTCACAACAATCTGAAACAACTACGCGTCACAACAATCTGAAACAACTACGCGTCACAACACTGTGAAACAACTACGCGTTACAATAATCTGAAACAACTACGCGTTACAACAATCTGAAACAGATACGCATCAAAACAATCGGAAACAACTACTCGTCACAACAATCTGAAACAACTACGCGTCACAACAACCTGAAACAACTATGCGTCACAATAATCTGAAACAACTACGCGTCACAACAATCTGAAATGATTACGCGTCACAACAATCTGAAACGATTACGCGTCACAACAATCTGAAATGATTACGCGTCGCAACAATCTGAAACAAGTACGCGTCACAACAATCTGAAACAACTACGCGACACAACAATCTGAAACAACTAGGCGTTACAACAATCTGAAACAACTATGCGTCACAACAATCTGAAACAACAATGCGAAATAAGCAGTCTTCATTAGCATTATTTAGCAACTTTGATTCCTGAAAAGAGTTGTATTATATGTTTTTATTTTGTATTTTTTTAACGTGCCTGGGGGCGACAAAAGCTGATAACTGATTGGTTTCATTTTCTCTGATGCACTTGTTTATTATTGGCAACTAGACGACTGTCACTGACACTGGCCTGCATTAACAGACTCCTGACACGAGGTCATTCCATTAAAATCACTGCATTAGGTACCTATGTGAGTATTGTTGAAATACAACTTTCAAGATGAACGAAAAAAAAACACTTTCTACAATCAGTAATTATTTAAAACAAAATAAAATATTCAAACGACGTTTTAACGATTCCAATGGCGATCATTCAATAGAATATTATTACCACGCAACCCACTCTACAGAAAATCATTCCGCATACATAAATGATACAATACAAATGCTAGAAATAGGTGGTATTTGAGTTGACATGGGTACGACAGGACCGGAATCCACCACAGTGGGAATATCAAAGGTCTTTTAAGTAGTGCGCTGCGGAAGTTGTACCACTATGCATTATAAATAAACTAGTTAAAATCAAATTGTATTCTTTTAAGAGCAACAATGATGATTAACCGTTAATAAATGAAAAAACTTACCGTCAATAAATGAAAAAACTTACGCTAACCAAAATTGAACACAAGGTAAAATAATAATAATAATAATATTATTATTATTATTATTAGTAGTAGTAGTATTAGTATTAGTATTAGTAGTATGTAATACATAATTTTCGATTTAGAGTTGTAATAGCGGCTAATAAACAACGATTTGTAGTTCAGATGCTGTAATTGAACAACTTGGGCTTACTGATGCGTAGGAATAAAACCACGAGGGCGTAAGCATCAGAACGACAAATCGTTGTTTATTCGCCGATAAACAACGACTATTACAAAAATTAGTTCAATTCGAACATGACTTGACTACATTTTCTGCAATTTCAATGCGAATTATATTCACGGTTACCCACTGTTGTCTACAGAATAAGTTAATCACTGTGATCAAGTACATTGATTTTAAAGTCCATACCGCATATATGTATTGAGAAATCTGACCTAAAATGAAAATTGTAAGTTGAAACAAGAGGGCCAAAGTGGCCATGTGTCGCTCACCAGAGTTTAATGGTTTGTAAATGTTTTTTTTTTTAAACTTTTAAAGCCTGTTCGGAGGTGAAGTAAAAGATGACAGTTGTCCCCAATGATGGACCACTGGCAGACAAGTATTCAAAGAATTTGAAGGAAGTTGGTAGTCACCCATGACATTATTTCACAACACTGCTAGTGGTTAGAGAATATTTGCAAAGTTTTCATTAAAGCCATGTAAGGAAAACTACTCCTCTGGCAGTCATGTTATTTTTCTGAAATCATAATAAACTGAAGGAATTTGGTAGATGGTCACCGACGGAACAATTCTGCAAAATTATTTCGAAATCCAACCAGTGGTTTCTGACAAAAAGATTTTCAAATTTTTCAATAAAGTCATATAAAGAAAGCAGTGATTTTAACGTAAGAAAATAATCTTAAGTATTTTGATAGGTCACCTAAGGAACATTTCTGTCAAATTATTTCAAAATCCAACTAGTAGTTGCTGACAAGAAGATCTTTAATGTTTTCAATAAATCCATATAAGGAAAAAGGCCTCGCCGCTGGGGCCATGTTTTTTAAAATATCAAAAAAATTTGAAGTACTTTGGTAGAGGGTCACCCAAGGAACATTTGTGTGAAATTATTTCGAAATCGCTCAAGTGGTTACTGACAAGAAGATTTTTATAGTTTGCAATATAGACATATGAGGAAAACTATTTTGGTAGAGGGTCACTCAAAGCTCATTTGTGTGAAATTATTTCAAAATCCAACCAGTAGGTTCTGACAATAAGATTTTTTTAATGTTTTCTAATAAAGCCATATAAGGAACAAGGCCCCGCCCCCTGGCGGCCATGTTTTTTTAAAGTATCAAAATAATTTCAAGTACTTTGGTAGAGAGTCACCCAAGGAAAATTTCTGTGAAATAATTTTGAAATCCAACCAGTGGTTATTGACAAGAAGATTTTTTTAAGTTTTCAATATAGTCACATAAGGAAAAAGATCCCGCCCCCTGGAGGCCATGTTTTTAACATATCAAAATAAATTGAAGTATTTTGGTAGAGGGTCACCCAAGGAACATCTGTGTGAAATTATTACGAAATCCAACCAGTGGGTACTGACAAAAAGATTTTGAAAGTTTTCAATATAGCCATATATGGAAAAAGGCTCAGCCCTGGCGGCCATGTTTTTTAACGAATCAAAATAATTTGAATATTTTGGTTGAGGACCATGCAAGGAACATTCATACGAAGTTTGGTTAATTTCCACCAAGTGGTTTCAGGGAAGACAATTTAAGTAAATTGTTGACGACGACAACGACGGACGACGCCGGTCGCCGGACAATGACTGACCAGCACGTTTTGCTCAGGTGAGCTAACAAACTCATGTTCATAAGATCGAGTCAATCTAAGGGGAGCTACTGCTGCGAAATTCTCCAAGAAGAAATTTCGAGTTGTCTCCCGCGCTAATTTTGAAGTAAATGCACGTCAGGTTATAATTTAGGATAGACCTTTTTGACCAATGACACAATAATTAAAGAAACATATTAATATGTATTATTTTCATTTCTTTTATTATTTTTCATGCACATTTTTATTACATTGTGCGTTTGCAGTTTACGGAAACAATGTATATTTTATTTAAGAGATGTCACAAAAATTACATAAAACCCAAATACTGTTCAGATATAATACAAATGTTTTAAAGCAGTTGAAAAGAAATGTTTGTTGCAATATGACGTCGTATTTAAGACAAAGTCCTCTGGAAAATCCGAATTTGTCTTGTTACAAATATGGTCCCGAAATAAAGATAACTGCAACATAATTGCTTAGTTTTAGAAAATCACTTAAGGCATATTTTGTTTCATACCGTTAGTATTGATTTTTATAGTTAAATTAGGAAATGCCGTATCAGAGCTTGGAATGGGACACAGACGACAGAGACACCATAACAAGATAACATGATATATTTGTAAAATGATATTGTGAAAAATGCATGATGTTAAAGTAATATTGTTTAGGAAGATGTATAAGTCATTGAACGGTCATACATTGTTATCATGTACCTTTTTTTTTGTTTTGGAAACTACTCAAGTTATGGAGACATTTTCACTTCGATTTATTTATGAAGAATGGAAGAAATTGTCAGTTAAGCAGACCTGGGGCCGTATTCCAGAAACATCTTAAGTGTATCTTAAAATAAGTTCACTTCAGTTCAAATTTTGGTTATGTAATAGTTGATATTATAGTACATATTTATTATTTTGTCATACGCTGTGCACTTAGGTACACCACATTAAATAAAATAGCTAGTAACTATTCATACGTGATACTTAGCTCATATTTCTATAGACAAAGAACACAATTATCGTCGTTTAACTACCCAATAAACAACGGAAGAAGTAGTCCCGATTTTGAGCGCAGCATAGTAAAATGTAGTTCTAATTGCAAACAGTATTTGTCAGATCATGTTAGAATCGAAATATTTTCGCATTATATTGGTTTATCGGCCAATAAACAGCTCTTTCAAAGAAATGTTCGTTGTGGATTAATTCCTTCGTATCAGAACGCCAAATCGCTGTTTATTGGCCGATAAACAACGATAAATCAAAACGTAATCAGGAAGAAGAAAGATAGCAAAAACAAAACAAACAAGTACGATTTGCAATTGGGGAAGCCGTTCAAGTACGACAACACTACTCGTTATAATTGCCATATTTAAAGGAGCCCAAACCCGGAAAAGCAGTTCAAGTGAGAGTTCGCGTAACAGGAAAATAACTCCCCCCAGAAATGCAATAAAGCAGCAACACGTTGCCGGAGAACAAAGACACACCGAAGAAGAAATGACCCACGGAAACATACCATGAACATGACGGACTTGATCGGACTTGATCGGCTTGATCGCCTGTCGATTGCTCATGGAAATTTTAATCATGTTCCAAGCATAGCAGCGCAGACATTGATGGTGCATGAAATAATACGTTTTACTGACACACAGTTGTACCTCGCCTCTAGCGTGATGTTACAGGAACTGTCAAAGACAACAGGTGCAGAAATAGACTTCGAGTTAGAGGGGGGCGGAACTATTCAATAACTGAAAAAAGCTGCCAACAAACTGCTTTTGGTGCCTCTTTCATGTTGGGATAGATACCGGAAAGGTGCGATATCGACAGAAAGGAGCAATTTAACAAAATACTGGGAATGGGTTTGATTATGACAATAAATTGATTGAAGAACGCATCAACTGGAACGAAGTTTTTAAAATATAATGTTAGGACAAATTCAGAGTAGGCGTATGCCGATTCCTGTCTCTAATCCCGCATATGGACAAGATACCTGTCAACACATAACTGTGCTTTATTATGCAGTAGTTACCGAGGACAGGAGTAAGGACACGGGAGAAGTAAGAACGGTGCATAGCAATCACTTGCTTCCGGTTTGAATACTTCCGGCTCCTTATTTTTATTATCTAAAGCTGGGACACGTGACACGGAGCAGAGGTGCATCAACCATTCGTGCGGACAAGTGTTGCGCGTGTCCAGAGCAAGGCAGGAATAATAGACTGCCAAATAAGCGGAAGCTAGCGAGGGATCGCGTGAACTGCAGCGTAGGACAGGAGGTGCTATAAAACCTCCAGCGTGCTGGACCACAGGGTCGAATGATGTTTGAATGTTTGATATTTCTATTGGCGTCATTTTTTTTAGTTATTTTTTTGTGGATAACGCTACACGCATAAATGCTTTGATGTATCAACCGTTATTTTTTAAATTGTTCATTCTTTCATATTCATATCACGATTGCTATATATCGGTTTGAACATGGATACATATTTATAACGAAAATGGAATAAAACGGAACTGGAATTTCTCTTATGTTCACGTGAGACCGATAACAATTACAATGTATATACTTATCTATGACTTTAATTTTTATGGTATTAGCTAAATGCTACAAATAGATATTTGTCGTCAAAAAGAACATACATGTATAAGAATTTTTATATCAGTAGAATTAACGTCACAGTGGCTTTACTGAAACGAATTTGCCGCATTGCACTTTGACAACTTGAGAAGAGCTGTTTTTGTTTGTTTTTATATAAAATAGACGTTTCGTAAATATGCTTGGACCCAAGGTTACGCTCGCTTGATATCTAAACAATCTTATCCAAAAGCTGTATCAAATTGTTTTATATTGGTTGTTGTATCAACCACATAGCACACATCACTTTCACTAGCAACCTTCACAGTCCGTGTTCTTGAACACTGTAGAGTTTTGATTTGAAACAAATCTCAAGCGATTGCAAAATGTAATCGAATCTTCAATCCCATACTGTTGGACCATATTTTCCGCATGTTTTTCACATGTGTGAATATTGAGCCTAATTTTTCACAGGAGTGAAATTTAAGATCTCATTCTTCACACATCGCAATTTCATTCTTCACATCTTATGTGAAATGTGTGATCGAGTCCAGTTTTTGATATGCAATCAAATCACATTTTTAAAAAAGTGTTCAGATTTTCCCAAAAAGTGAATTTGTTACATTTTAATCTTATTTTAAATGACACGGCACGGTATGGTACGGTACGGCACTGCACTGAGAGACAACGACGCAACACAATCATGAGAGACAACGACGCAACACAACCATGAGAGACAACGACGCAACACAACCACAAGAGACAACAACGCAACACAACTATGAGAGACAACGACGCAATACAACCATCAGATACAATGACGCAACACACCCATGAGAGACAACGACGCAACACAATCATGAGACACAGCAACGCAACACAACTATGAGAGACAACGACGCAATACAATTATGAGAGACAACAACGCAATACACCTATGAGAGATAACGACGCAATACAACCATGAGACACAGCGACGCAACACACCCATGAGAAACAACGACGTAATACAACCACAAGACACAACGACGCAACACAACAATGAGACACAACGACGCAACAAAACTATGAAAGACAACGACGCAATACAACTATGAGAGACAACGACGCAATACAACCATGAGACACAACGATGCAACACACCCATGAGAGACAACGACGCAACACAACTATGAGAGACAACAACGCAATACAACTATAAGAGACAACGACGCAACACAAGTATGTGACACAACGACGCAACACATCTATGAGAGAGAACGACGCAATACAACCATGAGATAAACGACGCAGCACAACAATGAGAGACAACGACGTAACACGACCATGAGAGACAACGACGTTTTTTCAACAACATATTCACTTAAGACTTATCAATGAGCATTTACAAAATCATCGTCTTGCTTTAATCTCATAACAGTTCAACATGCAATCCGTCAAGGGCGTATCTGAGGTTGAATCTGGCATACGCATTTGTGCTAGAGGGGAACGGCGATAGAGCGGGACTTTTCCCGCCTTGAACTGCGACATGCGTGGTATTTCTAAAACGGCAAAGGTGTAATGAAAGTGTCTATACCAACCAGTTTTTTATTTGAGATATTGTTGTTGTTAATTTTTTCAAAAATATGTTTTAGGTGTTTAGATATAGCTGCGGTGTTATGGATATGGAGTCCGCCTTGCGATCGGGAGGTCGTGAGTTCGATCCCTACTCGGACAGCGTGCGGAGGATCTTTCTCTGAAGACAACTCAGAGAGGCTTTTTAAAGTACTGATTCTCACCAGCAAACGGGCTCGAGTGTCTCAGTAACTTGGGTAAGCATATGTCGTTCGACACAATAAAGCTAAACTAAAAAGTTTCAACTAGATATGTTTTCAAAGTGAATGCGCAATCGTATGTATAGGCACGTCCCTGGCTCCAGCACAACACGGTTTCAAACTTTTAATTAAAATAAACCAAGGACCCTATTCTAATATTTTTTTTCGAAACTTCTAAAATATTAGTTTGTGTCTCGGTTGTATATTAATCTTTTTTTCTATGTCGTCTTCAATTAATAATCATCGTAAAGATTTCTGAGCAAAAATTCGGCGAACCAAATTAATTTATTTTCGTAAAAATATATCTTTATTCAATGAACTTTTATTGCGTTGTTCGCTGCGAACACCATAAAACTGTTATAGAATACGAGGAACACTATTTAACTTCAGCTGAGTGTATATTGGTAAATATTGCATATAGTATACACGATCTATTTGGTCATAAGATCGATATAACAAAAGAGAAACAGCTGTTGTCATGAATTGCGAAGGAGAAATATCAACAAGATTTATTGCAGTTAAATTTCATAGTTTCTTCATATAAAATATTAATTAGGATGTTTTAATATCTCTACTTGATTACTTGAAAGAAATGATGTAATCGTGGTTATATATTCCCAAATTGTGCAAAAATTGTTTTTGGAGAGATGTACTTACAAGTTACATGTATGTTGAGTATATTTAGAAGCAAGTGTTTTTTTCAAGTGTGAAGACATACTTGATATGCCTTTATTTTATAACCACATTTTAAAGATGGGTTTGAATAGTATATAATAAAACTATGTATGAAAGCGGAATTAGATATGTTAGATATTTTGAATGCACCTCTGGACATTTTGTAAAAAATAAATAATGTTTTAGCAAATTATATTGGTGTTCGAATTAACTTCCTATTTTATGAAGGGTTAATTAGAACTGTGCAGACATTTGTCAAATTATCAGGCTTTCAGCTTATAAAACAAAAACAAATATTGCATTTAAATCATTTTACTAGAACAACATACGTAATTTTGATGCAAAACCAAAACACAATTGTTTATAAATCTTTTACGTATAAGGGTAAAAAAAAGTGAATGATTTGTTTCTCAGACAGCGCCGCAACATATTTATGGCCCGCCACGAATTTGCTTTAATGCCAAATATTTTTTATTTATTTACTAGTTTTTGACGATCGCGCCCGGGTTTTAAAGGGACCTGTTCACAGATTGACGAATTGACTATGTTTCAACTTTTTGTCACCGATTCCAAAAATAAAAGAACAGTGGTTACAAGGGAGCAAAATAACACTACAGGCCTAGAAATATACTGTAAAAACAGTCTTGTTTATGACTAATCATCACTTAAAATTGATAAAATTGTAAGAGGTTTCTAACGCTAAACGATGGAATAATTTGGAGTGTTTCTGTTGTTTTCTTTGAAACTGTTGACATCGCGTGGAACACACATATACAGAAAATAGTGCAGAGAGAAATATAGAAGTCGGCATGGCCGAGTGGTTAAGGCGGTCCCGGGTTCAAATCCCGGTGCAACCAATTTTTGTATTTTCTTTTTTTTCTAAATACTTACTTGAGCTTTTTAGTTCCGATGCTTAAATCTGTAAAGTTAAGACATTTAATGGCATACTTCAAACAAGAGCTACCAGAGGACAGCGCGCTCGACTATTCGAAGTATTGCAGTTGGTACATAGTTTGGAGAGTGGAAGGGGCATACATTTGTTAAAGTACAAAACATTTAAGTGAAGCCTTTTTTGGAACAAAAACTTTAACCACAAAGTCTATGTAAAAAGTGGGCTAACTCTGTCAAAATACAAAACAGAGTTATGGGTAATATTGCCGTATTTCAACTACATTTGATGACAAAGGTTAGTGCCAAGTTTCAAGTGAATAACTTATGTAGTTTTGAAGTTACAAAACTTTTGAATATAAACTTTAACCAGAAAAATCTATGTGAAAAAAGGGCATAACTTTGTCAAATTACAAAACAGAGTTCTTCGAATAGTCGAGCTAAAAAGTCCCTTTAAAGGAGCAGTCCATGTTAATAAAAATAAAACTTTGCAGGAAGTGTTTCTAATGGGCATGTTACCGAACAAAATAGAAAAACTACGCATTGAGCTCTGTGAATTATTAACATTTGGCAACTTGCTATCGTCTATTTTCTGTATGCGATAACTGGTGATGACTCTGGAGTAAACCAGCACGTACATTATAGTATTCCGTTCGTACCAAGCGCTTTTGAACACTGCCTTTCGTAAATACGAAACATATTTCGGACAAATAAACACCATAAACGTTCATAAGAACTATTACTAAAATAACGATGTATTGAATTAGATCCCAAAGACAGCGGCTTAAAATATAAGTGATGTCAGTTATTTGTCTTCAGGTTAATCAGACATTAGAATTCTCATGAGGATTCATAATGGCCAATTTATATTACCGTGTATTTTGAGTTGTTTAATTTATTGGAATAAAAATGTTTCATTTTGTATAGGGGTATTAATTAATTAATTAAACGACCATTAATATATTTCAGTAAACTTGCAGGTGTAGTTTAAAGAATAAAGGTATTTTCTATACGTTGGAAACCGTTTTAGCTGTTCTAATATGCCCTTTCCGTTTCCTACGACAATAACCGACTATAGCCCTTTCCGTTGTGTATAACACACCCGACCCTTTCGCTACACTAAAAGCCCTTTCCGCGGAAAGGGGCCGTTTCCGTTTCTTACGAAAATGACCGACTAGCTCTTTCCGTCGTGTTCGGCCGTGTCCGTAACTGTCTATCATCGGGTCTGTAAAATCATCAATTTCATTATTACTTGATGAAATTGCATGAACATTTCTGTATGTAACTATTTTAACTACGTGTCTAATATAATATTGGTTATATTTAAAAAAAAATGTAAATAATAATAAATACGAGGCCCTTTCCGTACACTGAAAGCCCTTTGCGCTATTCAGGTTCTGGAAGATAAGTCACATTCATCAAACAGTTTAGAACATCAGCAACAACAGCAATGTTGAAACTGCATTTGTATCAGCTTTTGTAATCAACACATTATACACCTATACGACCGAAACGCCACCTAGCCATAACTACTTATGTTGAATATGGTATTCTAGATCAGCGTTTGGACGTACAGACAGCTCTATTGCATTTGGTCACCATGTTACAAAACATATTACAGAAGTAAAACGCATATCGGTTCTTAATACAAATCGAACAACAATATGACACAAGTGGTACGGTGTTTTGATGCCAACAGCGAATATCACTGGAAGCAGAGAGTAAAAACCCTGAAAACTGCTGGTCATGTCCATTTACGATTTTTGGACTATACTGAACCAACAATACTACTTTCACTAAGTTTGAATGTCGATAATTTTAACATGAAAATAGAAATGACTGAAATCGTCTGTTTGTTGTTTAAGTTGTCTAATGAATCTACCGGGATTAACTGGTAGAACGATATTACAATAACCACATGTATTTATGTGTGTACATATCTAACGTAACCGTTATATTTTGGCAAGTACTTTTTTCACGAGTTTGTTTTTTGGTTCTGTGTATATTTACCGGCATCAACTGAAAGCCGTGTGTGTAGAGACAGTTTCCTAGCGATCCCTCTTAGAATATATATGCATGCGTCTGTGACGCGACATCTATTAATAGAACTACCATGACATTCACGATATCCTCGTGCACGGTGTACATGTACATACAGCGTCAAGTTCAGGCACAGACAGACAACTGACAATGTACGAGGAAACCGTGACACGCGTAGTTTATAAATTATATTATGTTCAACATCGAAAAGCTGGAGCGATATTAATAAAGCTCCTCAGAAATATCTTAACTTAAGATATACTTAAGTGCAATGTACAGATATAGCGTTTTATGTGAATATAAAATCGTTCATTGAACTCGTATAGATAACAGACTGGGAAGTATACGATCTTAAGACATTTACTTGCGTGTTTACAGAGCCTGGGGTCTCCACAAAGCTCCTAAGGAAAATCTTAACTTTAGTCATATGTAAGGGAAAACTGCACATATATTGCTGTGTCATGTGATATTCTCCTTTTTGTATTCACTATTTACGTACGTCGAAGTTAAATATACTCGTTCATTTAATAACTATTTTCCGATTTATCAACGTGTTAAACCACGATAAAACGAAAATTACTTCGATTCTAACATGATCTGACACATAATTTTGCAACTGTAATGAGAACTACATTTTTACTTGCTGCGCTCAGAATCGGGGCTACTTGTGTGTTGTGTATTGGGTAATTAAACAACGATAATTTTTTTCTTTGTCGTTAGAAAATTCAGCAAGTATCATGTTAGATTTAATAAGACATACTATTCTATGATAAATTATCAGTAAATAATACACTTGTCACTTCATATATGCAAATGTTTTACATGATGTAGTCGAAGACAAACATTTTAACACAATCGTTCAAAAACCATCTAGTTCATGAGTTGTTGAAACATATTGCTCCAGTTCTTGGTCAATTCATTTGCAAGTACGATGTGGTAATCATTCCGACATCAGACGTTTTTAAATGATATATTTTAAAATAAACCGCGAGGAAAAAGTCGTTCGTTTCGTTGAAAACTGTACGTAATTGCTAGTTGTAAATATACAGGCGCAGTGCCTAAATCCGCCACTTGCTTAAATCCGCCACCCCATCCGAATAAGCATTTTTTTACCCGCGATTTCTATTTTTTTGATCTCAATCAATCATGTGCTTTCCCTTAACAAAGTTGTTGAGTTTTCATCTTGATTTGTGCATAAATGAATATTTTATCAAATTATTTTGTACATAACCCCTAAATGCACACAAGCTGCATGCGGGGAATCTATTTCATGCTGCGCATGCGCAATTTTGAAGCCCCGCATGGTGTCCATGATAAAAATAAATTATCATGTTTTAATATTATGTCTATGGGAGCATGTGCAGCATAAAAATAGCCATTATTCATTAGCATTACGTACAATAAAATACGGAAAGAACTGCATATTAAGAGCGCAAATGTCTCGCTACTCAAAAGCCTAATTATTTGTTCCACGTGCACGCAGGGCCTCGATCAGTTTCAGAGCTATTTTTAGAAATACAAACGAGTATTTGAAGAAATTGAAACATTGTATTAACAACACACAACGAGCCGCTTAATATAAAAAATAAGAACAATAGTCAAATGTGGAATAAGAATGCCACGATTCCTGATCTACGATTTTCACCAAGCAACTTCGGATCACCGTGTTTATTTTAAACACTAGACAATGAACCTTAAAGAAACAAAAGTGGAAGTTTTGTCAATAGAAGTCAATGGAAGTTGTTTTGAAAACAGAATTCATAAAAGAATATTATTTCGAGCAATTTGAACATTTTCAAGAGGGGTGGCGGATTTAGGCACTCCGACGCTCATTATTTTTTACACTGTTTAGGCCTTCAATTTGAATAGATATTTTTCATTTGCCAAGTATTTGAAAGGTAACCGTACACGCCAGTAAATGCACATTAAACCTAACTTGATTTATGTGAATTATTATGTTAATCGGTAAACAACTTTTGAAAATATCGTAAAAATACCTCCCAAATGTGGCGGCTGTAGGCACTTCGCCAGTACTAAACATATGCCATCGTTTATTATAATTAATATATGTCGTTGTTTGTTTTATTTTCTGTATATCTATTATCGCTCACCTATGCAACTGGGTTCACAATCACTTTACCGCATTAAAAGAAAAGTACAATTGTAAGTGGTCACGAAAATACGTAACTGCCTATAATTGCCAAGATAGGAATTTCTTGCACTAAACGATTAACATGAAATGTTTATTTAAGTTACACCAAACCACCTCACACAGCTCACCAGCACAATAACTCCATACAATTCCATAGAACTAGTCAAGGTTTTGCTACGAATTTTGCGGCGAATAAATAATTGTATACATGGTTAATATTTGTGTTATATCTTTAAAATTAATTATACTACGGAAATAACATTCAACTAGTACTTAATGTACAATTCTAACAAGATTCTCGTTAATTTGTCTATAGACAAAGAAAAAAATTATCGTTGTTAAATAAACAACTCAAAAAGAAGTCCCGATTCTGAGCGGAGCATAGTAAAAAGTAGTTCCAATTACAATTGCAATAATATATGTCAAATCATGTTAAAATCGAAAGAATTTTCGCATTATCGTTATTTATCGACCAATGAACAATTCTTTGTCGTTCTGATGCGTGGCTATTAAACAACTCGGGCTAACGCATTTAATTCCTACACGTTAATAGGCGAACACGCACACGCACACACGCAAATGTTCAAAGGCAATAGGCTAAGGTTTACAGGCGAACACGCACACATCCATAAGCGAACACGGATCTGTTCACAGGCGAACACGCACACAAGTTAACTAACGATGTCCTTTGAGAACATCACAGCAAAATTTCATACTTTCAAATCAGTCAATGTCCAAATAAATTTCATTCAGTTCTTTCATAAAAACAATTGACAGGGAAAGATTTCTGCTTACAAAATGAAGCACGTAACTGCACAACACCAATGCGACAATATGCACTTTGTAAAACAAGCGCTTTTACATCGTAATATAATGATAAAAACATACATTTATCACGGTGTGCCCCTTTAAGGACAGGTTTATGGTCCCACATTGTCCGTCAACCAGTTCAACACCTTCTGCAATTCATTAATTCAACGTTTCGTGTTTCGTATTTCATAGCAAATCTGTGACAGAAAATTGTCCATTCGTCAATCGATGCACTGGTCCCTTTAAAACGCCATTCTTATGCGTCATTTACGCAATTTTAAACTTTGACGAATGACAAAACTGGACATTTCAAGGTGGTCAACAAATCGCAATGTCGAAATATACTAGCATTGCAATAATTAATAATATGTGATGCAGCTTTACAGCTCTGAATAAACTGAAGATTTTAATGTTTTACGGTTTAAGTCTGTATAAATATAAATATTAATAATGTTGCCGGCTGCGAATCGCCTGGTTGCGTTACGTCGTTGTGTTGCCTTGTTGTGTTACGTCGTTGTGTCGCCTGGTTGCGTTACGTCGTTGTGTGTCCTAGTTGTGTCACGTCGTTGTGTCGCCTGGTTGTGTTACGTCGTAATGTTGCCTGGTTGCGTTACGTCGTTGTGTTGCCTGGTTGTGTTCCGTCGTTGTTTTGCGTGGTTGTGTATCCTGGTTGTGTTACGTCGTTGTGTTGCGTGCTTGTGTTATGTCGTTGTGTTGCTTGGTTATGTCACGTCGTTGTGTCGCCTGTTATATGTTGCGTTGTTGTGTCACTTTGTCGTGTTACATTATTGTGTTGTCTGCTTTAGTAATGCCCCCATCGAAGACGGTGGGGTATATTGGTTGGCTAATGTCGGTGTGTCTGTTCGTCGGTAGATCACTTTCGTTTCCGCTCTAAAAGTCCAACCGTTTTCATCCGATCTTCACAAAACATCCTGAAAATGTTTGTTGGCACAATATCTCGGCCAAGTTCGATAATCAACCAAATCGCCCCAGGATTTGTGGAGTTATAGCCCTTGAATTATCTACAATTGGCCTTGTTCGCCGTTTCCGTTCTTTAAGTCCAAAAGTTTTCATCTGATCTTTTTACAACTTCATGAAAATCTTTGTTGGCATAATATTTCGGCCGAGTTCGATTATAAGCCAACTGGCACCAAGAATTGTGCAGTTAAGATAATGAGTTATCTAAAATTGGCATTTTAGGTGTTTCCGCTATCCAATGAACTTTGACTTTTTACGCATCATTATATATGTTTTGCTTTTGTATGATGATACTCGCTATTTATATCTATAGACAAAGAACAAAATTACCCAATAAACAACGCAAAAGAAGTCCGATTCTGAGCGGAGCATAGTAAAAAGTAGTTCTAATTACAATTGCAAAAATATATGTCAAATCAGAAGAAAACTCTGCGCGTGTCTTGTTAGGAATAAGAAATAATTTTCGATTTATCGTTGTTTATCGGCCAATAAACAACAATTTGGAGTTCTGATGCGTAGGAATTTAACCACGAGGGTGTTTTCTATACATAAAGAACACAATTCACCGTTGTTAAATTTCCAATAAACAACCCGAAAAATAGTTCAGAAACTGTATACTTCGCACTGTAATTTTATAATGTACGCAAATATCGGTTCCAAAACGACATGGAATGTTGTATTCAGTGGATAGTTTCGTATAAAAATAAAGATGGAGTAGTGAAATGGATCGAGAGATCGTGAGTTCTGTTTGTTTTGCAAATTATGAAAGTGGTGTAAAATATGATGCAGAAATGAACGAATATAAAGGAGGATCATAAATCAAACAACAACTTGCAGTCAAAGACGCATTTCTGTTAATTAATTTAGAAATAATTTTCTATTAATCGTTGTTTATCGGCCAATAAACAACGATTTGGAGTTTTGATGCGTAGGAATTAAACCAAGAAGGCGTTAGCCCGAGTTGTTTAATAGCCACGCATCAGAACGACAAAGAGTTGTTTAGTGCTCGATAAACACTAATTATGCGAACATTATTTCGCTTTTAAGATGAGTTGACCTATATTTTTGCAATTGTAATTGAAACATATATTTACTATGCTCCGCTCAGAATCGGAACTTCTTTTTGCTTTGTTTATTGGGTAGTTTAACAACGATAATTTTGTTCTTTGTCCATAGAAACATTAGCGAGTATCACGTTACAATATTACTTAGATTACGATCTTTATGCCTGATCATGATTACCAAATCTCCCAATGTCTTTGGTATTTGTGGCAAATCTGTTTCCATATTTAAAAAATACGATCACGTATGCATGTAATTTAATAATTTAATAATGTATTTCTCTTTTTATTGAATTGAGCAGTATTGTTTGTAACCGGTGACAAAAAAAGGTATAAACATACTAATGTAAATAATCTGATGCCATTGGTTTCTGGTGAACATGTTACTGTTATAACAAGAACAGTCGCCGTGGGAGCTTTTGTCAACATGTGTTCTTTAAAATATTGTTCAGGGCCCATAGTTATGTTTTATATTGACACTTAATTTTATACATATGCATGTAGAATATACATTGATTGTATATATAGTGTAAAGCACTTTTGAACGTATATCCATTATGAAAAGAGTGCTATATAAATGTGGAATTATATATATATAGTCACCAATCTATTATTAGCATGAATGTCGAAAATATAATTTAATGGTGAGGCTAAAAAAATTAATTGTATGTTTCGGGCAACGGTTCCAAAAATGTAAGGTAGGGTCGGGATTGAGGTTGTTGTTTACTTTTTTAAAGACACATTACGGTAAAAAAAAAACCACATTAAAATTATCTAATATCTGACGAATACAGATTTCACGAAAAAAAACAATCGTCGCTAAAATTTTAGGGTTAGGGGTTATTTGCTAGATAGAGTCGGGTTGCCCGAAACACAGAAAAAAAAATGGCCTGATTTCGGAAGAGAAAGGGCAATTGTAAACTCAACGTTGGAATCAGTAAACGCGGGTTTCCTGCGATTTTACTATTATTTTTGTAATGCATTCGAATCAGTGTTGCAAACCTTGAACATTGGAACAAATAGAAAGCATAAATAATATTGTTCATTTTATTTGAAGCGTGAGAGGCCGGGTTTTATAAATTACAGATAATATTAGTTTGTACCCAAGTCACACGCACGTGCTTTATTGCTCGTATGCTATGTAGGATCATATTTTTCACAAATCATATTTTTCACACGCCTGTGAAGAATAGGATCTCATTTGTCACATTAAATAAGTGTGAAGAATATGATTGGCCAAAAAGGGGGTATGCGTACGGATTACATTTTTCACATAATTTAGGGTGAAATTGTTTCGCGACAAGCGATTAAATAATTATTTGGAGCATAATTATACAGTAATCATCATCATCATCGTCATCATCATCATCATCACCATCATCGTCACCATCGTCATCATCATCATCGTCATCATCGTCATCATAATTATTTTCGTCATCACCATTATTATCATTATACTTAACGTCATCATCAGTATTGTCATCACTATGAGAAACTAAGCCCTATTTAGGAGCTACTTATGTATGCATGCGCTTAATCGTTAGTCAATACGTTTGTACGGTCTAATTAGGAGATAGAAATGTATATGTACTCGCGTACGTTCATACGAACGTACACCTTTTTATTGGGATATTAACCAATGCACGCATCCGAACGTACGTACAAAGGCACGTCCTATTTTGGATTATTAAAACCAAAATAAACATGCATATATCCGCCCGAACTAGAATACACGTATACAAGGACGGTAATATAATGATCTTATTAGAACCTCCGCACATGTTAGTACGTACGTTTGGACAGTAAAGTAGCGTACCGTACCGTACCTCCCGTATCGTATCGTACGGTACCATATCGTTCCTTACCGTATCGTACCGTACCTAACCATACCGTATCTAACCGTACAGTACCGTACCGTACTGTACCGTACCGTACCGTACATTTCCATACCATAGCATTACAAACAATACCGTACATGCCATGCCTTGCCATGCAACGCCATACCATGCCAGATTGCGATGTGTGAAAAATGAGATCCTATTTTTCACACCTGTGAAAAATGAGATCCTATTTTTCACACCTGTGAAAATGAGATCCTATTTTTCACACCAATGAAAAATTAGATCCTATTTTTCACATGTGTGAAAAATGTGATTTGTGAAAAATATGGTCCTACAGTGCTCTGTTGTTATTTTGTGAAAACACCGCGTGTACTGGACATTGACGATATCGTTACACCGAATTGCTTGAAATTTGATTTTTAGTAGTTTATTATGGACTGCATTCTGACATTGTTGAATGTATACTGTGTTTCTTACGGGCGACTACAATCAAGTAACGTAACATTTTTATGCCCCGACTTTAGAGGGGGGGGGGGGCATATAGATTTGCCCTTGTCCGTCCGTCGGATTTTTATGTCGCGCATAACTCAAAAAGTATAATTGCTAGAGTGATGAAAATATTTATTGAGATTGAAGGCCTAAACAGTGTAAAAAATGAGCGTGGGAGTGCCTAAATCCGCCACCCCTCTTTAAAAGTGTTCATATTGCTCGAAAATAATATTCTTTTATGAATTCTGTTTTCAAAGCAACTTCTACTGACTTCTTTTCACAAAACTCCTACTTTTGTTTATTTAAGGTTCATTTTCTAGTGTTTAAAATAAACACAGTGATCCGAAGTTGCTTGGTGAAAATCGTAGATCAGGAACCGTGACATGCTTATTCCACATTTGACTATTGTTCTTATTTAATTTTCCATATTAAGCAGCTCGTTGTCTGTTGTTAATACAACGTTTCAATTTCTTTAAATATTATTTGTGTTTCTAAAAATAAATCTGAAACTGAGGCCCTGCGTACACGTGGGACAAATAATGAGGGTTTTAAGTATCGAGACATTTGCACTCTTAATACGCGGTTTTTCCGCATTTTATTGTATGTAATGCCAATACATAATGGTTATTTTTATGCTACACATGCACACATAGATAGACATAATATTAAAGGACGATAATTTAATTTTATCATGGACACCATGCGGGGCCTCAAAATTTTGCATGCGCAGTATGAAATAGATTCCCCGCATGCAGCATGTTTGCATTTAGGGGTTAGGTACAAAATAATTGGATAAAACATTCATTTATGCAGAAATCAAGACGAACACTTTTCAGCGTTGTTAAGAGAAAGTATATGATTGATCAAGATCAACAAAATAGAAATCGCCGGTAAAAAACGCTTATTCGGAGAGGGTGGCGGATTAAGGCAAGTGGCGGATTTAGGCACTGCGCCATACTGTCTATTTATGTAAGTAATTGACGTGAGATTGCCATTATTTCACGTTTACTATTACCCCGTACCACTCCCCCCCCCCCGCTCCACCGTAAAAATGCTCAAATTATTTGAATAAGTGAAACATTCTCTGTCTGCTAATAATGATTGGTAAGCACACGTTTTTAAATAGTAAAGTAAAAAGGTGTTAGTTTATTATCGTGTCACCCCTCGCGATTAAGGGCCAGCCAGTTTTGACTTATGAGACACCTTTACTGATGAACATTTTTACTCCCGATTCCTATCCTATATGCCGGGCGCATGGCAGGAAGGCAATCGGTACCCTTGATTTGATTGGCTGCTGGGTAGGCAACCGGCCATATCAGAACTCGCCCTGTGTAGGACTCGAACCTTCGGCCTCCCGCTGCGTAGGCGAACGCCCTAACCACTAGGCCACGGAGACGGTGTACACGTTTTAAATATCTGCAAAAAAGCTTTAACTTTGATATCGCGCAATGTAACTGTCATTGTTTTGCAAAATTTATACATGTTTAACATGTATGGGTTGGTAAGAAATGACTTTTTCACTCTGACTCCAAAATCACGTAAATCCGCGCTGGTCGTAATAATCCCTGATTGAAACAATGAATTCACGTATTTTTGGTCACTTACTAGTATAGGATCTTCACATATTCACTTGTGTACGACATGATTGTACGTCATTATAGAATCTTCATAATTTATATTCACGTCTTTACGACGCGATTTTACGCCATTATAGAATCTTCATATATTCACGACTGCCCGACATGATTGTACGCCATTATAGAATCTTTAACTATTCACGTCTGTACGGCATGATTGTACGCCATTGTAGAATCTTCATAATTTATATTCACGTCTGTACGACGCGATTTTACGCCATTATAGAATCTTCATATATTCACGACTGGACGACATGATTGTACGTCATTATAGAATCTTTAACTATTCACGTCTGTACGGCATGATTGTACGCCATTATAGAATCTTCATTAATTTATTTTCACGTCTGTACGACACGATTTTACGCCATTATAGAATCTTCATATATTCACGACTGCACGACATGATTGTACGTCATTATAGAATCTTTAACTATTCACGTTTGTACGGCACGGTTGTACGTCATTATAGAATCTTTAATTATTCACGTCTCTACGGCATGATTGTACGCCATTATAGAATCTTTAACCTTTCACTCACGTCTCTACGCATGATTGTACGCCATTATAGAATCTTTAACTATTCACGTCTCTACGGTATGCTTGTACGCCATTATAGAATCTTTAACTATTCACGTCTCTACGGCATGCTTGTACGCCATTATAGAATCTTTAACTATTAATGTCTCTACGGCATGATTGTACGCCATTATAGAATTGTCATATATTCACGTCTGTACGACATGATTTTACGTCATATTCAGACCCAGCGTTCCTACAAGCTCAAGACGGCGTTTAGGGCTTCCCACGGGTCACGCGCTGACGGTCCCAACGTGACGTTCATCAGCGAATATGACGCACTTCCAGAAATAGGTCACGCGTGCGGGCACAACCTGATAGGTGAGTCGGGAGCGGCGTCGGGGCTGGGGCTGCAGGCGGCAATAGAAGCTTCCGGGAATCCCCTGGGTCAGGTACAGTGAATGTCCCTGCCTCTTACTGTGTACAGTGAATTTCCCCGTCTCTTACTGTGTACTGTAAATTTCCCCACCTCTTACTGTGTACTGTGAATTTACCCGCCTCTTCCTGTGTACCGTGAATTTCCCCGCCTCTTACTATGTACTGTGAATTTACCGGCCTCTTACATTGTATGGTGAATTTCCCCGCCTCTTACTGTGTACTGTGAATTTCCCCACCTCTTAATGTGTACTCTGAATTTCCCCGCCTCATACTGTATACTGTGAATTTCCCCACCTTTTACTGTGTACTGTGAATTTCCCCGCCTCTTACTGTGTACAGTAAATTTCTCCGCCTCTTCCTGTGTACTGTCCCCCCTCTTACTGTGTACTGTGAATTTCCCCGCATCTTACTGTGGACAGTAAATTTCTCCGCCTCTTACTGTGTACAGTGAATTTCGCCGCCTCTTACTGTGTACAGTGAATTTCCCCGCTTCTTACTGTGGACAGTAAATTTCCCCGACTCTTACTGTGTACTGTGAATTTCCCCGCCTCATACTGTGTACTGTGAATTTTCCCGCTTCTTCCTGTGTACTGTGAATTTCTCCGCCTCTTACTGTGTACTGTGAATTTCCCCGCCTCCTACTGTGTACTGTGAACTTCGCCGCCTCTTACTGTGTACTGTGAATTTCGCCGTCTCTTACTGTGTACTGTGAATTTTGCCTCCTCTTACTTTGTACAGTGAACTTTCCCGCCTCTAACTGTGTACAGTGAATTTCGCCGCCTCTTACTGTGTACAGTGAATTTCCCCGCTTCTTACTGTGGACAGTAAATTTCCCCGCCTCTTACTGTGTACTGTGAATTTCCCCGCCTCCTACTGTGTACTGTGAACTTCGCCGCCTCTTACTGTGTACTGTGAATTTCGCCGTCTCTTACTGTGTACTGTGAATTTTGCCTCCTCTTACTTTGTACAGTGAACTTTCCCGCCTCTAACTGTGTACTGTGAATTTCGCCGCCTCTTACTGTGTACAGTGAATTTCCTCGCCTCTTACTGTGTACTGTGAATTTCGCCGCCTCTTACTGTGTACAGTGAATTTCCCCGCCTCTTACTGTGTACTGTGAATTTCGCCGCCTCTTACTGTGTACAGTGAATTTCCTCGCCTCTTACTGTGTACTGTGAATTTCGCCGCCTCTTACTGTGTACAGTGAATTTCCCCGCCTCTTACTGTGTACTGTGAATTTCGCCGCCTCTTACTGTGTACAGTGAATTTCCTCGCCTCTTACTGTGTACTGTGAATTTCGCCGCCTCTTACTGTGTACAGTGAATTTCCCCGCCTCTTACTGTGTACTGTGAATTTCGCCGCCTCGTACTGTGTACAGTGAATTTCCTCGCCTCTTACTGTGTACTGTGAATTTCGCCGCCTCTTACTGTGTACAGTGAATTTCCCCGCCTCTTACTGTGTACTGTGAATTTCGCCGCCTCTTACTGTGTACAGTGAATTTCCTCGCCTCTTACTGTGTACTGTGAATTTCGCCGCCTCTTACTGTGTACAGTGAATTTCCCCGCCTCTTACTGTGTACTGTGAATTTCGCCGCCTCTTACTGTGTACAGTGAATTTCCTCGCCTCTTACTGTGTACTGTGAATTTCGCCGCCTCTTACTGTGTACAGTGAATTTCCCCGCCTCTTACTGTGTACTGTGAATTTTGCCGCCTCTTACTGTGTACTGTTAATTTACCCGCCTCTAACTGTGTACGGTGAAGTTCGCCGCCTCTTACTGTGTACTGTGAATTTCGCCGCCTTTTACTGTGTACTGTTAATTTACCCGCCTCTAACTGTGTACTGTGAATTTCGCCGCCTCTTACTGTGTACTGTGAAGTTCGCCGCCTCTTACTGTGTACTGTGAATTTCGCCGCCTCTTACTGTGTACTGTTAATTTACCCGCCTCTAACTGTGTACTGTGAAGTTCGCCGCCTCTTACTGTGTACTGTGAATTTCGCTAGTTGTGATGTACACACTGGGTCAGGTACCGTGAATGTCCCCACCTCTTACTGTGTACCGTGAATGTCCCCACCTCTTACTGTGTACTGTTAATTTCGGTAGTTCTAATGTGTACCGGTACACTGGGCCAAGTTCAGTGAATTTCGCTAGTTCTAATGTGCGCACAATGTCCGAAGCTGTAAATTTCGTTAGTACTTATGTGTACACTGGGTCAGGTACTGTGAATGTTGCTAGTTCTAATGTGCACACTATATCAAATGCTGTTAATTTGGCTAGTTCTTATGTGTACACTGGGCTGAGTTCTGTGAATTTCGCTAGTTTTAATGTGCGCATACTGTCAGATGCTCTAAATTTCGCTAGTTCGTATGTGTACACTGGGTCAGGTACTGTGAATGTCGCTAGTTCTAATGTGCACACTGGATCAAATACTGTGAATTTCGCTTGTTCTAATGTGTTCACTGGGTCTTGTACTGTGAATTTGTCTAGTTCCTATGTGTGCACTGGGTCAGGAGCTGTGAATTGGGATAGTTCTAACGTGAACACTGTCTCAGGAACTGTGAATTTAACTAGTTATAATGTGTACACCAGTCAGGTACGATTTGATATGTATTCAAGCAAAAACAGCGGCAGTATAGCAGTTTATGCGAATCATAGCACATAAGTCAGAAGCCCAGATACGCACACACAAATAATATTTGGGGGTACATTTACGCACAATTTTCTCGCGTACATTACGTCACATTGTAATGACTGGAAAACTATAGAAGATAGAAGCTTTCACAGGCATGCACAGTTTAGATATCAATACAATTAATAAAATGTTCGGAATTCTTACTTGTATCATTATTGTTATTCAAATGGTGTCGCTACATTATTAAAGATTATTATAATAATAATTATATACGGTTGTTTTTCTTTCTCTCTAATGTCAACTGTAAAGTTTAGTTAGGTGCAAGTTTACCATCGATTATCCTACATAGATTGTACATTTACCTCCATAAATTCTCGAGATAGTGTATATTTTTCCCAAATTTTTAGAAGTAAGCGTACATTTACTCCCACTACAAAAGCTTATATGGAGCACTGCATTATAAGGAAACCACCTTAGCTCTTTACACTTTTAATCGTTTACATACATTTATTTTATGCTTTCCAGTAAATTATAAGGAAATATCAGAAAATTTTATATTGACTGTTTTAAAACGGTCAAAATTACCACTCTGGTAATGTTCACTGTTTCACACTGGTTCCCGATTTAATACAGTAAATGAATTGGATCGTCAACGATGCCGGACTCAAGATTGTTTGGAAATGGCTTACAATAAAAAGGAAATTTGTTGTTTTCGGTAGAATATCGATTTTTTATTCACTCGTGATCATAGAAAATATATATTTCCACTCGTGGCTGCGATATTATCGCTATTCTGCCGAAACCAACAAAATTAATTTCCTATATGTCTTCTATTTCCAGATCATCCATGTAAATCATAATTAAATGATCACTACTACTGATATTGATGTCGACGTTACATCGCAGGTGACAGTCATGGGAACACCGGCCGAGGAAGGGGGTGGGGGAAAGGGCAAACTTATAGAACATGGCGCATTCGATGACGTAGACGTCGCGATGATGTCACATCCGTTTCCGGCGAATGGCGTCAAACCGCGAGCATTGGCTATTGAAATGTGTGTATACCAACCGATGTTTCTCCCTATTCGGTTTTTTTCACAACTTTTGTGCTTGGTTTGGTTTAATAAATAAAATGATACAAATACAATTATTTTATGAAATTTTCATTACCGGTAAGGCCAAAACAATAATTGGTTGGTTTCCGCTTACATCTCCAAAAAAGTCTAGGAGGGGAGGTACAATATAACTTTTTTTTCTCTTTAACTTTTTTTCTTTTAGCCACCTATTCGCCACACACAATTTAAGTATATTGGACTGCATGTAAACTGTTTAAACGCCTCCCAACAAAGAACTATAACTAAGGTCATAGAAAGATTTCTAGCAAGAAATTTATACGAGAAAACTGCTATCTTTTCCCGACAGTCAGAAATTGTTTATGCCTGATAGGCAAAAATAAACTTAGGGTCGGGGGAAAAATTAGAGGGGGTCGGGCAAACGGAAACAAACAACTTTTTTTACGCCTAACCGTTAAAGGGAGGATATACACATGAACATTACCGGTACTTTATCTTCAGGATGTTCGGTTAGATTCTACGTCATTCACTTTTATACAGTAAGATAGATTACTTGGGTTCCTAATTCGGTTCAAAACATGCTCATTATTCCGTATTAAAATGTTTAAGTAAAGAACATTAATAAGATACCAACTTATTCTCTATCCTTTGATCGCTTTGATGTTATTTTTATATTTAATTCGTAAATGTTACAAACATCAAGAATATGCACAACTCTGATATCGCGTTCTGTCGGTAGACTATAATTCGTCCATTGAAAGCCAAACGGGCTTATCACCCTTCTTTGCACATATGATGATTGGCCCTTTCGGCAATCAATGGACGATATGTGGTCTACATGTGTTAGCAGACGTTTTATGCGAGCGTTGTGCCTGAAGTACAGACTAGAAATGCGAGCGCTGTGTCTGATTTATAGATTGAAAGTTGAATGCGAGCGGTGTGTCTGACTTATAGACTAGAATTTTTATGCGAGTGTTGTGTCTGATTTACAGACTAGAATATTTATGCGAGTGGTGTGTCTGATTTACATACTAGAAGTTTCATGCGAGTGGTGTGTCTGATGTACAGACTAGAAGTTTTATGCGAGTGGTGTGTCTGATTTACAGACTAGAAGTTTATGCGAGTGGTGTGTCTGATGTACAGACTAGAAGTTTATGCGAGTGGTGTGTCTGATGTACAGAATAGAGGTTTTATGCGAGTGGTGTGTCTGATGTACAGACTAGAAGTTTATGCGAGTGGTGTGTCTGATGTACAGACTAGAAGTTTTATGCGAGTTGTGTGTCTGATTTACAGAATAGAGGTTTTATGCGAGTGGGGTGTCTGATGTACAGAATATAAGTTTTATGCGAGTGGTATGTCTGATGTACAGACTAGAAGTTTTATGCGAGTGGTGTGTCTGATTTACAGACTAGAAGTTTTATGCGAGTGGTGCGTCTGATGTACAGACTAGAAGTTTTATGCGAGTGGGGTGTGTGATTTACAGACTAGAAGTTTTATGCGAGTGGTGTGTCTGATGTACAGACTAGAAGTTTTATGCGAGTGGTGTGTCTGATTTACAGAATAGAGGTTTTATGCGAGGGGGGTGTCTGATGTACAGAATATAAGTTTTATGCGAGTGGTGTGTCTGATGTACAGACTAGAAGTTTTATGCGAGTTGTGTGTCTGATTTACCGACCGAAGTTTTATGCGAGCGTTGTGTCTAAATTACAGACTGGAAGTTAAATGCGAGCGCTGTGTCTGATTTACAGACTAGAAGTTTTATGCGAGCTTTGTTTCTGAATTACAGACCAGAAGTTTTATGCGAGCATTGTGTCTGATTTACAGACTGGGAGTCTTATGCGATTTGTGTCTATATTACACATTGGAAGTCTTATGCGAGTTGTGTGTCTGATTTACAGACTAGAAGTTTTATGCGAGCGCTGTGTCTGATTTACAGACCAGAAGTTTTATGCGAGCATTGTGTCTAAATTACAGACTGGAAGTTCAGTGCTAGCGCTGTGTTTAAATTACAGACTAGAAGTGGTGTACCATGGCAGCGAGGCGCACGCCGCCGGATATCCGTGGAAAGGGGTCAACGCCCTTGACGCCGCCGTCATGTGCTATCAGGGGCTGGCCTGTCTGCGTCAGCAGTGCATGCCGGACTGGAGGGTCCACTGTAAGAACAGGGGGTTTGTTTGTTTGTTTGTTTGTTTGTTTGTTTTGTTTGTTTGGATTTTCGCCGTATTTAACAGTATTTCAGTCATATAACGGCGGTCAGTTAACCTACTCACACTTTTCCTGGGTAAGCTGGTTTACCAGTACAAAGTGCACATACTTATGCCAGTAACTGACAACTGTCCTACTTGAATCAGAGGTAGGGGGAGAATGGCCGTAGAAATAATTTCATGACCAATCCCCTCACCAGTTATGTGGCCGGTCTGGGAATCGAACCCGCGATCCTTGGATTTGTAGTCCAGCGCTCTACCAACTGAGCTAGCCGCCCCGGCATGAAAGAACAGAGGGTAGCTGGGGTAGCTGGGACCAGCCAATCGAAATTTGCCAACTCCTGGCAGCGATTACCTCCCCTATCGCTTAACAGTAACCACTTGCTTCACAAGAAAAATCCTTCATAAAGCTGGACTGATTACGTGTTTGTAACATTTAATTATTTAATGCAACTCAGTGCAATTTCCTACATAATTGGACATTTTATGTATAGTTTCTAGTCGTGTAATAAAAAAAGAAGAAAATAAATAATTATAACAATAAAAAAGTATTAGAATACTTTAATCGATCATTATCACGTGGTCTGCAATGACGGCAGGGATTTGATTTGAGCTATGCTCTGAACCAGTCAAATCTATGTGCGGAGATTGGAAAATCTTAAGTTGTACATATATTGTGAATACATATGTATTTCAGAAAATATATTCTATATGAAATCCAATGATTTTTGTAAAGCACGATTTGCTAGTTTAAAACATTTTTAGGGGAAAATACATGTACATAAAACTGCCACACGCTTGAAAATTTTGAGCAATTTACACAAAGCTCCTAAGGAAATTTTTAACTTAAGTCATACTTATGAGAAAAAAATCGACTAAATTATTTCTTGTGAATAGTATTATTTTATATTTGATATATTGTAAATTACGAAGCACTTGTCAAGTCTTTACCGGATTAACAACGTTTAAGACAAAATACAATTTCTATGAACTAGCCGTGGACTGTATGATTTTTAGGAATCTACTTAGTTTTCAGTGAGGAGCTTTGTGGATATGGACCCAGGACATGATACATTTTATTTTTTCTTGGATATGCACCTATCAGTATTTCCCCCCACGGGAGGGGGGGGGGGGCGGGCTGACCCAGGGAATTTGACAAATTTTATTTTTGGGGTTTAATTCCCCACCCTAGAGCCTAGCATTTTTGTCTAAATCTCCTCAGTGTGAGATGCTATAGGGGTATCAAATGGGCCGGGGGCCAATATTACCGGGATCTAAAAAATCCTACTAAAGTTTATTTCCCTGGGACCCGGAATAATTCGGCGTGTCAAATTCCCGCCTATCGGGAATCGCTGTCAGTCTAAAGTCCCGTATATGCCCGCCGCTTCCCCACCTGGGGAAAATTATTGATAAGATCAATATGTGTAAAGAATAGTTTACCGTTAGTAATTATACCTCCGCTAAGCAGGTTATGCTTTTGCGGGCGTTAGTTTGTCAGTCTGTTATCAATTTTACCTCCGCGAAGCAGGTTATGCTTTTGCGGGCGTTGGTTTGTTAGTCTGATAGCAATTTTACCTCCGCTAAGCAGGTTGTGCTTTTGCGGGCGTTCGTTTGTCAGTCTGTTAGCAAATTCACCTCCGCTAAGCAGGCTATGTTTTTGCGGGCGTTGGTTTGTCAGTCTGTTAGCAATTTTACCTCCGCTAAGCAGGTTGTGCTTTTGCGGGCGTTAATTTGTCAATCTGTTATCAATTTTACCTCCGCTAAGCATGTTATGCTTTTGCGGGCGTTAGTTTGTCAGTCTGTTAGCAATTTTACGAAAAATAGTTGTGAACGGATTTGCATGGGAAAAATTGAAATGGACTATTCTAACATGACACGCGCAGTGTTTTCTATAAACAATGAACACAATTTACCGTTGTTAAACAACCAACAAACAAATATTTCCGAAACTGAAAAAAAATGCAATTGCATAATATTTTGTCAGGTCATGTAGGACTCGAAATAATGTTCGCATTATCTTTGTTTATCGGCTAATAAACAACGATTTTAAGTTCTGATGCGTAGGAGCTAAACGAAGAGGGCGTTAGCCCGTGTAGTTTAATATATCGTATCAGAACGACAAATCGTTGTTTATTAGCCGATAAACAATTCTAACACGGAAAATATTTCTTAAATGAAGAAATTGTAAGATTTTGGTGATATGGCAAAGCGGCTGCGTTGGTGAAGGTGTGCACTTTCCAAGTGCTATCTACTTAATTAATTAATTAGGGTATTGCCCACCATTATTTTACCGCCCGAATTCTTTTTCGGAGGAGCATACAGTCCCCGCGTTGTTCATCCGTCCGTCTGTCAGTCCGTCCGAGACGTTTTCTTGTGCGGAGTGTTTCTCAGCAACTACTGGCAAGAATTCATGCTTCATTACCAAGAGGAGGTGTTCTTGAATTTGGAAGATTTCCTAAGTTAGTATATAGTGCACAATTCTTGTCCGGACTTTTTCTCCGCAAATACTGGAAGAATTACAATGAAACTTTATGTGATGCTTCATTATCACCAGGAGGTGTGCACAGTACCAGGACGTTACGTTTCAGTGATTTTTCTTGGAGTTATGGGACTTTGAAGGTTGCTGCAATTAATATATAGTTCCAAATTCTTGACTGGACTGAACTGTGTCTCAGCAACTACTAGCCAGAATTCAACGAAACTATGGGAAGCTTTATAACCACGACAGGGTGTGCACAATAACAGCGCGTTCCGCATCATTGACCTTTCTTGCATTATATATTGGCCTTTGAAGATCGCTGCAATAAGTTTATAATGCACAATACTTGACTGGGCTGTTTCTGAGCAACTTCTTTATCATAATTATGCTGTATGAAATTCGGTGATACTCTTAATGTTTGTATGATGTCACTTATTGTAGCTCAAATACATTTTACAGCATATTTCGTCCTGCAGCTCTAGTAGTTTTTAGTTATTTTTAGTTATTTTAATATCTCTGCCTTTTTTATTGCATTCTCATTACTTGGCAAAGCGCATAGGGGAGCATCCATAAGTTCGCTGATATCCTTGTGATTAAATTGCTGTATATGTGTTTAATTAACCGTATAATCTGTTGTTGCACATTAGTATGGCTAGAGTGAAAATTTGACATACCGTAATTACTCTATATGTTGGGACACACTAAATGTTAGGACACACTTAAAATGCGATAAAATGGCTATTTTCTTAATTCTGGAACACTTTGAAAATTAGAATTTTTTCTGTTTCTAAATTTTGGGGCAATTTTTTCCAAATCGATAATATGGTGTCAATTTCCATAAAGTTGGCAATAAAAAATCGCCATCTAACGACATTAAATTATATTATTATATATTAGCACACTGTCAAAGTTGTGAATGCGCATGTGGATACTCCTTATATCTATATCTCATGAGAGCTGACCCTATCAATGTGGCCTCTTATCGGCGTGTCAAAAATAACTTACCCTGGGGCATAGATCTATATCCACTGTGATTTGCTTGTTTTTTTTTATAGGGATTAAAATACACGCCCATTAGGCAATTGAACTTTACACATAATTGGTTTGGACCCCAATTGATGGTTGTAAATAGTGGGACACATTCACGGGGAATTTTTATTTCTGCTTCTAAAAATTGGGACAGCAAATTATTATTATTATTTTTAAGTGTCCCAACATACAGAGTAATTACGGTAGCGATTTATGTCGTTTTGAAGGTATAATTTTGGAAGGCGGTGTTAAACTGAACATGTTGAATACGTATAACAAATTGTTCACGTGGAGATTAGATTGAAAAAAATGTACGTTTCGATTTAACTTCTTTTTGAAGGTATAATTTTGGAAGGCGGTGTGAAGGTGAACATCATTCCGGCGAGGACGCGGCTGCACGTGGGGATCCGGGCGCCGACGGACACGCAACTCTGCCGCCTGAAGGAGAAAGTTCTGAACGCTATCGAGGCCGCCGGCAAGGCTACGGAATGTTAGGTGAGTGTGTGGTGAATATTTATAGAGATTCTCTCCCATATGGTCGTCGCCCCAAAATACTTGATAGTTTGGTTACGGGGGATTGTGAAAGAAACAGGAGACGCCCCGTTCCAGAGGCGACCCTGGGCCTGTTAGTGCCCGGTTTGAATCACCTAGTACACTGCACCTTAACTTTAACGTCTCATGCGATAAATGAGTTAGTACGAGGTTATGGTTTAGCTGGGGATCAAACCTGCGTTACCACGAGACCACGGATCCGTCCCAATCAGCGGGGGCATTCGTTTCCTATGGACACATTTCTAGTTTTTATACGCCCATTTGAAATACGGCCGTATTATGGGAACGCCCGAGCGGGCGTGCGGGCGGCGGTAGATCGTTTTCCGGAGCACAACTTTGTCCAGCCTGGATGGATTTTCATATAACTTGGTAGAAGTGATCAGCATGATGAGACGAGTGTCGCGCACAAGAACCAGGTCCCTTGGTCCAAGGTCAAGGTCACACTTCAAAGTCAAAGGTCAAATATAGGAATTCAATCCTTAACACTTTGTCCGGAGAATAACTTTGGCCAGCCGTGATGGATTTTCAAATAACTTGGCAGAAGTTATAAGCATGATGAGACGGAGTGTCGCGCGCATGAACCAGGTCCCTGGGTCAAAGATCAAGGTCACAATTCAAGGTCAAAGATCAAATATAAGAAATCAATCCTTACCACATTGTCCGGAGCATATCTTTGTCAAGCATGAATGGATTTTTAAATAACTTGGCAGAAGTGACAAGTATATTGAGACGGAGTGTCGCGCACAAGAACCAGGTCCCTAGGTCCAAGGTCTTGGTCACAATTCAAGGTCAAAGGTCACATTTAAGAAATCATTCCTAAACACTTTATCCGGAGCAAATCTTTGTCCAGCATGGATGGATTTTCAAATAACCTGGCAGAAGTGACCAGCATGGTGAGAGTGTCGCGAGCTAGAACCGGGTCTCTTGGTCTAAGGTCAAGGTCACAATTCAAGGTCAAATTTAAGAAATAACTCGTAATCACTTTGTCTGGAGCAAATTTTGTCTAGCATGGACGGATTTCTAAATAACTTAGCAGAAGTGACAAGCATGGTGATGCGGAGTGTCCTGCGCAGGAACCAGGTCCCTAGGTCCTAGATTAAGGTCACAATTCAAGGTCAAAGGCGTAGTGGCAGAGTCAACTTTTCGTTTCCGCTCTCTAACTCGAGAACGAATTTAGCTATTGTAATGAAACTTCATACCTAGAAACCTTATTGCAAGACCTTGCTTTGGATTGCATATGAGGTGGTGGGGTCAAGGTCAAGGTCACTGTGACTAAAAATAGAAAAACAGTTTCTGCTCAATAACTTGAAACCACATTGAGATATTTTAATGAAACTTAATACATAGATACCTTATTTCGAGACCTCGCTTGGGATTGCATATGGGGTGGGTGGGGTTGAAGTCAAGGTCACTGTTACTAAAAATATAAAAACGCTTTCCGCTCAATAACTCGAGAACGAATTGAGATATTTTAATGACACTGCATACATAGATACCTTATATCAAGACCTCGCTTGGTATTGCGTATGGGGTGGGTGGGGTCAAGGTCATCATTACTAAAAATGGAAAAACGATTCCCGCTCAACAACTTGAGAACAAATGGAGATATTTTGATTAAACTTCATAAATAGATACTTTATATTGAGACCTCGCTTGGGATTGCATATAGGGTGGGTGGGGTAAAGGTCACTTTTACTTAAAATAAAAAAGCGGTTTCTCTCAATAGATTGAGAACACATTGAATACCATGACTCTACCTTATTAGTTTTTGAATTGTTTCTCTTTAGTCATTGAATCTTAACCCCGCAAAAGCTTCTTTGACGGGCGTATCTTTGTGACAATGGCACTCTTGTTGTAGTTGTATACGTACCGTAACGGACATCAAACTGAATGTGGGGTGAGAACTGGATTTTGTGCGAGAAATGAATTTGGTGGTTTGGGGGACGGGCTGATTTCTGTGAGAGAATTGAATATGGGATGAAAACTAAATGTGGTGTGAAAACTGTTTGTTTGTGCAATAATCGAACTGTAGGAGTAGGAGGTAGGAGAACACTAATAAGTCAATGTTCGTTGACCCTTCAGTTCGAGCAGTCCGTGATTACCAAATACTCCTCCGTCCTTCACAACGACGTCCTGGCGACTTCTACTCGGCCAACCTGTCACGTGTCCAGCCGGAGAGGGTTCCGGACGCCTGCAAGGAGGCCCCGGGCTCCACCGACATGGGCGACGTGTCGCACGTGGTTCCCGCCATCCACCCCATGTTCTACATCGGCGGAACCGCCGCCAACCACACCCGGGCGTTCGCCGCGGACGCAGGTGAGACTTAGAATGATCAGAAAGCGCACGCGCGATTACCGGTTCTAGGTTAGATACCAGTAAATCTTTGTGTATCCCTCCGTGGTCCAAAGTAGTGCCTATTATTAAAGAGTTCCTCTTCTCTTCTGGCATAAGAGCCATTTAGGTATCTCAGATATATGCCTTTTGTGGTTATTTCTAATATCCTATGCGTGTCTGCAACATTTTGGTGCATTTCATTGGAGGCTAACTTGAAAGGTGAACTTTTGGGGGGTGTTTACTGTGATATGGGGCTTTTGTCGAAATATGACTGCCGAAACCCTGTTTTCTACCGGTGCCTGCATTCAAGTGAGATGCATTTTCTTAGAAGTATCATGACATATCTTTTTTATTGCAAATTTTGGAAGAGTACAGATTGATCTTTAAATTGATACCAGGCTTGCACAATCTGAAATAAAGAAAATGCTAGAAAAATGCTTGGAAAGTGTGCCGTTTTATAATGGGACCCTATAGGAATTGGAATTACTGGTATCTAACCTTTAAGAAAACCAGGAACCGGCCATTTAGGGTCCACTTATACATACAATCCCCATGTAACTGTGTTATTTTTATTGCGTTTATTACTTTTCACGGGAATACATGTGAATAATATCATAACTGTCACATTATCTACGATGTTTAAAGCGAAACCTGTTTTTTTTCGGGTAAAAAAATGAAAAAAAAAAGTACGGAAACTCGCCGTTTGCAGCTCACAGCACATGGGATCATGTTATTCGCAAATATTACACGTTTTGTACCTTATTACTGTCCATTGCATTACAATAAGTCTAAATGAAGTGGTATTTTGACTGGTTTATTTGATTTAGGTGCGAATTTTAGTTCACGCTCCCCATACAATCCAAGTACTGAAGCGCAAGCCAGATGGCTTATCGTGTGTCATTCTCAAATGCGTTTTTGGGGCATTTCTACATAGCGGATCGACCTGAAATTTTGCATGTGTGGTACAAGTAGGTTAATAATTATGTAGAAGAGTGTGTTTTTTTCATGATAGCAACATTTTGAGTTTTCTTTAAGATTAGATACCAGTAAATCATTGTGTATCCCTCCGTGGTCCATTCAAAAGTAGTGCGTATTACTAAAGAGTTCCTCTTCTCTTCTGGCATAAAGCCATTTAGGTATCTCAGACATGCCTTTTGCGGTTATTTCTTATATCCTATGCGTGTCTGCTACATTTTGGTGCATTTCATTGGAGGCTAACTTGAAAGGTGAACTTTTGGGGTGTGTTTACTGTGGTATGGGGCTTTTGGCGAAATATGACTGCCGAAACCCTGTTTTCTACCGGTGCCTGCATTCAAGTGAGATGCATTTTCTTAGAAGTAACATGACATATCGTTTTATTGCAAATTTTGGAAGAGGGCAGATTGGTCTTTAAATTTATACCAGGCTTGCACAATCTGAAATAAAGGAAATGCTAGAAAAATGCTTGGAAAGTGTGTCGTTTTATATTGGGACCCTATATGAATTGGAATTACTGGTATCTAACCTACTACAAGCTCTTATTATTACATAGATTATTAATTATGCGAGACGCAGGTGTGACGTGGAGTTGGCAAAGAACGCATGCGTGGTTACCGGTACTACAAGCTCCCATTCCTTCGCCGATCATTTAGGCCACAAACCATTAAATCGAATCTCCATAGGGTCCCGTAGTAATAGTAGCAAAATCCCCACGTGTTATTAGTATGTTTACATATCTTTAAAATTCGGCAAGCCTGGTCAGGGGTCATATTCCAGAAACATTTTAAGTTTATCTGAAAATATTTTAACTTTTTGTTAGGTAATATTTTTAAAACTACATAATTCTATAGATATACATTAATGAATATAATCACAGTTAAGTAAAACGTAGTTAATAATGAGTTGATAATTAATAAACATTCAGCAGAATGCCATGTATTTTAAGGTTTAGGATAAGATTTCAGTTAAGATGTTTCTGGAATACGACCCCAGATATACGTCTTCTGGTTCATTTGGGGTTGGGCACGGACGCATTAAATTATAGAACATAAAACGGAGAAAGAATGTGCAAATGAAAGCATGAAAAATAGAAGAAATATTCAGTATATTCCAGACGCTTTTATGCATAATATATTTAAGAAATAATTGTCAATTTATCGTTGTTTATCGGTCAGTAAACAATGATTTGGAGTTCTGATTCGTAGGAATTAAACCTCGAGAGCGTTAGCCCGAGTGGTTTAATAGCCACGCATCAGAACGACAATTGGTTGTTTATTTACAGATTATCACTGATAATGCGAAAATTATTTCGATTCTAAAATGACCTTACATTTAATTCTGCAATTACAATGCAAACTATATTTTCAAGTTTCGGAACTATTTTTCGCGTTTTTTATTGGAGATTTACGAACGGAATTTTTTCTTTGTCTACAGAAACTCTGCGCTTTTCATGTTAAAATAATAATAATAATAATAATAATAATAATAATAATAATAATAATAATAATAATAATAATAAGAAGAAGAAGAATACGAATTTATATTAAGCTAGATTATAACTTTTTTACAATGTGATCTTCGAAATTTGACAACATGCGCATTCAGTTACACAAACACATTCGAAATTATTTATAAATTTATGAAGAAAAATAAATAAATATAAAAATCACAAAGACAAATTTCTAACGGCAAAATAGATATTATATTTGAATAATCGGAATCATACGTAAAGCATTTCTAAGTTCATAAAAATATTTCTTATATCTATATTTAACAGTATTCCCATTTGTTGTACATGTAGTGGAATTCCACACTTGTTTTGAAAAGAAAAAAATGAAAAAATATCGTTATATTCTGTGTTTCACGGAAATTGGTATACTGTAGAGAAGTGTTGACAGATCACAGTTCAACGTTCACAGCACGAGACGCACGTGTTTCAGGTGACCGCCGTGCGCAGTCGTACACGCTGCTGCAGGCCAAGGCGCTGGCGATGACCGGAGTGGACATTCTCACTGACCACGACCTGATGACCGCCATCACCGCTGAGTTCCAACATGGAGGAACGCGAATCCGCCGAATAAATAAATTAAAATACGCTTATATTACGTGCTACTTAACCCAGATTCCGTCGAATAATAAATATTCTAACGATACTCGCTAATTTTTCTTTACACAAAGAACACAATTATCGTTGTTAAACTACGCAAAAAGGTGCCCCGATTCTGAGCGGATCGTAGTAAAAAGTAGTTCCAGTTCAGTTGCAATGATGTTGTCAAATCATGTAAGAATCGAAATAATTTTCGCATTATCGTTGTTTATCGGCCATTGGCTATTAAATAGTTCGGGCTAAGCCCTCCTGGTTTAATTAGTACGCATCAGAACTCCAAGCAGTTATTCATTTATAAACTGTGTCAAGTTGCGGCCATTAAGCAGCTATTCATTTATAAACTGTGTCAAGTTGCGACCATTAAGCAGTTATTCATTTATAAACTGTGTCAAGTTGCGGTCATTAAGCAGTTATTCATTTATAAACTGTGTCAAGTTGTGGTCATTAAGCAGTTATTCATTTATAAACTGTGTCAAGTTGCGGTCATTAAGCAGTTATTCATTTATAAACTGTGTCAAGTTGCGGTCATTAAGCAGTTATTCATTTATAAACTGTGTCAAGTTGCGGTCATTAAGCAGTTATTCATTTATAAACTGTGTCAAGTTGCGGTCATTAAGCAGTTATTCATTTATAAACTGTGTCAAGTTGCGGTCATTAAGCAGTTATTCATTTATAAACTGTGTCAAGTTGCGGCCATTAAGCAGTTATTCATTTATAAACTGTGTCAAGTTGTGGTCATTAAGCAGTTATTCATTTATAAACTGTGTCAAGTTGCGGTCATTAAGCAGTTATTCATTTATAAACTGTGTCAAGTTGCGGTCATTAAGCAGTTATTCATTTATAAACTGTGTCAAGTTGCGACCATTAAGCAGTTATTCATTTATAAACTGTGTCAAGTTGCGGTCATTAAGCAGTTATTCATTTCTAAACTGTGTCAATTTGCGACCATTGAGCAGTTATTCATTTCTAAAATATATTCGAGTGTCAAGTAGCCTGAATTGCAAGCATGTATACATGTATTTACAAAATGGAGCGTTATTACTTCCGCTTTAAGAAGTCATTATGCTTTCGCCGACGTTGGTTTGACTGGGTGTATGTTTGTAAGTTAACAAGTTTACGCTTAAGTTTTGAACGAATTTGAGGGATAATTTCACCGAAGGTTGGAAACGGACCAATGAACAAGTTATTAGATTTCGGTGGTAATCCGAATGACTGTCTGGATCCAGGAATCGAATCACCGTCCTAACCCATGTTTGTTTTTTTTTAAGTTTTGGCTTCTTTGCGGAGATGTTTGTTTTCCGAATGCTTTATACAGCAAAATTATTGAATCTTCGCCTTAAAATTCACGCCATTGCTCTATCGAGCTCATGGCACATAACATAGCCGGGGTTTCGCAAAGAAAATTGTGCGATCACGCCAACCTTAAAAATCGTTTGCCTTTGCCTACCCATGCAAGGTTGCTGGTATCGGGTAGGTAGGTAGGTAGGTAGGCATTTTTTTTTTGGGGGGGGGGGGTGAATGCAAATTTATAAACGATCCATTTAGCGTCTGTTAATATATCAAGAGCTTGGTAGCAATAATTTTTATAATTAGACATTGAATGCTGAAAAACAACCCGTTGTTTTCAGAGGTTTGATAAAACATTAGTACAATTACATTTTGATATGGCCTATTATAAGCAAGGGTCTAGCTGATACAGTTAATTTATTAACCAAATGGAAACAACCGAAATGAAAGAAGAGCGAGCTTTTATTTAACCCAAAGAAAAAATAGACCATTCGGCATTTAAAATTACAAAAAAAGACTGGTTTGATTTAACAAAGATAAATCTTTTCAGTCGATACTTTTTCGTCGGGTAGGCAGGCAATGGCGAAGATAATTAATTTTCATGTGGGCTCATCCGAAAAATTCCTTGATTTTGATCTTTATTTATATTGACAGTGGGTGGGTGTTTTAAACTTAAAAAGAGCCAAACTTTTGTTGGATATTTGTATTGAAAAAAAATCAGTATATCGTTAACATGTATAATTTTCTAAAACCGTTGGAACCTAGGCAATAGCTGTTTAGGTTCAGAAGATGTGTAATATTTTTCTGTCGCCCCCTCGTGTTTTCCCAATACCCAGAATTATCGACTCTTCAAACTGGGCCGTAATGAAAGCTGGCTATGGGACGGTCAATACAAGTGCAAAAATATGTATGTAGAAAAATGACTGTATGCTTATAAATCAAAATTGTATTATTATGGAGTGCATTTTATTTTACACACTTATGTATGTCTATACCTCCTATGAATGTTTAAGAGATAAACGGGATTTCTTTACACATACCAACTGATAAATTTGTTTGAAATTATGGTGAGATAACTCATGCTAAGTGGAAGACAACACGCATCTGTGTCCCTTAAGTTGTAGATGATGATGCTGACGATGAAATCGATGCTGCTACTGATGATGATGATGATAGGTAAAGATCTAGAGCAAAATAGCAGGGTGCTGCACCCTGCTCCTTTTTGGTTCCCCCCCTGCTGCCCCTCTGGACTGGTTAACACAGAACTGTTGAATATCGTTTGAAATTTAATATATTAATGCAGATTTTCTATGACAATTGAGAAGACTGTACCTAAAAACCTAAATTACAATCATTGGACTAATCAATACCCCGTATTAAGCGAATTACTAGAAAAATTTAACAGACTGGTCCAAATTTACATCGCGCTTCTTAATAGCAGCACCCTGTACCTTTGTGATCCTAGATCTTTCCATGTGATGAATATGATGTCGACGACAATGCTGCTGCTGCTGCTCCAGCTGCTGCAGCTGATGATGATGAAGGATGATGAAGGATATGATGATGATGGTGATGGTGATGATGATGATGATGATGAAGGATATGATGATGATGATGATGGTGATGAAGGATATGATGATGATGATGATGATGATGATGATACCGATGGTGGGGGTGGTGTTTACGGCCTATTACATCTGCCCCACTCCGTGCGCATGTGTAGGTTGTGTGTCTGTGGCTGCAAGGGGTCTGCATGGTGCTTTACGCCTATAGGAACATAAAGCCAGTTTCAGGAATTTATTTGAAATTGTTATAGGTATGCTCTAAGGATGGCACAGTAAAGGTAACAGTGGTGTCATGGATATGGTGTCCGCCTCGGGCGGTCGTGAGTTCGTTCCCTACTCGGGGAGCGTTCGAATGATCTTTCTCAAAAGACACCAGGTACTGGTTCTTTGCAGAAAACGGACTCGAAAGTGTCTCAATTAGCCACTTGCTGTCGACACAATCGAGCTTAAATAGGTTTAAACTGTGGATATCAGCTTATTTCAACGAATGTACGAGCACGTAAAACAACTGCGTTGGTCATAAGTTAAAGCGCTTATTTAATGCACCTATCAATATTTTCCCCCAGAGGGGGGGGGGGGCGGCGTGCAAACCCAGAGGAATTAGACTTATTGTACTTTGGGGGGTCTAATTCCCCACCCTAGAGCCAAGCATTTTTGTCTAAATCCCGTCAATGGGGGATTCTTCATTGGTGTATCAAATGGTCTGAGGGCCAATATAACCAGGATCTAAAATCCGAACAAAGTCTAGTTCCCTGGACCCGGAATCATTCGGCGTGTCAAATTCCCGCCCATAGGGAATTGCTTTCAGTCTAAAGTCCCGTATATGCCCGCCGCTCCACCCTGGGGGAAAATACTGATAGCTGCATTACAGGAAACGAAATTGTTTGATTGGCAAGACTATGTATACCATAAGTGGATTTATAATGTGGATATGATTCTCAAAATGAAAGTTGGTGGGTGCGCCTAGCATAGTCCACACAAACATATCAGGCATATTTAGGTCTCAATGGTGTAATGGACATGGTGTCCACCTTGCGATCGGGGGTCGTGAGTTCGATCCCTACTCGGTTGGTAGTTGCAGCTTGGTAGATGTATGTTTGAGTCTGTTTGCTTCAACATTATAAGCACATACAGGTGTTAAAAAATCAGAACTTGATTAAAATTGATTAAAATATACGTAATACAACAGTGGCGGTTTAGCAATTCGGCCTAGTACAGTAACGTCATTCAGACATTCGCACGCGCGTCACCTCTGTTACAGTTACGTCATTCAAACATTCACACGCGCATCACCACTGTTACAGTTACGTCATTCAGACATTAACACGCGCGTCACCTCTGTTACAGTTACGTCATTCACGTCATTCAGAAATTCACAAGCGCGTCACCTTTGTTACAGCTACGTCATTCAGACTTTCACACGCGCGTCACCTCTGTTACAGTTACGTCGTTCAGACATTCACACGCGCGTCACCTTTGTTACAGCTACGTCATTCACGTCATTCAGAAATTCACATGCGCGTCACCTTTGTTACAGCTACGTCATTCAGACTTTCACACGCGCGTCACCTCTGTTACAGTTACGTCATTCAGACATTCACACGCGCGTCACCTCTGTTACAGTTACGTCATTCAGACCTTCACACACGCGTCACCTATGTTGCAGTTACGCCATTCAGACATTTACACGCGCGTCACCTCTGCTACAGCTATGTCATTCAGATACTAGTATTCACACGCGTGTCTCCTCTGTTACAGTTACGGCGTTCAGACATTCACACACGCGTTACCTCTGTTACAGTTACGTCATTCAGACATTCACACACGCGTCACCGCTGTTACAGTTAAGTCATTCAGACATTCACACTCGAGTCACCTCTGTTAGAGTTAAGTCATTCAGACTTTTTGCGCGCATCACCGCTGTTATAGTTACGTCATTCAGACATTCACACGAACGTCATCTCTGTTACAGCTACATCATTCAGACATTCACACGCGCGTTACCGCTGTTACAGGTACGTCATTAAGACATCCACACGCGCGTCACCTCTGTTACAGTTACGTCAATCGAAATTCACTCGCGCGTCACCTCTGTTACAATTACGTCATACAGACTTTTGCACGCGCGTCACCTCTGTTACAGTTACGCCATTCAGACTTTTTTTCACGCGCGTCACCCCTGTTACAATTACGCCATTTAGATATTCACACGCGCGTCACCGCTGTAACAGTGACGTCATTTAATGATAAATTTAAGTTCATTCTTACATCAGTTTTATTGATAAAAACTGACTATACACGCAGATTAAAACGTGTGATTTTAGTAATTTTTCTAGACTGTATACACAGTTATGAAATTATTTAAATCTGCAGCAAATATCGAATATATTTACGCCGATAAATGATACAACGTTGTCCTTCTGATGGTGCGGCTTCTAATGTTTTATGGTGGGTTTTTTTGTTCTGCAAGCATAATATGCGAAAAGGAGCATGTCTTCTTACGCCCCAGGGCTCGTATTCAAAAATAATCTTAGTCGAAAATTAAGAAAAATCTCAAATTTTATACTCCGATTTTCTGACAATCAATACATGGTTTAAAGATTTTGAACCAAAAGATGGAAATATAATTTGTTGGAAGTTAACATTTAGCATCGTTCAGACAAATATTTCAAAGCTTGGGTTTGAAACGCAATTTCTAATTTTGACTTATTTTCAACTTAAGTTAAGGATGACTTAAAAATATTTTTAAATACGGTCCCTGGATGACTAACCCGAATAGTGCTTTTTTTTAATTTACCAGTTTACTATAACAAAACAAATTTACTCCGAGCGTTTTCCACGTGGATTTCAATGAGCGCTTTTTTCACGTGAATGGCGTAAAATTTGTATCGAGTTTTTTTTTATTGGTTTTGGAATGTTGAAACGTCGATTGTGATTCGGCGATATTTACTGCGCATGAATACATTGAAAAAAAAGGCGCGCGCGCACCATTTGTTCGTTGTTCCCGAGCAAGATGGATGTCATAAAACCTGACACAGCGGACTAATTCAATCCAGAACTTCAAAAATATGGTTATAACGGCTGAACTTGTAAATGTAAGTCTTTTGTTTTAATTTTATATATTTTTAATGTGTACAAAACGAAACTGTTCGAAGAATGTTATGTAGTTATATTTAACATAATATTGTAAAAGTATTTTAGCACTGTAATTTTGTACGGAAATTAAGTGATTGAATTCTACTTTATATAGAGTTTCAGCCTTGTGCCATGTTACCTTCCGTAACTTGGTTAAGTTCGAATTTGCAACTTAAGTTTGAAGTTACGAAATCTTGAAATAGGTTTTACACATGTTTGTACAACATTGCACATATTATTTTCTTTTCGAACGTAATACTGCTATACATATATATTACCTTAATTGTTCGTAGCATAGATTCGTTTTTGTTGTTGTATTTTTCAGTACAGAACAAACCTCGTTCTAAACCACCACTTTCTATGCCACGTGATCCAGCGTTCATCGGTCTCCCGTAGACGCTTTCTTCCGGTTTCACTCTCTGGGTCGCCAAGTTGACAGGTTTCATCGATCTCGTGTATACGCATTCCTCGCTTCGACGGTGCTCCTGTTTCGAAACGATTGCGGTATCGAGGCCGGATGCTATAGGATACCAGCAACAGATAAGTCATTGTGAAATCACGCGCTCACGTAATTGGCAATTCTAGTTTTGTGATAAGATCACTATCTCTAAGTTAAATAGATTTGAATATATTATCCCGAAAAATGTTTAATGTTTATTTTAAATAGCATTGTCTAATGCATTATTCCGTTAAATATACCCTTCTTATATTGTATACATAAATGGCAGCTTTAACTCAAAATTCGCGTTTGGGGTGTACAGGAATTTGACTTTTGATGCATAGACATTTACGTTATTTAGATTAACATTTGGCTTTAACTATGTAAATGTTAGTCGGAAAAGAGGAGAATTGTTTCTGTGAATTCTCAAGACAAGGCCCTGTCAAATCAGGCGACAAGATGGAAAGGGCGCCCCCACCCTGCCGTCTGGCTTGTCAAGATCATGCCTTGGGAGTTCAAAGGAATAAATATGAGTCTTTGCTGATGATCATAAAATGGGATTGAGAAAATTTAGAAAAGCCCACAATGCTAAAGTTTTAGTTGTCCTTGATGTTTAAGATTATGATGAGGAGGAGGAGGAGGAGAAGGAGGATGGGGAGGATGGGGAGGATGGAGATGATGATGAGGAGGATTATATGTGATCATTGGTACATGTATCCACAATAATTAATGTTTTATTGATTTATCTGTGTATTTCTGCTTTGTATTTTTGATGTGGTGACCAAAGTGATCGCTATGCTGCTCAAGTGCCGTTTTTTTCAATATCTACTCCGACCGTGCTTAGAACAACAAGAAAGCGATGCGGACCAGAGCTGGATGCAGACGACAATGATGGCGATAACACGAGCTAAGTTTTATACTTGTTATGTTGATGATAATTTTCAGACTTAGCAGGTGATAGCCAGTACTCGATGCAACAGAGTCCGAGACAGTCGCCACACAAAAGTTCGATGCATACGACTTCCGAAATAGATTCAGTCAACAATGGATGAGATAATAACCTGAGATAAGTGTTATTTTATGTTCTACAAGATCCTTAAGATATGGTTATTCTATGACTATGTATTTTACTGGATTGTAGCTACCCATGAGACACACAATTTATTCGCGATTTGATAAAAACACGTGCTCTTTAAGCAATTCGGTTTCACAAGAATTCAGAGAGGCACGACAATTTCAAGAAATAACCATTAAAACCAGAGTTCGTTATTGTAAATGCATTTTTATCAGAGACAATAAACGTACGGCATTCTTTCAGATGATTCAGACGCTAAACCAAGCTGGATGCAGACGACAATTTTGCTCCCATGAAAACCATGACGCATGCGCAGGAAACCGTTGGAGGACAACATGACAAGGAAACCAACTGATTCGAAGAGCGTGTACGGTAAAAAAACAACTCTTGTTTATGAATAATCGTATACTGTATTTACTTTTGTTAATTTTTACACGTGTTATGCCTAATACAATAAAAACATTGATTTGTGAAAGAAAATTATTATAGTTCTATATTAAATAACTTTTAATTATGTTTTCATAATGTTGTTTTTTTTTGCCATACATTTAAAGATACTGCGTGCAAGTAACGGTCAATACTCTAACAGTGGAAGTATTGTAACCGTGATTTGTAACACTTAAGATTGGCAATGATTTAATAATTAAATAATTCATTTATTATAATTTTAGTAGCCATAGTAGCAGTCTTAGTCAGCAGACATCAACGCCCTTTTGCCGAGGACAACCAAACCCCGTTGCCAACAACAACCACACCCCGTTGCCAACAACACCCCGTTGCCAACAACAACCACACCCCGTTGCCAACAACAACCACACCCCGTTGCTAACAACACCCCGTTGCCAACAACAACCACACCACGTTGCCAACAACACCCCGTTGCCAACAACAACAGCCCCCCGTTACCGACCGAGGACAACAACACCCCGATGATAATACAACAACAACACCCGTTGCCGACAACAACACCCGTTGCCTGGGACAACAACACCCGTTTCCGACAACAACACCCGTTGCCTGGGACAACAACAACCCGTTACCAATAACAACACTCTATCGCCTAGGACAACACCACCCCGTTACCAACAACATCAATACCCCGTTGCCGAGGACAAGAACCCGTTGCAGAGGACAACAAAATCCCGTTGCCAGCAACAACAACTCCCATTTACCGAGGACGACATCACCCGTTACCAGCAACAAAAACAACCCGTTGCCTAGGACAACCACACCGCGTTGTCGAGACAACTACACCCCGTTGCCGAAGACGATCACACCCCGTTGCCGACGACAACAACATACCGTTGCCGAAGACAACCACACGCTGTTGCCGAAGACGACCACACCTTGTTACCGAGGACAATAACACCCCGTTGCTGAGGACAACCACACCCCGTTGCTGAGAACAACCACACCTTATTACCAAGGACAACTACACCCCGTTGCCGAAGACAACCACACACCGTTGCCGAGGACAACCACACACCGTTGCCGAGGACAACCACACCCCGTTGCCGAAGACAACCATACACCGTTGCCGAGGACAACCACACCACGGTCCCGACGACAACCACACCCCGTTACCGAGGATATCCACAGCCCGTTGCCGACGACAACTACCCGGCGTTGCCGAGGACAACCACAACCTCTGTTGCCGAGGACAACCACAACCCGTTGCCGAGGACAACCACACACCGTTGCCGACGACAACCACACCCTGTTGCCGAGGACAACCAAACCCCGTTGCCGAGGACAACCACAATCCATTGCTGAGGACAACCGCACCCCATTGCAAACAAAAAAAACATCCCGTTGCCAATAACAACAACACCCCGTTGCCAACAACAACACCCCGTTGCCTACAAAAATGACACCCCGTTACCAAGGAAAACCACTTTCTGTTACAGAGGACAACCTCACCCCGTTGCTGAGGACAACCTCACCCCGTTCCCCACAACAACCACACTCCGTTGCCGAGGACAACCACAACCCGTTGCCAATGACAACCACACCCCGTTGCCAATGACAATCACACCCAGTTGCCGACGTCGAACAAACTTCGATTTAGACGATCTGTATACGATGCAGTGGACAGCCGGAACTCGATGCCGACAATATACAATGACGCATGCGCAAGCGACCAGTTAAGCACAATAAATATCACAACAAAAACAGAACGTAAGAACAAATACAGTAAATTTTGATCATATATTGTTTGCTATACAATATATTTTCCTGCTTTTCGTACTGCAGTACTATATTATTTTGTTCTGGCACAGGACAAAAACAGTTTTATTTGAATACTCCTGATAAAATTGTCAGTTTTTTTTTTCAATAGAGAAAAAAATAGCTTGTTCTAAACCTCCACTTTTACATGTCACGTGATCCAAAAATATAACTTTTATCGGTCTCCTATAGACGCTTTCTTCCAGTTCCAGTCTTTGGGCCGCCAAGTTAACCGGTTTCCTCGATCTCGTGCAGACGCAATCCTCGCTTCGACGGTGCTCCTGTTTCCAAACGATTGCGGAGACGAGGCCGGTTGCTATTGGATACCATCAACAGATAAGTCAAACTGAAATCACGTGTTCATGTCATTTAAAAGTCTAAATTTTTATTAAAGGCACTACCTCTCAAATTAATTAGAAAGTGTGAAATCTTCAGTTTCTAATGTATTAATCCGTATGTTTAAAAGTATTAATTAAAGCTCAATTGTGTCGAAAGTCAGAGGCATATTGAGACATTTTAGAGTCCGTTTACTGGGTAGAACCAGTACTTGGTTAATTAAAAAAAATATTTTGAACGCTTCCGAGTAGGGATCGAACTCGCGATCTCGCGACGGCAAGGCGGACTCCATATCCATTACACCACTACGGCCTCTTTTAATCCGTTAAATATACACTTTTTAAATTGACATTGTGTACGCAAATGGCAGCTTTGACTTACAATTCAGTATTGGGGTGTAACAAGATTTTTTTTTAATAAATGGACGACATTTATCTGTGTTATAAGATTAAAACTGTAATTTAACTGCTCAGTTTATTAAATTAAAAGTCGGAAAAGATGAGTGTTTGTTTCTGTGAATTATAAAACAATGCCCGGTCAAATCAGGCGACAAGATGAAAAGGGTGCCCCACCCTGCCGTCTGGCTTGTCTGGGTCATGACCTGGCAGTTTAAAGGAATAAATACGAATCTCTTCTAATGATCAAAGTAAACGGGTTGGCAAGACCTTTGGATACTTGCGTCCAAAGTTTAAGTTGCCATTTGCGTTTATTATAATAATTATAATAATAATAATTACCTGTAGATTAATGTTCTATAGCAATGAACACAGTGTCGTACAAAAACAAAACTGTGGCATGCAATAAAATGTAAAAATGTGAAATAAATGTTATGTCTATTGATTGTTTTTATTTCAGCGTTATATCTGACGTGTTGTGCAAGTGATTGATATGCTGCAGTTTTTATTTCAGCGTTATATCTGACGTGTTGTGCAAGTGATTGATATGCTGCAGTTTTTATTTCAGCGTTATATCTGACGGGTTGTGCAAGTGATTGATATGCTGCAGTTTTTATTTCAGCGTTATATCTGACGTGTTGTGCAAGTGATTGATATGCTGCAGTCTTTATTTCAGCGTTATATCTGACGTGTTGTGCAAGTGATTGATATGCTGCAGTTTTTATTTCAGCGTTATATCTGACGTGTTGTGCAAGTGATTGATATGCTGCAGTTTTTATTTCAGCGTTATATCTGACGTATTGTGCAAGTGATTGATATGCTGCAGTTTTTATTTCAGCGTTATATCTGACGTGTTGTGCAAGTGATTGATATGCTGCAGTTTTTATTTCAGCGTTATATCTGACGTGTTGTGCAAGTGATTGATATGCTGCAGTTTTTATTTCAGCGTTATATCTGACGGGTTGTGCAAGTGATTGATATGCTGCAGTTTTTATTTCAGCGTTATATCTGACGTGTTGTGCAAGTGATTGATATGCTGCAGTTTTTATTTCAGCGTTATATCTGACGTGTTGTGCAAGTGATTGATATGCTGCAGTTTTTATTTCAGCGTTATATCTGACGGGTTGTGCAAGTGATTGATATGCTGCAGTTTTTATTTCAGCGTTATATCTGACGTGTTGTGCAAGTGATTGATATGCTGCAGTTTTTATTTCAGCGTTATATCTGACGTGTTGTGCAAGCGATTGATATGCTGCAGTTTTTATTTCAGCGTTATATCTGACGTGTTGTGCAAGTGATTGATATGCTGCAGTTTTTATTTCAGCGTTATATCTGACGTGTTGTGCAAGTGATTGATATGCTGCAGTTTTTATTTCAGCGTTATATCTGACGTGTTGTGCAAGTGATTGATATGCTGCAGTTTTTATTTCAGCGTTATATCTGACGTATTGTGCAAGTGATTGATATGCTGCAGTTTTTATTTCAGCGTTATATCTGACGTGTTGTGCAAGTGATTGATATGCTGCAGTTTTTATTTCAGCGTTATATCTGACGTGTTGTGCAAGTGATTGATATGCTGCAGTTTTTATTTCAGCGTTATATCTGACGTGTTGTGCAAGTGATTGATATGCTGCAGTTTTTATTTCAGCGTTATATCTGACGTATTGTGCAAGTGATTGATATGCTGCAGTCTTTATTTCAGCGTTATATCTGACGTGTTGTGCAAGTGATTGATATGCTGCAGTTTTTATTTCAGCGTTATATCTGACGTGTTGTGCAAGTGATTGATATGCTGCAGTTTTTATTTCAGCGTTATATCTGACGTATTGTGCAAGTGATTGATATGCTGCAGTTTTTATTTCAGCGTTATATCTGACGTGTTGTGCAAGTGATTGATATGCTGCAGTTTTTATTTCAGCGTTATATCTGACGTGTTGTGCAAGTGATTGATATGCTGCAGTTTTTATTTCAGCGTTATATCTGACGTGTTGTGCAAGTGATTGATATGCTGCAGTTTTTATTTCAGCGTTATATCTGACGTATTGTGCAAGTGATTGATATGCTGCAGTCTTTATTTCAGCGTTATATCTGACGTGTTGTGCAAGTGATTGATATGCTGCAGTTTTTATTTCAGCGTTATATCTGACGTGTTGTGCAAGTGATTGATATGCTGCAGTTTTTATTTCAGCGTTATATCTGACGTGTTGTGCAAGTGATTGATATGCTGCAGTTTTTATTTCAGCTTATATCTGACGTGTTGTGCAAGTGATTGATATGCTGCAGTCTTTATTTCAGCGTTATATCTGACGTGTTGTGCAAGTGATTGATATGCTGCAGTTTTTATTTCAGCGTTATATCTGACGTGTTGTGCAAGTGATTGATATGCTGCAGTTTTTATTTCAGCGTTATATCTGACGTGTTGTGCAAGTGATTGATATGCTGCAGTTTTTATTTCAGCGTTATATCTGACGTGTTGTGCAAGTGATTGATATGCTGCAGTTTTTATTTCAGCGTTATATCTGACGTGTTGTGCAAGTGATTGATATGCTGCAGTTTTTATTTCAGCGTTATATCTGACGGGTTGTGCAAGTGATTGATATGCTGCAGTTTTTATTTCAGCGTTATATCTGACGTGTTGTGCAAGTGATTGATATGCTGCAGTCTTTATTTCAGCGTTATATCTGACGTGTTGTGCAAGTGATTGATATGCTGCAGTTTTTATTTCAGCGTTATATCTGACGTGTTGTGCAAGTGATTGATATGCTGCAGTTTTTATTTCAGCGTTATATCTGACGTGTTGTGCAAGTGATTGATATGCTGCAGTTTTTATTTCAGCGTTATATCTGACGTGTTGTGCAAGTGATTGATATGCTGCAGTCTTTATTTCAGCGTTATATCTGACGTGTTGTGCAAGTGATTGATATGCTGCAGTTTTTATTTCAGCGTTATATCTGACGGGTTGTGCAAGTGATTGATATGCTGCAGTTTTTATTTCAGCGTTATATCTGACGTGTTGTGCAAGTGATTGATATGCTGCAGTTTTTATTTCAGCGTTATATCTGACGTGTTGTGCAAGTGATTGATATGCTGCAGTTTTTATTTCAGCGTTATATCTGACGTGTTGTGCAAGTGATTGATATGCTGCAGTTTTTATTTCAGCGTTATATCTGACGGGTTGTGCAAGTGATTGATATGCTGCAGTTTTTATTTCAGCGTTATATCTGACGTGTTGTGCAAGTGATTGATATGCTGCAGTTTTTATTTCAGCGTTATATCTGACGTGTTGTGCAAGTGATTGATATGCTGCAGTTTTTATTTCAGCGTTATATCTGACGTGTTGTGCAAGTGATTGATATGCTGCAGTTTTTATTTCAGCGTTATATCTGACGTGTTGTGCAAGTGATTGATATGCTGCAGTTTTTATTTCAGCGTTATATCTGACGGGTTGTGCAAGTGATTGATATGCTGCAGTTTTTATTTCAGCGTTATATCTGACGTGTTGTGCAAGTGATTGATATGCTGCAGTTTTTATTTCAGCGTTATATCTGACGTGTTGTGCAAGTGATTGATATGCTGCAGTTTTTATTTCAGCGTTATATCTGACGTGTTGTGCAAGTGATTGATATGCTGCAGTTTTTATTTCAGCGTTATATCTGACGTGTTGTGCAAGTGATTGATATGCTGCAGTTTTTATTTCAGCGTTATATCTGACGGGTTCGTGCAAGTGATTGATATGCTGCAGTTTTTATTTCAGCGTTATATCTGACGTGTTGTGCAAGTGATTGATATGCTGCAGAAGTGCCATTTCTATGAGGCTGATTCCCAGGACACCCCAAACTCCGTTTTGCTGCACGCAGGCGACAACTAGAGATTGGTGCAGGCGACAACTAGAGATTGGTGCAGGCGACAACTAGAGATTTTTGCAGACGACAACTAGCAATTGGTGCAGGTGACAACTAGAGATTGGTGCAGGCGACAACTAGAGATTGATGCAGGCGACAACTAGAGATTGATGCAGACGACAACTAGAGATTGGTGCAGGCGACAACTAGAGATTGGTGCAGGCGACAACTAGAGATTGGTGCAGACGACAACTAGAGTTTGATGCAGACGACAACTAGAGATTTTTGCAGACGACAACTAGAGATTGGTGCAGGCGACTATGGATGGCGACGATAACACGAGCTAAGTTTAATTCTTAATCTGATGATTAAAATTTTCAGGCTTTGCTTAAGTCAACAAGAGCTGTATGCCGACGGCATTCCGAGCACGATGCAGACGATCTTCCGGGCACGATGCAGACGACATTCCGGGCACGATGCAGGCAACCTTCCTGGCACGATGCAGACGACAAACAGAGTTTGAGGCAAACGACATTCAGAAGCCAAATTCAGCCGACAATGAATGACAACGAACCACGAGCTAAGTTTTATTTTAAGGTTAGTAACCAGTTAATCATAATTTCATAGGATCCCAAGGTATGAGAGCAAAATGGCGTTTCTGTCACTTTCCTTTATTTCATCAGATGTTGCAACTCTCGTCCCATTTGAAAGATGCTTACCTCTATTTTCAAGATTTAAAATGTTACTTCTACAAATATGCATCTCACTTCATTGCAGTCACCCGTAAGATATACAAAATGAATTCGCCATTAGGACAAAACCAAAGGCTGCATATATAATATATATTAATTGTTTAATTTTTTAAGTAATTCGGTTTCACGATACATTAAATAGCACCGGCGACATGACTTCTTTAATTCAATATCCATTCAAGCCGGAGTCCATTATGCGAAAATCAGAAGATCCATTTGAAATACGACCCTTTCTCAGACGATACAGACGACAACCGAGCTGGATGCAGATCACGATCTTGCTTCCATGACGACAATGCAAAGGAAACCAATAGATGCCAAATAGTAACTCTAATGATGAGAAATTTCAGTGATTCTTTAACTTAAAAAAACAACAACAAATGAATGAGTTACAACCAATACACTAGCAATTGAAGTACTGTAAGTCTTATAAGGACATCCAAAGGTGGCAAAAAAACGGAAGCATATTTTTATTTTGTAGAAATAGATCTATAGGTTTCGTTTAAATTGTGTTCATTTTGCAAATAATTTCAGCAATATAGTAGCCAAACAGAACACAACGCGGACAACAAACAGACCACGATGCAGACAACAAACAGACCACAATGCTGACAACAAACGATACTGACAACAAACAGATCACGATGCTGACAACAAACAGACCACGATGCTGACAACAGACAGACCACGATGCTGACAACAAATAGACCACAATGCTGACACAGACCATGATGCTAACAACAAACAGACCACGATGCTGATAACAAACAGGTCACGATGCAGACAACAAATAGACCACGATGCTGACAACGAACAGACCATGATGCTGACAACAAATAGACCACGATGCAGACAACAAACATACCACAATGCAGACAACAAATAGACCACGATGCAGACAACAAATAGACCACGATGCTGACAAAAAACAGACAACAGACCACGATACAGACAACAGAACACGATGCAGACAACAAACAGACCAAAATGCAGACAACAAACAGACCACGTTGTTGACAACAAACAGACCACGATGCAGACAAACACAGACGCGCAAGTATGGTGGTGCTCGTATATTTTACCTGCTTCTTATGCGGTAATGAAATGTAAAGCTTTGATTTGCGTATGAGTGATATTTTTTCTGTTTTAACTTTTGTTTCTATTCTCTTGATGAGTTCCATTAAAGTTACATACCACATTAAGATAATAACATTATTATATTATTATAATTATTATTATGATTATTATGATGATGATGATTAATGATGATGATGATGATGATGATTATTATTATTATTATTGTTATTATTATTATTATTATTATTATTGTTATTATTATTATTATTATTATTATTATTATTTGCACGTACGCGAGCCTGATGCAGCTCGACGCCGACCAGCTCCATTCACTACCTCCACTCACTCGGTGCGCATGCGCAAGAGACTGCTCAAGGACAACAGCGATCCAATGGAAACCAACAGACCTAACGAGCATCAACAATAAATTTCTAATACAAGGATAAGCGACTTCTATTATTTGCATATAAAAGTTTATAAACAAATATCAACTTCTGTGACTTTCAGAACAGAACAGGACATTTTAGTTTGTAAATGAAGGCCTCCGACCCATTAAACTAGCATATAATAATACATGTACGTGATATTATTATTTGAAATATGCGCAACATGATATAAAAATATAAGCAAATAAAAATATCGTTTAAGTAATGCTTTACAATTTTAATTTAAATACGGTATTAATACAAATGTATTACTTTCATAGTATGGAAATGTACGGTACGGTTAGATACGGTATGGTTAGGTACGGTACGATACGGTAAGGAACGATATGGTACCGTACGATACGATACGGGAGGTACGGTACGCTACGCTACTTTACTGTACGTACTAACATGTGCGTAGGTTCTAATAAGATCATTATATTACCGTCCGTGTATACATGTATTCTAGTTCGGGCGGACATATGCATGGTTATTTTGGTTTTAATAATCCAAAATAGGACGTGCCTTTGTACATACGTTCGGATGCGTGCATTGGTTAATAAACCAATAAAAAGGTGTACGTTCGTATGAACGTACGCGAGTACATATACATTTCTATCTCCTAATTAGACCGTACAAACGTATTGACAAACGATTAAGCGCATGCATACATAAGTAGCTCCTAAATAGGGCTTAGTTTCTCATAGTGATGACAATACTGATGATCACGTTAAGTATAATGATAATAATGGTGATGACGAAAATAATTATTATGACGATGATGATGATGACGATGGTGACGATGATGGTGATGGTGATGATGACGATGATGATGATTATGATTACTGTATAATTATGCTCCAAATAATGATTTATTCGCTTGTCGCGATACAATTTCACCCTAAATTCTGTGAAAAATGTGATCCGTACGTATACCCCCTTTTTGGCCAATCATATTCTTCACACTTATTTAATGTGACAAATTAGATCCTATTCTTCACAGGCGTGTAAAAAATATGATTTGTGAAAAATATGATCCTACATAGCATACGAGCAATAAAGCACGTGCGTGTGACTTGGGTACAAACTAATATTATCAGTAATTTATAAAACCTGGCCTCTCACGCTCCAAATAAAATAAACAATATTATTTATGCTTTCCATTTGTTCCAATGTTCAAGGTCTGCAACACTGCACTTGAATGCATTACAAAAATGATAGTAAAATCGCAGGAAACCCGCGTTTACTGATTCCAACGTTGAGTTTACAATTGCCCTTTCTCTTCCGAAATCAGGCCATTTTTTTCTGTGTTTCGGGCAACCCGACTCTACTTAGCAAATAACCCCCGACCCTAAAATTTTCTCGACGATCGTTTTTTTTTCGCGAAATCTGTATTCGTCAGATATTAGATAATTTTAATGTTTTTTTTTTACCGTAATGTGTCTTTAAAAAAGTAAACAAAAACCTCAATCCCGACCCTACCTTACATTTTTGGAACCGTTGCCCGAAACACACAATTAATTTTTTAGCCTCACCATACAATTATATTTTCGACATTCATGCTAATAATAGATTGGTGACTATATATATATATATGATTCCACATTTATAGAGCACTCTTTTCATAATGGATGTACGTTCAAAAGTGCTTTACACTATATATACAATCAATGTATATTGTACATGCATATGTAAAAAATTCAGTGTCAATATAAAACACAACTATGGGCCCTGAACAATATTTTAAAGAACACATGTTGACAAAAGCTCCCACGGCGACTGTTCTTGTTATAACAGTAACATGTTCACCAGAAAGCAATGGCATCAGATTATTTACATTAGTATATTTATAGTTTTTTGTCACCGGTTACAAACAATACTGCTCAATTCAATAAAAAGAGAAATACATTATTAAATTATTAAATTACATGCATACGTTATCGTATTTTTAAATATGGAAAAAGATTTGCCACAAATACCAAAGACATTGGGAGATTTGGTAATCATGATCAGGCATAAAGATCGTAATCTAAGTAATATTGTAACTTGATACTCGCTAATGTTTATATGGACAAAGAAAAATATCATCGTTGTTAAACAACCCAATAAACAAAGCAAAAAGAAGTTCCGATTCTGAGCAGAGCATAGTAAAAATATGTTTCAATTACAATTGCAAAAATATAGGTCAACTCACCTTAAAAGCGAAATAATGTTCGCATAATTAGTGTTTATCGAGCACTAAACAACTCTTTGTCGTTCTGATGCGTGGCTATTAAACAACTCGGGCTAACGCAATCTTGGTTTAATTTATACGCATCAGAACTCCAAACCGTTGTTTATTGGCCGATAAACAACGATTAATCGAAAATTATTTATAAATTAATTAATAGAAATGCGTCTTTGACTGCAAGTTGTTGTTTGATTTATGATCCTTTATAATCGTTCATTTGTGCATCATATTTTACACCATTTTCATAATTTGCAAAACAAACAGAACTCACGATCTCTCGATCCATTTCACTACTCCATCTTTATTTTTATACGAAACTATCCACTGAATAAAACATTCCATGTCCTTTTGGAACCGATATTTGCGTACATTATAAAAGAAATAATTTTCGATTTAAAGTTGTGTTATCGGCTAAAAAAAACGCATCAGAACGACAGATCGGTGTTTATTAGCCGATAAGCAACGATAATGCGAAAATTATTTCGATTCTAACATGACCTGACAACATTTTCTGCAATTACAGTGCGAAGTATACAGCTTCTGAACTATTTTTCGGGTTGTTTATTGGAAGTTTAACAACGATGAATTTTGTTCTTTGTGTATAGAAAACACCCTCGTGCGTTTTATATCAGTCATACAAAAGCAAAACATATATAATCATGCGTAAAAAGTCAAAGTTCATTGGATAGCGGAAACACCTAAAATGCCAATTTTAGATAATTCATTACCTTAACTCCACAATTCTTGGTGCGAGTTGGCTGATAATCGAACTCTGCCGAAATATTATGCCAACAAAGATTTTCATGAAGTTGTAAAAAGATCAGATGAAAACATTTGGACTTAGAGATTGTATATTATTCAAGGGCCATAACTCCACAATTCCTGGGACTATTTGGTTGATTATTGAACTTGGCCGTGATATTGTGCCAACAAACATTTTCAGGATGTGTTGTGAAGATCGGATAAAAACGGTTGGACTTTTAGAGCGGAAACGAAAGTGGTCTACCGATGGACAGACACACCGACATTAACAAATCAATATACCCCACCGTCTTTAATGGGGGGCATTACTAAAGCAGACAACACAATGATGTAACACGACAAAGTGACACAACACCGCAACAGATAACAGGCGACACAACGAAGTGACATAACCAGGCAACACAACGACATAACACAAGCACGCAACACAACGACGTAACACAACCAGGATACACAACCACGCAAAACAACGACGGAATTTAACCAGGCAACACAACGACGTAACGCAACCAGGCAACATTACGACGTAACACAACCAGGCGACACAACGACGTGACACAACTAGGATACACAACGACGTAACGCAACCAGGCAACACAACGACGTAACGCAACCGGGCAACACAACGACGTAAGGCAACCAGGCAACACAACTACGTAACACAAGCAGGCGACACAACGATATAACACAACCAGGCCACACAACGACGTAACACACCCAGGCGACACAACGACGTAACACAACCAGGCAACACAACGACATAACGCAACCAGGCGACACAACGACGTAACACAACCAGGCAACACAACGACGTAACACAAGCAGGTAACACAACGACGTAACGCAACCGGGCAACACAACGACGTAAGGCAACCAGGCAACACAACGACGTAACACAAGCAGGCGACACAACGATATAACACAACCAGGCAACACAACGACGTAACACAACCAGGCGATACAACGACGTAACACACCCAGGCGACACAACGACGTAACGCAACCAGGCAACACAACGACATAACGCAACCAGGCGACACAACGACGTAACACAACCAGGCAACACAACGACGTAACGCAACCAGGCATTACAACGACGTAACACAACCAGGCGACACAATGACGTAACACAACACAGCAACACAACGACGTCACGCAACCAGGTAACAAAACGACGCAAAGCAACCAGGCAACACAACGACGTAACAAAACCAGTCAACACAACGACGTTACGCAACCAGGCAATACAACGACGTAACACAACCAGGCAACACAACGACGTAACGCAACCAGGCAACACAACAACGTAACACAACATGGCGACACAACGACGTAACGCAACCAGACAACACAACGACGTAACGCAACCAGGCAACACAATGACGTAACACAAGCAAGCAACACAACGACGTAACACAACCACGCGACACAACGGCATGACACAACCAGGCGACACAACGAAATAACACACAAAAAACACCACCAACACAACCACGTTTATAATACATTTGAGTGTTATCGGTCTGAATTGTCAACGATTTAGTTCTGCTAGCTTATCACAAACCATGGCAGCACAGACGATTGCAATATCAGGACAGTTTATTCAAATGTCTTAAAATGTTGATATCGCATGATCATACTGAAGATCGTACATTAGGGGAATGTGTTAATGATCTTATACTTAGTGATTATCGATAAAAAAAAACATTAAGTAATCATAGGGAATAAAGGGCGTACAAATAAAGACTGTGCTGTAAGTGATCAAGGGTAATACAGATCTTACATATTATGATCATTACGAATCAAGACCGCTCACTAAGTGATCATCGTAAACAAAGATCATATAGAATGGGATCGTCACAAACAATGTTTCGTATACTGAACGTCGCGACGAATGATCGTTCAGTATCTAATTATTACAAATAAAGATCGTACACGAAGTGATGATGGTGAAAAATATCGTACATTACGTGAGCATCGGGAATACTTATCGTTTCACACGAGATCACCACGGATAAAGATCGTACATAGTGATTGTGACCCGCACTAACAGATCTAACATTTAGCAATTATCTAGAAAAATATCATAAATAAAGCAATTATTATAAAAATTATCAACATTTTATTAGAAATTACAAGCAAAAACTGAACAAAGGGACGCATACCATTAAAATATTGTGTGCAGCCTAGTTGTGAGGTTACACACGCACGATTCGGAGCCTCGCGTTTCAGTTTCAGAATGGTCCATTCACATGAAAGAAGTCAACAATATTTAAAGTCGTGGCCATTGTTTTTCAATCGGAAGAGGTAGTGAAAACAATAATTATTTTTGTTAAGTCCTTAAGATGTTTGCTCTCCAAGTTAACAGCTACATGCTGGTATTTATAAATGTTCGAAAATTCAGAAATTCTATAATAGGAGTTATATTCGCAATTATATTCCATTAATAGTATTTATCGAGCATATGTTCCAAAGGACTGTGACATTTATTACTTTGTTCGAGTTATATAATATTTTTTTTTAACTTCTTTTATTACCTAATTCCATATTTTGCTCATCCTGTATAGCACTTGTGTTTTGCATATGGCTAAAAAGCAACAGTATGCTTAAAAGCTAATAAATGGTTGTTGGTGTTGTTGATGGTGGTGGTGTTTTAACCTATTTTCAATTCTTTCTAAATATGGGCCCATGTGTCGCGCCTTTGAAGATTGTTTAGCTATCATGAGTTTGTGCGGGGACGGGAATGAGAAACACTACTCAGAAGCGTAAATCAGCCACACAAGTAGCGAATCGTATTCTCCTCCTTCGTCGAAAAACATGGTGCACGTGTACCAGTCAATATGCAACATGACGGAGTTGCACCTAGGTCAGGATTATAGTATTTGGGAATAGAGAGTGAATATTTTCATCGAAACAAATTTCATTCATTCGCTATAGAACATGTAAAATATACTTATGAAATAATTTTAAATTTAGAGTTGTTGATCGGCTAATAAACAACGATTTTGAGTTTTGATGCGTAGAAATTAAACCACGAGGGCGTTAGAACGACAAATCGTTGTTTATTAGCCGATAAACAACGATAATGCGAAGATTAGTTCGATTCTAACATGACCTGACAACAAATTCCGCAAACAATCAGAAATATTGTTTACAGTTTCGGGACTATTTGGTTCGAGGTGTTTCTTGGTACCGTTGTTTAACAACGGTAAATTTTGTTCTTTAACAATATAAAACATGGCGCTTGTCACGTTAGAATATTGATTTTAAATAACTTGGTAATGTATTCTATATCGGCTGTTTAAGTTAAATTAAACGGCAATTTTTACGTGACACGCGCAAAGTTTTCTAAAGAAAAACAAGAAATAATTCCGTTGTTAAATAGCCAACAAACAAATCGCAAAAGTAGTTTCGAAACTGTGAACTATAGTTCTCATTGTAATTGTCATTGTAATTGCAGAATATATTGTCATGTCATGTAAGAATCGAAATAATTTTCGCTTTATCGTTTTTTATTTGTAATAAACAAAGATTTTTCGTTCTGATGCACTTATATTTAAGAATCGATTCGATTAAATTTTCGATTTTTCGTTGTTTATCTGCCAATAAACAACGATCTGGTGCGTATGCATTAAAGGGTTAAATAACCACGCATCAGAACGACAAAAAACATTATTGGCCGATTAACAACCATAATGCGTTTTTTTTTTCGATTTTAACAATGACTTGAAAAATAGTTTTGCAATGGTAACGAAAACTATATTTTTTTAGTCTCCACTCAGAATTGGGACATATTTTTGCATTGTTCATTGGGTAGTTTAACAACGATAACTGTGTTCTTTGTCTATCGAAAAAATTGGGAATAACATCAGAACTCAAAACCGTTGTTTATTTACAGATAAGCAACTCAAAATCGAAAATTATTTCTTAATTATACACGAATGCGTGACGCCAAAAACATGCGACCAAACTTACCGGTAGTTTTCTCCACAGTTAAAGTTTATATAATTTAATAAGATATATTTGAAAGGGTCATTAAAGATAAAGCAACAACAACGTATTATGGTAAAACACGTGCCCGTGATTTATAGAGAACTTCATGTGAGTCTGGTTCTTTAGTTACATTTAGTTAATACCTCACCGTTGTTAACATGTTATACAACCATGATTCTGTTGCAGATGAAACGATTGTATCGATGAATTCACTTTTTGTGAATCACATGACAAAACAAGCCAGGCTAAAAAAAAAATAACTTTCTTTGCCATTGCCTACCTACCTGACGAAAAAGCCCATACTCAAAAGTTTTTTCTTTGTTAAATCAAGCCAGTTTTTTTTTTAATCCGAATATTCTTTTCGGATTCGTATTTTTATTTGGGTTAAATAAAAGCTCGCTCTTCTTTCATTTCGGTCGTTTTCCAATGGGTTAATAAAATTAACTGTATCAGCTAGACCCTTGCTTAAAATAGGCTATACCAAAATGCAATTCTATTCATGTTTTATGAAACTTGTGAAAACAACGGCCTCTTTGTCAATATATCAACAGACACTTTATTATATTATCCAAAGCAATGTCTGTATTATACGCTATATTTTGGCTCCAAATGGATCAGTAATGAATTTGCATAAAAAAATTGCCTACCTACCAGCTACCTTGGGTAGGCCAAGGCAAACAAACAATTTTTTAAGGTTGGCCCCAGCTTAAAACTGCAAAATTACGGAGTTTGTATGTGTCTGCGATTCCCGGTCTCTTCCTCTGAAATGCGTTTCTATACAATAGACATCCGTATTAACTGAATTTCAAAATGGTTTTGCTAATTAAATATGACAGCTTCAGACATTAAAATGCTCTAATCGATTTTGTATATACATGTGCGATATATGCACTTTGTATACAACAACAATTAACCGAAGTATCAGTACATGAACATTTTGGACACCCCTCGTATATTTCCTGTATAATTCCGTGCATTACTTAATGAAGCGATACAAACATTAAAGGTGCTCACTCGTGCTGGAAAATGCCAGTCATGTGACGATACTTTTCAATTCAGCATTACAACACAAAATTGTCACAACCAAACGATTCAACGACATGACATACCCAAACGATGCAACATGCAACGACGTGACATAACCAAACGATGCAACGACGTAACACAATCAAACGATGCAACGACGTGACATAACCAAACGACGCATTGAAGTGACACAACCAAACGACGCATTGAAGTGACACAACCAAACGACGCATTGAGGTGACACAACAAAACAACGCAACGACGTAACACAACCAAACAACGCAACGACGTAACACAAACAAACGATGCAACGAAGAGACACAACCAAAAGGCGCAAAGACGTGACAAACCCACACGATGCAACGACGTAACACAACCAAACGATGCAACGTAGAGACACAATCAAAAGGCGCAACGACGTGACAAAACCAAATGATGCAAAGACGTAACAAAATTTAACCCGTATTTCATCCACGACACGGATGTTCCGGTTTAGCAATGGGACAATTGACATGGTGCAGACGACAATTAGGCAGACGTTAAATTATGCAGACAACAGTTGCACGTGTCCAGCACGAGGCTGGAAAGATGTACTAGATCGTGTATCGCCGAACACGCGGACAGGAGGCGCTATAAGACCTCTGGAGGACCATAATTTTCATTATAATCTATTCGGGTGACACACATTTGGTCAATGTTTAAATATGGTTGTTAGTTTGCGAAATCTGATTGATTAAAAGTTTCAGCAAATCAAACCCTTGAAAAAACTGTATAAACTGCAAACCCATATGCTTGATCATTATTGCCTAAATGTGTTGTATATGGACACTGTTAGACTACAGCCCGAGTGCAGTTGATCAACAGATCACAAAATGTACGTACTGGCGCAGTGCCTAAAACCGCCTCTGTCCTAAATTCGGCACCCCATCCACATCAGTGTTTGTATCACAACGATTACTTTTTTGTTGATTTGTATGGATCAATCAGACGTTTTTCTGAACACTGCTGACGAATTTTCTTCTCGATATGTTGAGTAAATCAATATTTAATCCAATTGTTTTGTCAATGACCCCTAAATGAAAATGAATTGCACGGGGGGAATCCATCTCATACTGCGCACGCGCAATTTTGAAGCACCGCGTGGTATCCACATTAAAATTTAATTATTGTGTATTAATATTATGTCCATGTTAGTATGTGCAACATAAAAACATCAGTTATTTATTGGCAATAAATATAATTAAATGCGGAAAAATTGCATGCACAGCGCATTATATAGAAGTCACTTAATTTCTCGCCGCATAAAAGCGCATTACTTACCCCCCCCCCCCCACCCACTTTCATCCGCAGGGCCTCAGTTTTAGAGCCATATACAACTGATTTATTATATTATAAATATAAAGAAGTTTGTTTAAAAAAAAAAAAATTGAATAATGTATTAACAACAAACACCGAACTGCTTAATCATGAAAGCTTGACTTAAAACAATAGTCAAATGTACAACAGTTCTGTATCTACGATTTTTCACCAAGCGTCTTCGGATCACCATGTTTTTTTACAAACACTTGAAAATGATATCCGAAAAAGAAAGTGTTTTTTGTTTTAAACTCAATAGAAATTGCTTGCAAACGGATTACATAGAAAAATATCAATTTCAAGCAATTTTAAAGAGGGGTGGCGGATTTAGGCACTCCCACGCTAATTGTTTTTACAATGTTCGACTCTTCAATCTCGCTAATTATTTTGTCTATGCCAAGTACTCGAAATGTAACCGAAACACGCCAGCAAATGCACATTAAACCTTACTTGATTTATGTTAATGTTTGTTTTGATTGGTTAATTACTTTTGAAAATATCGTAAAAATACCCCCCAAATGTGGCGGATTTAGGCACTGCGCCAGTATAATGATTGTAGTAGTGCAATGTTTGTTCTTCCACACTCTTTAACCAACATTTTCCTCACCATAAACTGCTGACCTTAAAATTTGGAGCACAATTTTCCGACGTAAAAATAAGGAAAATGTGTTAATTATATGCACGATATACAGCACTTCCTAAATATTAACGAATCTACATATAGACATATAACTGCAAAGCACACGAGGTGTGTCCGAAAAAAAAACCGTGTAAAACACGAATGAAATAAAACATACCGGTATCCAATAAACCGTTTCAATAATTCGGCATTAAACTATATACTGTTACTTTAAATAATACACACACACGCAGGAAATATCGTTGCATTTGAACAACAGTAAATAGCGTAATGTTATCAACAAACGTACATGATATAACCGAAGCGAGGCAAGTCGCATCAATATAGACTTCGAAATAACGTCAAAGTCCAATAACAAGAAAAGTGCGCACCGTGACAGTCTATTTAACTACAATCAGGCGACACAGCGATGTAACACAATCAGGCGAAACAACGGCGTGACAAAACCCGGCGACACTACGACGTCACACAACCAAGCGACAGAACCACGTAGCACAACCAAGCAACACAACGACGTAACACAACCAAGCAAAACAACGACGGAAAACAATCAAGCAACACAACGACGGAAACCAACCTGGTGACACAACGCCGTTACACAACCAGGTGATACAACGACGGAACATAACCAGGTGATACAACGAGGGAACCCAACCTGGTGAAAAAACGACGAAACACAACCACGTGACACAATGACGGAACCCAACCTGGTGACAAAAACAACGGAGCACAACCAGGCGTCAAAATGCCGTAACACAACCAGGTGACACAATGACGGAACACAACCAGGCGACACAACGACGTAACACAACCAGGCGAAACAACGACAGATCACAACCAGGCGACACAACGACGTTACACAACAAGGCGACACAACGCCGTGACACAACCAGACAACACAACGACGTAAGACAATCGGGTGACACAACGACGTAACAGAACCTGGTGACACAACGATGTGACACAACCAGGCGGCTCAACGACAGATCACAACCAGGAGACACAACTACGTGACACAACAAGGCGACACAACGGCGTGACACAACCAGGCGACACACCGACGAGAGACAATCAGGTGACACAACGACGTAACAGAACCTGGTGACACAACGACGTGACACAACCAGGCGACACAACGACAGATCACATCCAGACGACACAACGACAGATCACATCAAGGCGACACAACGACAGATCACATCCAGGCGATACAACGACGTGACACAACCAGGCGACACAACGACATATCACAACTAGGCGACAAAACGACGTGACACGACCAGGCGACACAACGACAGATCACATCCTGGCGACACAACGACGTGACACAACCAGGCGACACAACGACGTGAGACAATCAGGCCACACAACGACGTAACACAACCAGGTGACACAACGATAGATCACATCTAGGCGACACAACGATGTGACACAACCAGGCGACAAAACGACGTTACACATCCAGGCGACAGATAGACGTAACACAACCAGGCGACACAACTACTGAACACAACCAGGCGACACAACGACGTAAAACAACCAGGCCACTCAGTGTGGTAACGCAAGAAGGCGAAAGAACAAAGCAACACATCCAAGCGACGCTATGACGTAATACAACCAAGCGATGAATCAACGTTATCATGAATCAAAATCGTAGTAATAATCGCGAATAAAAATCATACACAAAATATTTTTTAAGAAATAATTTTCGATTTATCGTTGTTCATTGGCCCATAAACAACGATTTTAAGTTCTGATGCGCAGGAATGAAACCACGATGGCATTAGTCCGAGTAGTTTAATAGCCACGCATCAGAACGACAAAGAGTTGTTTAATGGCCGATTAACAACGATAATTTTGTTTTTGTCTATAGAAAAATAAGCGAGTGTCACGTAAGAAATTGCCTACATCTTATTATACGTTTTACAACCCTGTGTTCTCAGGTTCGAGCCCCCGTTACACCCTAACCTACTAACTCGGCTTTCGCATGAGACGTTATACCGTGGTGCAGTGTACTAGGTGCTTCACACCGGGCACTAAAAGACCCAGAGTCGCCTCTGGAACGGGGCGTTTCCTGTATCTTGCAGTATCCCCCGTAACCCACTTCAAGTCTTCTGGGGGCGATGGCCATATGGCAGAGAATCCCGGTGCACTATATAAAATTTACACACACATGCTTAAGAATCAAGTTCTGAGACTGGGAGGTCAAACGCTATCCTGATCGACAGGTCTTTGCAAAATTAGGAGCCGATCCTCTTGTTCTCTTTCACACGCAGGTAAGGGATCATGAGAAGGATCGTGCACGTGTTGTTGGTGCACGTGTACTGGACTATACGAGGGAGGGCGGCAAGTCTCAGGGAGACCTGACTTCCGGTTTGCAGTTATCTGGTACGCAAAGTATCCAGTCAAAACCTGGCACGTGAGAATGAGAAAAATGCAAGCAGACGACGTGTCCAGAACGAGGACGGAATGATGTATATACCACTGGTTGGATTTTTGGTATTATTTGCCAGAAATGTTTCTTGGTTGATCCGCTTCCAAATTCCTTCAAAATATTTTGATTCGCCCCATTGGGCGGCGCAAATTTTCTTATATGGCTATATTGAAAACTTTGAAAATCTTCTTGTCCGAAACCAATTTATAATATACTCAGGTGAGCGATAAAGAGCCATAATGGTCATCGTGTTTTATGTAACCTTTTGTTTATTGTGAGTGTGTTGTCTGTAATATCTTATGTTGTTCTTATGCCACGTTATTGTATTGCTTGATTATGCAGAACGAAATTATGTGTGGTTGTAAGGGTTCATATTTGAAATTATGTGTAAATAAGGCTGAATAAGCATACCGTTTCCAACATAAGGGGACCAATAAACTTTAATGAACACAATTGGTAATTTTTCATTAAATTAAGGGCAATAACTCTGGAGAAGAGAAAATTGACTGATCCAAATGAAACTTGACGTGCACTATGTTGGTACATAATTTATATTTATTTTAAGTTCCATGGAATTCTACCAGCCACTTACTGTGAAATGGCGGCGGACAGAATTTAAGCGTAATGGACGGACGAGAGGACGGACGGACGAGTAACGACTAGGAGTATGGATATTACACTAAGTAATTATCACGAATAAAAGCATTTTATGGCATATAAAAAATATTTATTTTTTTTAAATCAAAATATTCAGTTTTGGAAATGGTATTGTTAGGAAGAAAACGAAATCGAAAACTAAGTATTGTCCATTATGTCCTCAAGCCTTTTCATTAACACAAGTTTAAAGCGAAATTTTATGTCTCATAAGAATGTATGTATTAAACATGGTCACGAGTAGAGTGCTGGGATAGATAGGTGAATTGCTAACCAGGGTCCGAATTTTCAAAATTCGTAAGCATGTTATAACAGGATTAACTTTGTTTCTCTATTTTCATATGGAAATAAAGTGTACATAATAATGTGGTCGAGACGTGTTACATTTTGAATGAAAAGTTTGTCAGATAATCACAACAAATAATATAGTGAGTTGTAAAATAGTGTTATAATTGTAATTTTTATCGATGAAATAAGAGACTTAAGCCAGTTTTCCTTATGCCAAATCGAGAAATTGGAGCCAGTTACCTAACAACAGAACAGAACAGAACAGAACAAAACAACTCTTTATTTGTTTCACAGATTACAAAACATAAATATTTTGTAATAACATGTGAGTATATATAAACACAAAAAGGCATACAAAAATACACAAACAATGTTTAGTGCAACACTCCATGTGGGAAAGTGGTCACGGTGAGATGCTTCCTTTAATAGCAAAAAATAATTTTAATGGAAGAAATTGGGCAGAAAGGAAGTAATTTAACAATACATATCACATCGTGTAATATATTAAACTATACACTGACATTACGCATATTTATGTAAGTTTATCATGCACATTTATTTGAGCTTAATGTAGTTTTATTTAATAGGAAGATATACATCTATTTAGAAAGATGAACATCGAGATTCCAATTTCAAATAATTTCTAATACCACAAACATCTTATTATGTGTTGTCACAAACACTAACAAACACATGGAATAAAAACAACAGCAAACAAAATAATTATGCTAATAATGATAATAATAATGGTGATGATGATAATAATAATTATACAAATAATAATAATAATAATAATAATTATTATTATTATTATAATTATAACAATTATAATAATTATAATAATTAATTAACAGAAGCAGGCCATTGAGTTCTTCGTCGCAACGCAGGTAAGAGTTGCAGTGCAAAACAACTGCTCGTAAGTGACGGTTCGTGCCATTGTTTTCGTCGGAAGCTTGGTACACCTGTACCGGTATATACGGAGGAGGAAGGGACAGAAGTCAGTAACCACTTGCTTCCGGTTTGTAGACTTCTGGTATACGATTCACTTGACCTTAATCAGCATTTAAAGCCCGACAAGATGTTTCCAATTTAAACGTGGGACATATTATTCGAAAGACCAATTAACGTATGTCGTCGAACATGGGACATATGACACAGGGCAGACGTGGAACGGGAATTCGTGCAGACGACATTTCCGCATAAGTTCAGAACGAGGCAGGAATCGCAGGTGTATATGAAACGAAAGTTGGAGGGGTCGGGTGTCGTGAAGTACAATAACAAATAGCGATAGTATACTTGGTTAAAATTACAAACAATATTGATACACGGTAATATTCAACCATGCCGATTTGGAACTAAAATGCTAGGCACAGTACTTTATTCGTTGAATATTGGTAAGCTATACTCGTATCGTTGTGCCAAAAGTAAGTAGGTTTACCTGCCAAACATGTTAAGTTAATGTATATGAAATAGGTATTGTGGTAATACAACACACAAACAAGAGCCGTCAGTGGACAACGCGCTCGTCTATTCAAAGTATTTTAGTTGGTAAATATTTTGGAAAGTTAAAGGGGCATACATTTGTTGAAATACATAGCTGTGTTATGGAAATAATTTCATAAATTTATTCCAAGTTTTAAGTGAATACTATATACAGTTTAGAAATTATAAGACTTTGGAACAAAAAAAACGTTTAACCCCAACAACTTACATGTGATCAGGGGGCATAACTCTGTCGAAACAGAGTTATGTGGATTGTGGCACCTGATGCTGTAGTTGATGACAAAGGTATATTCCAAGTTTCAACTTAATAGCCTATCAAGTTTTGAAGTTATACAACTTTTGAATATAAACTTTAACCGAAACTATATGTGAAAAAAGGGGGATAACTATGTGAAAAAAAATAAAACAGAGTTATGGGGAATTTTGCACTTGATGTTGGAATTGATGACAACGATATATTCCAAGTTTCAAGTGAATAACTTTTGTAGTATTGTAGTACATTATGTACAGTCATGAATAAAGATCTTACACTTAGTAATCGTCACGAATAAATATCATAAAGCAATTGTTGTGAACAAGAGCTGTCAGAGGACAGCACGCTCGACTATTCGAAGTATTTCAGTTGGTACATATATCGAAAAGTGGAAGGGGCATACATTTGTTGAAATACAACACTTTTAAATGAAAACCTTATATAGTTTATAACTTTTAAGAATTCGGAATAAAAACTTTAACCACAAAAAATATGTAAAAAGTGGGCATACCTCTGTACAAATACAAACCAGAGTTACGGAGATTGTAACTGAAACATAATTCGAGGTTTAAGTGAATAACACATTTAGATTTCAAGGTATAAGACTTCTGAATATAAACTTTAACCAGAAAACGTAAGTAAAAAAGGAGCATAACTCTTTTTTAAGATACAAAACAGAGTTATGGGGAATATTGTCCCTGATGCTGCAGTTAATGACAAAGGTGCATTCAAAGTTTCAGGTGAATAACTTTGTAGTGTTGAAGTCATAAGACTTTTAAATATAATCTTCAACCAGAAAATCATTTTGAAAAAGAGGCATACCTCTGTCAAAATACAAAACAGAAATATGGGATATGTTGCACCTGATGTTGGAGTTACAAATGTACAATTAAAGTTTCATGTGAATAACTTATGTTGATTTGAAAATACAAGACTTTTGAATATAAACTTAATCCAAAAGACCACGACCCCACCCACCCCATATGCAATCCCAAGCGAGGTCTCGATATAAGGTATCTATGTATTAAGTTTCATTAAAATATCTCAATGCGTTCTGAAGTTTTTGAGCGGAAACCGTTTTTCTATTTTTAGTAACAGTGACATTGACCTTGATCCCAGCCACCCCATATGCAATCCCAAGTGAGGCCTTGCTATAAGGTATCTATGAGTGAAGTTTCATTACAATAGCTCGATCCTTTCTCGAGTTATAGAGATATGAAGTTGTTGCACGCAAACTTTAACCTATGTTTTTAAGTTCAAAAAGTGGCATATTTCTGCTAAATTGCAGGTCAGAGTTATGGGCTCTGGTCAGTGATCTCACAAAATGATCCTTCATAATGTGAAGTTTCAATTGAATATCTGTAGTACATATAGAGATATGGAGTTGTTGCACGCAAACCTTAACCGGAGCATTACGCCGACGCCGACGAACGGGTGAATAGTATAGCTCCAACTATTCTGTGAATAGTCGAGCTAATAACATGAACAATATTATCTATGCTTTCTATTTGTTCAAACGTTCAAGCACTGCGACAAAATGCACTTGAATGCATTACAAAAATAATCAGTAACAAACCCACGACTTCTGATTCCGACGTTTACAATGATAGTAATTGCCCTTTCTCTTCCGAAATCAGGCCATTTTTTTATGTGTTTCGGGCAACCCTATTCACCTAGCGAAAACCCACCGACCCTAAAGTTTTTATTGAAGATTGTTTTTTTACGTGAAATCCGTATTTCCGTATATAACGTGTCTTTACAAAAAGTAAAAACAAACTTAAACCCGACCCTACCTAACTTTTGTGAAACCGTTGCCCGGTTTGGCCTCACTATAAAACTCAATTTTTGACATTCATGCTTGATTGTAGGTATGTTGTAATCAAATTAAGATTTCTAGAAATAATCATGAACCTGACATATAAGAACTTATTCACCAACCTGTTCTTAGACTTAAGAATAACGAATAGACTCAGACTCAATAAAAATACTTCGCAAATATGCTCGGTACCAATGTCACCATTGTCATTAAAGAGTATATGTTCGATTTTACAACAGATATATTTGCATAAATTAAACAACTAATAATTAATTTCCATATACTTCGATTTAAAATGAAAGAAAAGTTAATATGAACTATTGTTGAAAAACGCATAGTTAACTACTTTTTTTTTTCAGAAACTAGTTTTAGGCTGTACAGCCAGAAACTCCAATACATGTATATACGTTTACTGTACAGTTATTTTAGGTTACAGAACACTAATAAACGATGCAAAAGTCGAAAATCGTATTTGTTGACTCATTCGATATTGTATTCGTCACGTTTATGTTTATATGTCTGCTTTCAAGTTATTTTGTCACTTTCATCTGTTTTCTAGTATTCTTAAATAATTGATTCTTAAATAAATAAAGGAATGATCGTACATACACACTTTTACAAATCGTTCTAAATAAAGAACTCTGTAATATGAGTTGCTGAATACCTAGACAGATTCAAGTAAACGGTTTACTTTGAACAGAACAGTTTCAAGAATATTCTTTATTATTGCGTCTTAAGTCTAAGAATAGATTGGCGAATACGGGCCATAAATAAATATCATAAATAAAGCAATTATTATAAAAATTATCAACATTTTATTAGAAATTACAAGCAAAAACTGAACAAAGGGACGCATACCATTAAAATATTGTGTGCAGCCTAGTTGTGAGGTTACACACGCACGATTCGGAGCCTCGCGTTTCAGTTTCAGAATGGTCCATTCACATGAAAGAAGTCAACAATATTTAAAGTCGTGGCCATTGTTTTTCAATCGGAAGAGGTAGTGAAAACAATAATTATTTTTGTTAAGTCCTTAAGATATTTGCTCTCCAAGTTAACAGCTAAATGCTGGTATTTATAAATGTTCGAAAATTCAGAAATTCTATAATAGGAGTTATATTCGCAATTATATTCCATTAATAGTATTTATCGAGCATATGTTCCAAAGGACTGTGACATTTATTACTTTGTTCGAGTTATATAATATTTTTTGTTAACTTCTTTTATTACCTAATTCCATATTTTGCTCATCCTGTATAGCACTTGTGTTTTGCATATGGCTAAAAAGCAACAGTATGCTTAAAAGCTAATAAATGGTTGTTGGTGTTGTTGATGGTGGTGGTGTTTTAACATATTTTCAATTCTTTCTAAATATAGGCCCATGTGTCGCGCCTTTGAAGATTGTTTAGCTATCATGAGTTTGTGCGGGGACGGGAATGAGAAACACTACTCAGAAGCGTAAATCAGCCACACAAGTAGCGAATCGTATTCTCCTCCTTCGTCGAAAAACATGGTGCACGTGTACCAGTCAATATGCAACATGACGGAGTTGCACCTAGGTCAGGATTATAGTATTTGGGAATAGAGAGTGAATATTTTCATCGAAACAAATTTCATTCATTCGCTATAGAACATGTAAAATATACTTATGAAATAATTTTAAATTTAGAGTTGTTGATCGGCTAATAAACAACGATTTTGAGTTTTGATGCGTAGAAATTAAACCACGAGGGCGTTAGAACGACAAATCGTTGTTTATTAGCCGATAAACAACGATAATGCGAAGATTAGTTCGATTCTAACATGACCTGACAACAAATTCCGCAATTACAATCAGAAATATTGTTTACAGTTTCGGGACTATTTGTTTCGTGGTGTTTCTTGGTACCGTAGTTTAACAACGGTAAATTTTGTTCTTTAACAATATAAAACATGGCGCTTGTCACGTTAGAATATTGATTTCTAAAGAAAAACAAGAAATAATTCCGTTGTTAAATAGCCAACAAACAAATCGCAAAAGTAGTTTCGAAACTGTGAACTATAGTTCTCATTGTAATTGTCATTGTAATTGCAGAATATATTGTCATGTCATGTAAGAATCGAAATAATTTTCGCTTTATCGTTTTTTATTTGTAATAAACAAAGATTTTTCGTTCTGATGCACTTATATTTAAGAATCGATTCGATTAAATGTTCGATTTTTCGTTGTTTATCTGCCAATAAACAACGATCTGGTGCGTATGCATTAAAGGGTTAAATAACCACGCATCAGAACGACAAAAAACATTATTGGCCGATTAACAACCATAATGCGTTTTTTTTTTCGATTTTAACAATGACTTGAAAAATAGTTTTGCAATGGTAACGAAAACTATATTTTTTTAGTCTCCACTCAGAATTGGGACATATTTTTGCATTGTTCATTGGGTAGTTTAACAACGATAACTGTGTTCTTTGTCTATCGAAAAAATTGGGAATAACATCAGAACTCAAAACCGTTGTTTATTTACAGATAAGCAACTCAAAATCGAAAATTATTTCTTAATTATACACGAATGCGTGACGCCAAAAACATGCGACCAAACTTACCGGTAGTTTTCTCCACAGTTAAAGTTTATATAATTTAATAAGATATATTTGAAAGGGTCATTAAAGATAAAGCAACAACAACGTATTATGGTAAAACACGTGCCCGTGATTTATAGAGAACTTCATGTGAGTCTGGTTCTTTAGTTACATTTAGTTAATACCTCACCGTTGTTAACATGTTATACAACCATGATTCTGTTGCAGATGAAACGATTGTATCGATGAATTCACTTTTTGTGAATCACATGACAAAACAAGCCAGGCTAAAAAAAAAATAACTTTCTTTGCCATTGCCTACCTACCTGACGAAAAAGCCCATACTCAAAAGTTTTTTCTTTGTTAAATCAAGCCAGTTTTTTTTTTAATCCGAATATTCTTTTCGGATTCGTATTTTTATTTGGGTTAAATAAAAGCTCGCTCTTCTTTCATTTCGGTCGTTTTCCAATGGGTTAATAAAATTAACTGTATCAGCTAGACCCTTGCTTAAAATAGGCTATACCAAAATGCAATTCTATTCATGTTTTATGAAACTTGTGAAAACAACGGCCTCTTTGTCAATATATCAACAGACACTTTATTATATTATCCAAAGCAATGTCTGTATTATACGCTATATTTTGGCTCCAAATGGATCAGTAATGAATTTGCATAAAAAAATTGCCTACCTACCAGCTACCTTGGGTAGGCCAAGGCAAACAAACAATTTTTTAAGGTTGGCCCCAGCTTAAAACTGCAAAATTACGGAGTTTGTATGTGTCTGCGATTCCCGGTCTCTTCCTCTGAAATGCGTTTCTATACAATATACATCCGTATTAACTGAATTTCAAAATGGTTTTGCTAATTAAATATGACAGCTTCAGACATTAAAATGCTCTAATCGATTTTGTATATACATGTGCGATATATGCACTTTGTATACAACAACAATTAACCGAAGTATCAGTACATGAACATTTTGGACACCCCTCGTATATTTCCTGTATAATTCCGTGCATTACTTAATGAAGCGATACAAACATTAAAGGTGCTCACTCGTGCTGGAAAATGCCAGTCATGTGACGATACTTTTCAATTCAGCATTACAACACAAAATTGTCACAACCAAACGATTCAACGACATGACATACCCAAACGATGCAACATGCAACGACGTGACATAACCAAACGATGCAACGACGTAACACAATCAAACGATGCAACGACGTGACATAACCAAACGACGCATTGAAGTGACACAACCAAACGACGCATTGAAGTGACACAACCAAACGACGCATTGAGGTGACACAACAAAACAACGCAACGACGTAACACAACCAAACAACGCAACGACGTAACACAAACAAACGATGCAACGAAGAGACACAACCAAAAGGCGCAAAGACGTGACAAACCCACACGATGCAACGACGTAACACAACCAAACGATGCAACGTAGAGACACAATCAAAAGGCGCAACGACGTGACAAAACCAAATGATGCAAAGACGTAACAAAATTTAACCCGTATTTCATCCACGACACGGATGTTCCGGTTTAGCAATGGGACAATTGACATGGTGCAGACGACAATTAGGCAGACGTTAAATTATGCAGACAACAGTTGCACGTGTCCAGCACGAGGCTGGAAAGATGTACTAGATCGTGTATCGCCGAACACGCGGACAGGAGGCGCTATAAGACCTCTGGAGGACCATAATTTTCATTATAATCTATTCGGGTGACACACATTTGGTCAATGTTTAAATATGGTTGTTAGTTTGCGAAATCTGATTGATTAAAAGTTTCAGCAAATCAAACCCTTGAAAAAACTGTATAAACTGCAAACCCATATGCTTGATCATTATTGCCTAAATGTGTTGTATATGGACACTGTTAGACTACAGCCCGAGTGCAGTTGATCAACAGATCACAAAATGTACGTACTGGCGCAGTGCCTAAAACCGCCTCTGTCCTAAATTCGGCACCCCATCCACATCAGTGTTTGTATCACAACGATTACTTTTTTGTTGATTTGTATGGATCAATCAGACGTTTTTCTGAACACTGCTGACGAATTTTCTTCTCGATATGTTGAGTAAATCAATATTTAATCCAATTGTTTTGTCAATGACCCCTAAATGAAAATGAATTGCACGGGGGGAATCCATCTCATACTGCGCACGCGCAATTTTGAAGCACCGCGTGGTATCCACATTAAAATTTAATTATTGTGTATTAATATTATGTCCATGTTAGTATGTGCAACATAAAAACATCAGTTATTTATTGGCAATAAATATAATTAAATGCGGAAAAATTGCATGCACAGCGCATTATATAGAAGTCACTTAATTTCTCGCCGCATAAAAGCGCATTACTTACCCCCCCCCCCACCCACTTTCATCCGCAGGGCCTCAGTTTTAGAGCCATATACAACTGATTTATTATATTATAAATATAAAGAAGTTTGTTTAAAAAAAAAAAAATTGAATAATGTATTAACAACAAACACCGAACTGCTTAATCATGAAAGCTTGACTTAAAACAATAGTCAAATGTACAACAGTTCTGTATCTACGATTTTTCACCAAGCGTCTTCGGATCACCATGTTTTTTTACAAACACTTGAAAATGATATCCGAAAAAGAAAGTGTTTTTTGTTTTAAACTCAATAGAAATTGCTTGCAAACGGATTACATAGAAAAATATCAATTTCAAGCAATTTTAAAGAGGGGTGGCGGATTTAGGCACTCCCACGCTAATTGTTTTTACAATGTTCGACTCTTCAATCTCGCTAATTATTTTGTCTATGCCAAGTACTCGAAATGTAACCGAAACACGCCAGCAAATGCACATTAAACCTTACTTGATTTATGTTAATGTTTGTTTTGATTGGTTAATTACTTTTGAAAATATCGTAAAAATACCCCCCAAATGTGGCGGATTTAGGCACTGCGCCAGTATAATGATTGTAGTAGTGCAATGTTTGTTCTTCCACACTCTTTAACCAACATTTTCCTCACCATAAACTGCTGACCTTAAAATTTGGAGCACAATTTTCCGACGTAAAAATAAGGAAAATGTGTTAATTATATGCACGATATACAGCACTTCCTAAATATTAACGAATCTACATATAGACATATAACTGCAAAGCACACGAGGTGTGTCCGAAAAAAAAACCGTGTAAAACACGAATGAAATAAAACATACCGGTATCCAATAAACCGTTTCAATAATTCGGCATTAAACTATATACTGTTACTTTAAATAATACACACACACGCAGGAAATATCGTTGCATTTGAACAACAGTAAATAGCGTAATGTTATCAACAAACGTACATGATATAACCGAAGCGAGGCAAGTCGCATCAATATAGACTTCGAAATAACGTCAAAGTCCAATAACAAGAAAAGTGCGCACCGTGACAGTCTATTTAACTACAATCAGGCGACACAGCGATGTAACACAATCAGGCGAAACAACGGCGTGACAAAACCCGGCGACACTACGACGTCACACAACCAAGCGACAGAACCACGTAGCACAACCAAGCAACACAACGACGTAACACAACCAAGCAAAACAACGACGGAAAACAATCAAGCAACACAACGACGGAAACCAACCTGGTGACACAACGCCGTTACACAACCAGGTGATACAACGACGGAACATAACCAGGTGATACAACGAGGGAACCCAACCTGGTGAAAAAACGACGAAACACAACCACGTGACACAATGACGGAACCCAACCTGGTGACAAAAACAACGGAGCACAACCAGGCGTCAAAATGCCGTAACACAACCAGGTGACACAATGACGGAACACAACCAGGCGACACAACGACGTAACACAACCAGGCGAAACAACGACAGATCACAACCAGGCGACACAACGACGTTACACAACAAGGCGACACAACGCCGTGACACAACCAGACAACACAACGACGTAAGACAATCGGGTGACACAACGACGTAACAGAACCTGGTGACACAACGATGTGACACAACCAGGCGGCTCAACGACAGATCACAACCAGGAGACACAACTACGTGACACAACAAGGCGACACAACGGCGTGACACAACCAGGCGACACACCGACGAGAGACAATCAGGTGACACAACGACGTAACAGAACCTGGTGACACAACGACGTGACACAACCAGGCGACACAACGACAGATCACATCCAGACGACACAACGACAGATCACATCAAGGCGACACAACGACAGATCACATCCAGGCGATACAACGACGTGACACAACCAGGCGACACAACGACATATCACATCTAGGCGACAAAACGACGTGACACGACCAGGCGACACAACGACAGATCACATCCTGGCGACACAACGACGTGACACAACCAGGCGACACAACGACGTGAGACAATCAGGCCACACAACGACGTAACACAACCAGGTGACACAACGATAGATCACATCTAGGCGACACAACGATGTGACACAACCAGGCGACAAAACGACGTTACACATCCAGGCGACAGATAGACGTAACACAACCAGGCGACACAACTACTGAACACAACCAGGCGACACAACGACGTAAAACAACCAGGCCACTCAGTGTGGTAACGCAAGAAGGCGAAAGAACAAAGCAACACATCCAAGCGACGCTATGACGTAATACAACCAAGCGATGAATCAACGTTATCATGAATCAAAATCGTAGTAATAATCGCGAATAAAAATCATACACAAAATATTTTTTAAGAAATAATTTTCGATTTATCGTTGTTCATTGGCCCATAAACAACGATTTTAAGTTCTGATGCGCAGGAATGAAACCACGATGGCATTAGTCCGAGTAGTTTAATAGCCACGCATCAGAACGACAAAGAGTTGTTTAATGGCCGATTAACAACGATAATTTTGTTTTTGTCTATAGAAAAATAAGCGAGTGTCACGTAAGAAATTGCCTACATCTTATTATACGTTTTACAACCCTGTGTTCTCAGGTTCGAGCCCCCGTTACACCCTAACCTACTAACTCGGCTTTCGCATGAGACGTTATACCGTGGTGCAGTGTACTAGGTGCTTCACACCGGGCACTAAAAGACCCAGAGTCGCCTCTGGAACGGGGCGTTTCCTGTATCTTGCAGTATCCCCCGTAACCCACTTCAAGTCTTCTGGGGGCGATGGCCATATGGCAGAGAATCCCGGTGCACTATATAAAATTTACACACACATGCTTAAGAATCAAGTTCTGAGACTGGGAGGTCAAACGCTATCCTGATCGACAGGTCTTTGCAAAATTAGGAGCCGATCCTCTTGTTCTCTTTCACACGCAGGTAAGGGATCATGAGAAGGATCGTGCACGTGTTGTTGGTGCACGTGTACTGGACTATACGAGGGAGGGCGGCAAGTCTCAGGGAGACCTGACTTCCGGTTTGCAGTTATCTGGTACGCAAAGTATCCAGTCAAAACCTGGCACGTGAGAATGAGAAAAATGCAAGCAGACGACGTGTCCAGAACGAGGACGGAATGATGTATATACCACTGGTTGGATTTTTGGTATTATTTGCCAGAAATGTTTCTTGGTTGATCCGCTTCCAAATTCCTTCAAAATATTTTGATTCGCCCCATTGGGCGGCGCAAATTTTCTTATATGGCTATATTGAAAACTTTGAAAATCTTCTTGTCCGAAACCAATTTATAATATACTCAGGTGAGCGATAAAGAGCCATAATGGTCATCGTGTTTTATGTAACCTTTTGTTTATTGTGAGTGTGTTGTCTGTAATATCTTATGTTGTTCTTATGCCACGTTATTGTATTGCTTGATTATGCAGAACGAAATTATGTGTGGTTGTAAGGGTTCATATTTGAAATTATGTGTAAATAAGGCTGAATAAGCATACCGTTTCCAACATAAGGGGACCAATAAACTTTAATGAACACAATTGGTAATTTTTCATTAAATTAAGGGCAATAACTCTGGAGAAGAGAAAATTGACTGATCCAAATGAAACTTGACGTGCACTATGTTGGTACATAATTTATATTTATTTTAAGTTCCATGGAATTCTACCAGCCACTTACTGTGAAATGGCGGCGGACAGAATTTAAGCGTAATGGACGGACGAGAGGACGGACGGACGAGTAACGACTAGGAGTATGGATATTACACTAAGTAATTATCACGAATAAAAGCATTTTATAGCATATAAAAAATATTTATTTTTTTTAAATCAAAATATTCAGTTTTGGAAATGGTATTGTTAGGAAGAAAACGAAATCGAAAACTAAGTATTGTCCATTATGTCCTCAAGCCTTTTCATTAACACAAGTTTAAAGCGAAATTTTATGTCTCATAAGAATGTATGTATTAAACATGGTCACGAGTAGAGTGCTGGGATAGATAGGTGAATTGCTAACCAGGGTCCGAATTTTCAAAATTCGTAAGCATGTTATAACAGGATTAACTTTGTTTCTCTATTTTCATATGGAAATAAAGTGTACATAATAATGTGGTCGAGACGTGTTACATTTTGAATGAAAAGTTTGTCAGATAATCACAACAAATAATATAGTGAGTTGTAAAATAGTGTTATAATTGTAATTTTTATCGATGAAATAAGAGACTTAAGCCAGTTTTCCTTATGCCAAATCGAGAAATTGGAGCCAGTTACCTAACAACAGAACAGAACAGAACAGAACAAAACAACTCTTTATTTGTTTCACAGATTACAAAACATAAATATTTTGTAATAACATGTGAGTATATATAAACACAAAAAGGCATACAAAAATACACAAACAATGTTTAGTGCAACACTCCATGTGGGAAAGTGGTCACGGTGAGATGCTTCCTTTAATAGCAAAAAATAATTTTAATGGAAGAAATTGGGCAGAAAGGAAGTAATTTAACAATACATATCACATCGTGTAATATATTAAACTATACACTGACATTACGCATATTTATGTAAGTTTATCATGCACATTTATTTGAGCTTAATGTAGTTTTATTTAATAGGAAGATATACATCTATTTAGAAAGATGAACATCGAGATTCCAATTTCAAATAATTTCTAATACCACAAACATCTTATTATGTGTTGTCACAAACACTAACAAACACATGGAATAAAAACAACAGCAAACAAAATAATTATGCTAATAATGATAATAATAATGGTGATGATGATAATAATAATTATACAAATAATAATAATAATAATAATAATTATTATTATTATTATAATTATAACAATTATAATAATTATAATAATTAATTAACAGAAGCAGGCCATTGAGTTCTTCGTCGCAACGCAGGTAAGAGTTGCAGTGCAAAACAACTGCTCGTAAGTGACGGTTCGTGCCATTGTTTTCGTCGGAAGCTTGGTACACCTGTACCGGTATATACGGAGGAGGAAGGGACAGAAGTCAGTAACCACTTGCTTCCGGTTTGTAGACTTCTGGTATACGATTCACTTGACCTTAATCAGCATTTAAAGCCCGACAAGATGTTTCCAATTTAAACGTGGGACATATTATTCGAAAGACCAATTAACGTATGTCGTCGAACATGGGACATATGACACAGGGCAGACGTGGAACGGGAATTCGTGCAGACGACATTTCCGCATAAGTTCAGAACGAGGCAGGAATCGCAGGTGTATATGAAACGAAAGTTGGAGGGGTCGGGTGTCGTGAAGTACAATAACAAATAGCGATAGTATACTTGGTTAAAATTACAAACAATATTGATACACGGTAATATTCAACCATGCCGATTTGGAACTAAAATGCTAGGCACAGTACTTTATTCGTTGAATATTGGTAAGCTATACTCGTATCGTTGTGCCAAAAGTAAGTAGGTTTACCTGCCAAACATGTTAAGTTAATGTATATGAAATAGGTATTGTGGTAATACAACACACAAACAAGAGCCGTCAGTGGACAACGCGCTCGTCTATTCAAAGTATTTTAGTTGGTAAATATTTTGGAAAGTTAAAGGGGCATACATTTGTTGAAATACATAGCTGTGTTATGGAAATAATTTCATAAATTTATTCCAAGTTTTAAGTGAATACTATATACAGTTTAGAAATTATAAGACTTTGGAACAAAAAAAACGTTTAACCCCAACAACTTACATGTGATCAGGGGGCATAACTCTGTCGAAACAGAGTTATGTGGATTGTGGCACCTGATGCTGTAGTTGATGACAAAGGTATATTCCAAGTTTCAACTTAATAGCCTATCAAGTTTTGAAGTTATACAACTTTTGAATATAAACTTTAACCGAAACTATATGTGAAAAAAGGGGGATAACTATGTGAAAAAAAATAAAACAGAGTTATGGGGAATTTTGCACTTGATGTTGGAATTGATGACAACGATATATTCCAAGTTTCAAGTGAATAACTTTTGTAGTATTGTAGTACATTATGTACAGTCATGAATAAAGATCTTACACTTAGTAATCGTCACGAATAAATATCATAAAGCAATTGTTGTGAACAAGAGCTGTCAGAGGACAGCACGCTCGACTATTCGAAGTATTTCAGTTGGTACATATATCGAAAAGTGGAAGGGGCATACATTTGTTGAAATACAACACTTTTAAATGAAAACCTTATATAGTTTATAACTTTTAAGAATTCGGAATAAAAACTTTAACCACAAAAAATATGTAAAAAGTGGGCATACCTCTGTACAAATACAAACCAGAGTTACGGAGATTGTAACTGAAACATAATTCGAGGTTTAAGTGAATAACACATTTAGATTTCAAGGTATAAGACTTCTGAATATAAACTTTAACCAGAAAACGTAAGTAAAAAAGGAGCATAACTCTTTTTTAAGATACAAAACAGAGTTATGGGGAATATTGTCCCTGATGCTGCAGTTAATGACAAAGGTGCATTCAAAGTTTCAGGTGAATAACTTTGTAGTGTTGAAGTCATAAGACTTTTAAATATAATCTTCAACCAGAAAATCATTTTGAAAAAGAGGCATACCTCTGTCAAAATACAAAACAGAAATATGGGATATGTTGCACCTGATGTTGGAGTTACAAATGTACAATTAAAGTTTCATGTGAATAACTTATGTTGATTTGAAAATACAAGACTTTTGAATATAAACTTAATCCAAAAGACCACGACCCCACCCACCCCATATGCAATCCCAAGCGAGGTCTCGATATAAGGTATCTATGTATTAAGTTTCATTAAAATATCTCAATGCGTTCTGAAGTTTTTGAGCGGAAACCGTTTTTCTATTTTTAGTAACAGTGACATTGACCTTGATCCCAGCCACCCCATATGCAATCCCAAGTGAGGCCTTGCTATAAGGTATCTATGAGTGAAGTTTCATTACAATAGCTCGATCCTTTCTCGAGTTATAGAGATATGAAGTTGTTGCACGCAAACTTTAACCTATGTTTTTAAGTTCAAAAAGTGGCATATTTCTGCTAAATTGCAGGTCAGAGTTATGGGCTCTGGTCAGTGATCTCACAAAATGATCCTTCATAATGTGAAGTTTCAATTGAATATCTGTAGTACATATAGAGATATGGAGTTGTTGCACGCAAACCTTAACCGGAGCATTACGCCGACGCCGACGAACGGGTGAATAGTATAGCTCCAACTATTCTGTGAATAGTCGAGCTAATAACATGAACAATATTATCTATGCTTTCTATTTGTTCAAACGTTCAAGCACTGCGACAAAATGCACTTGAATGCATTACAAAAATAATCAGTAACAAACCCACGACTTCTGATTCCGACGTTTACAATGATAGTAATTGCCCTTTCTCTTCCGAAATCAGGCCATTTTTTTATGTGTTTCGGGCAACCCTATTCACCTAGCGAAAACCCACCGACCCTAAAGTTTTTATTGAAGATTGTTTTTTTACGTGAAATCCGTATTTCCGTATATAACGTGTCTTTACAAAAAGTAAAAACAAACTTAAACCCGACCCTACCTAACTTTTGTGAAACCGTTGCCCGGTTTGGCCTCACTATAAAACTCAATTTTTGACATTCATGCTTGATTGTAGGTATGTTGTAATCAAATTAAGATTTCTAGAAATAATCATGAACCTGACATATAAGAACTTATTCACCAACCTGTTCTTAGACTTAAGAATAACGAATAGACTCAGACTCAATAAAAATACTTCGCAAATATGCTCGGTACCAATGTCACCATTGTCATTAAAGAGTATATGTTCGATTTTACAACAGATATATTTGCATAAATTAAACAACTAATAATTAATTTCCATATACTTCGATTTAAAATGAAAGAAAAGTTAATATGAACTATTGTTGAAAAACGCATAGTTAACTACTTTTTTTTTTCAGAAACTAGTTTTAGGCTGTACAGCCAGAAACTCCAATACATGTATATACGTTTACTGTACAGTTATTTTAGGTTACAGAACACTAATAAACGATGCAAAAGTCGAAAATCGTATTTGTTGACTCATTCGATATTGTATTCGTCACGTTTATGTTTATATGTCTGCTTTCAAGTTATTTTGTCACTTTCATCTGTTTTCTAGTATTCTTAAATAATTGATTCTTAAATAAATAAAGGAATGATCGTACATACACACTTTTACAAATCGTTCTAAATAAAGAACTCTGTAATATGAGTTGCTGAATACCTAGACAGATTCAAGTAAACGGTTTACTTTGAACAGAACAGTTTCAAGAATATTCTTTATTATTGCGTCTTAAGTCTAAGAATAGATTGGCGAATACGGGCCATAAATAAATATCATAAATAAAGCAATTATTATAAAAATTATCAACATTTTATTAGAAATTACAAGCAAAAACTGAACAAAGGGACGCATACCATTAAAATATTGTGTGCAGCCTAGTTGTGAGGTTACACACGCACGATTCGGAGCCTCGCGTTTCAGTTTCAGAATGGTCCATTCACATGAAAGAAGTCAACAATATTTAAAGTCGTGGCCATTGTTTTTCAATCGGAAGAGGTAGTGAAAACAATAATTATTTTTGTTAAGTCCTTAAGATATTTGCTCTCCAAGTTAACAGCTAAATGCTGGTATTTATAAATGTTCGAAAATTCAGAAATTCTATAATAGGAGTTATATTCGCAATTATATTCCATTAATAGTATTTATCGAGCATATGTTCCAAAGGACTGTGACATTTATTACTTTGTTCGAGTTATATAATATTTTTTGTTAACTTCTTTTATTACCTAATTCCATATTTTGCTCATCCTGTATAGCACTTGTGTTTTGCATATGGCTAAAAAGCAACAGTATGCTTAAAAGCTAATAAATGGTTGTTGGTGTTGTTGATGGTGGTGGTGTTTTAACATATTTTCAATTCTTTCTAAATATAGGCCCATGTGTCGCGCCTTTGAAGATTGTTTAGCTATCATGAGTTTGTGCGGGGACGGGAATGAGAAACACTACTCAGAAGCGTAAATCAGCCACACAAGTAGCGAATCGTATTCTCCTCCTTCGTCGAAAAACATGGTGCACGTGTACCAGTCAATATGCAACATGACGGAGTTGCACCTAGGTCAGGATTATAGTATTTGGGAATAGAGAGTGAATATTTTCATCGAAACAAATTTCATTCATTCGCTATAGAACATGTAAAATATACTTATGAAATAATTTTAAATTTAGAGTTGTTGATCGGCTAATAAACAACGATTTTGAGTTTTGATGCGTAGAAATTAAACCACGAGGGCGTTAGAACGACAAATCGTTGTTTATTAGCCGATAAACAACGATAATGCGAAGATTAGTTCGATTCTAACATGACCTGACAACAAATTCCGCAATTACAATCAGAAATATTGTTTACAGTTTCGGGACTATTTGTTTCGTGGTGTTTCTTGGTACCGTAGTTTAACAACGGTAAATTTTGTTCTTTAACAATATAAAACATGGCGCTTGTCACGTTAGAATATTGATTTCTAAAGAAAAACAAGAAATAATTCCGTTGTTAAATAGCCAACAAACAAATCGCAAAAGTAGTTTCGAAACTGTGAACTATAGTTCTCATTGTAATTGTCATTGTAATTGCAGAATATATTGTCATGTCATGTAAGAATCGAAATAATTTTCGCTTTATCATTTTTTATTTGTAATAAACAAAGATTTTTCGTTCTGATGCACTTATATTTAAGAATCGATTCGATTAAATTTTCGATTTTTCGTTGTTTATCTGCCAATAAACAACGATCTGGTGCGTATGCATTAAAGGGTTAAATAACCACGCATCAGAACGACAAAAAACATTATTGGCCGATTAACAACCATAATGCGTTTTTTTTTTCGATTTTAACAATGACTTGAAAAATAGTTTTGCAATGGTAACGAAAACTATATTTTTTTAGTCTCCACTCAGAATCGGGACATATTTTTGCATTGTTCATTGGGTAGTTTAACAACGATAACTGTGTTCTTTGTCTATCGAAAAAATTGGGAATAACATCAGAACTCAAAACCGTTGTTTATTTACAGATAAGCAACTCAAAATCGAAAATTATTTCTTAATTATACACGAATGCGTGACGCCAAAAACATGCGACCAAACTTACCGGTAGTTTTCTCCACAGTTAAAGTTTATATAATTTAATAAGATATATTTGAAAGGGTCATTAAAGATAAAGCAACAACAACGTATTATGGTAAAACACGTGCCCGTGATTTATAGAGAACTTCATGTGAGTCTGGTTCTTTAGTTACATTTAGTTAATACCTCACCGTTGTTAACATGTTATACAACCATGATTCTGTTGCAGATGAAACGATTGTATCGATGAATTCACTTTTTGTGAATCACATGACAAAACAAGCCAGGCTAAAAAAAAAATAACTTTCTTTGCCATTGCCTACCTACCTGACGAAAAAGCCCATACTCAAAAGTTTTTTCTTTGTTAAATCAAGCCAGTTTTTTTTTTAATCCGAATATTCTTTTCGGATTCGTATTTTTATTTGGGTTAAATAAAAGCTCGCTCTTCTTTCATTTCGGTCGTTTTCCAATGGGTTAATAAAATTAACTGTATCAGCTAGACCCTTGCTTAAAATAGGCTATACCAAAATGCAATTCTATTCATGTTTTATGAAACTTGTGAAAACAACGGCCTCTTTGTCAATATATCAACAGACACTTTATTATATTATCCAAAGCAATGTCTGTATTATACGCTATATTTTGGCTCCAAATGGATCAGTAATGAATTTGCATAAAAACATTGCCTACCTACCAGCTACCTTGGGTAGGCCAAGGCAAACAAACAATTTTTTAAGGTTGGCCCCAGCTTAAAACTGCAAAATTACGGAGTTTGTATGTGTCTGCGATTCCCGGTCTCTTCCTCTGAAATGCGTTTCTATACAATATACATCCGTATTAACTGAATTTCAAAATGGTTTTGCTAATTAAATATGACAGCTTCAGACATTAAAATGCTCTAATCGATTTTGTATATACATGTGCGATATATGCACTTTGTATACAACAACAATTAACCGAAGTATCAGTACATGAACATTTTGGACACCCCTCGTATATTTCCTGTATAATTCCGTGCATTACTTAATGAAGCGATACAAACATTAAAGGTGCTCACTCGTGCTGGAAAATGCCAGTCATGTGACGATACTTTTCAATTCAGCATTACAACACAAAATTGTCACAACCAAACGATTCAACGACATGACATACCCAAACGATGCAACATGCAACGACGTGACATAACCAAACGATGCAACGACGTAACACAATCAAACGATGCAACGACGTGACATAACCAAACGACGCATTGAAGTGACACAACCAAACGACGCATTGAAGTGACACAACCAAACGACGCATTGAGGTGACACAACAAAACAACGCAACGACGTAACACAACCAAACAACGCAACGACGTAACATAAACAAACGATGCAACGAAGAGACACAACCAAAAGGCGCAAAGACGTGACAAACCCACACGATGCAACGACGTAACACAACCAAACGATGCAACGTAGAGACACAATCAAAAGGCGCAACGACGTGACAAAACCAAATGATGCAAAGACGTAACAAAATTTAACCCGTATTTCATCCACGACACGGATGTTCCGGTTTAGCAATGGGACAATTGACATGGTGCAGACGACAATTAGGCAGACGTTAAATTATGCAGACAACAGTTGCACGTGTCCAGCACGAGGCTGGAAAGATGTACTAGATCGTGTATCGCCGAACACGCGGACAGGAGGCGCTATAAGACCTCTGGAGGACCATAATTTTCATTATAATCTATTCGGGTGACACACATTTGGTCAATGTTTAAATATGGTTGTTAGTTTGCGAAATCTGATTGATTAAAAGTTTCAGCAAATCAAACCCTTGAAAAAACTGTATAAACTGCAAACCCATATGCTTGATCATTATTGCCTAAATGTGTTGTATATGGACACTGTTAGACTACAGCCCGAGTGCAGTTGATCAACAGATCACAAAATGTACGTACTGGCGCAGTGCCTAAAACCGCCTCTGTCCTAAATTCGGCACCCCATCCACATCAGTGTTTGTATCACAACGATTACTTTTTTGTTGATTTGTATGGATCAATCAGACGTTTTTCTGAACACTGCTGACGAATTTTCTTCTCGATATGTTGAGTAAATCAATATTTAATCCAATTGTTTTGTCAATGACCCCTAAATGAAAATGAATTGCACGGGGGGAATCCATCTCATACTGCGCACGCGCAATTTTGAAGCACCGCGTGGTATCCACATTAAAATTTAATTATTGTGTATTAATATTATGTCCATGTTAGTATGTGCAACATAAAAACATCAGTTATTTATTGGCAATAAATATAATTAAATGCGGAAAAATTGCATGCACAGCGCATTATATAGAAGTCACTTAATTTCTCGCCGCATAAAAGCGCATTACTTACCCCCCCCCCCCACCCACTTTCATCCGCAGGGCCTCAGTTTTAGAGCCATATACAACTGATTTATTATATTATAAATATAAAGAAGTTTGTTTAAAAAAAAAAAAATTGAATAATGTATTAACAACAAACACCGAACTGCTTAATCATGAAAGCTTGACTTAAAACAATAGTCAAATGTACAACAGTTCTGTATCTACGATTTTTCACCAAGCGTCTTCGGATCACCATGTTTTTTTACAAACACTTGAAAATGATATCCGAAAAAGAAAGTGTTTTTTGTTTTAAACTCAATAGAAATTGCTTGCAAACGGATTACATAGAAAAATATCAATTTCAAGCAATTTTAAAGAGGGGTGGCGGATTTAGGCACTCCCACGCTAATTGTTTTTACAATGTTCGACTCTTCAATCTCGCTAATTATTTTGTCTATGCCAAGTACTCGAAATGTAACCGAAACACGCCAGCAAATGCACATTAAACCTTACTTGATTTATGTTAATGTTTGTTTTGATTGGTTAATTACTTTTGAAAATATCGTAAAAATACCCCCCAAATGTGGCGGATTTAGGCACTGCGCCAGTATAATGATTGTAGTAGTGCAATGTTTGTTCTTCCACACTCTTTAACCAACATTTTCCTCACCATAAACTGCTGACCTTAAAATTTGGAGCACAATTTTCCGACGTAAAAATAAGGAAAATGTGTTAATTATATGCACAATATACAGCACTTCCTAAATATTAACGAATCTACATATAACTGCAAAGCACACGAGGTGTGTCCGAAAAAAAACCCGTGTAAAACACGAATGAAATAAAACATACCGGTATTCACTAAACCGTTTCAATAATTCGGCATTAAACTATATACTGTTACTTTAAATAATACACACACACGCAGGAAATATCGTTGCATTTGAACAACAGTAAATAGCGTAATGTTATCAACAAACGTACATGATATAACCGAAGCGAGGCAAGTCGCATCAATATAGACTTCGAAATAACGTCAAAGTCCAATAACAAGAAAAGTGCGCACCGTGACAGTCTATTTAACTACAATCAGGCGACACAGCGATGTAACACAATCAGGCGAAACAACGGCGTGACAAAACCCGGCGACACTACGACGTCACACAACCAAGCGACAGAACCACGTAGCACAACCAAGCAACACAACGACGTAACACAACCAAGCAAAACAACGACGGAAAACAATCAAGCAACACAACGACGGAAACCAACCTGGTGACACAACGCCGTTACACAACCAGGTGATACAACGACGGAACATAACCAGGTGATACAACGAGGGAACCCAACCTGGTGAAAAAACGACGAAACACAACCACGTGACACAATGACGGAACCCAACCTGGTGACAAAAACAACGGAGCACAACCAGGCGTCAAAATGCCGTAACACAACCAGGTGACACAATGACGGAACACAACCAGGCGACACAACGACGTAACACAACCAGGCGAAACAACGACAGATCACAACCAGGCGACACAACGACGTTACACAACAAGGCGACACAACGCCGTGACACAACCAGACAACACAACGACGTAAGACAATCGGGTGACACAACGACGTAACAGAACCTGGTGACACAACGATGTGACACAACCAGGCGACTCAACGACAGATCACAACCAGGAGACACAACTACGTGACACAACAAGGCGACACAACGGCGTGACACAACCAGGCGACACACCGACGAGAGACAATCAGGTGACACAACGACGTAACAGAACCTGGTGACACAACGACGTGACACAACCAGGCGACACAACGACAGATCACATCCAGACGACACAACGACAGATCACATCCAGGCGATACAACGACGTGACACAACCAGGCGACACAACGACATATCACATCTAGGCGACAAAACGACGTGACACGACCAGGCGACACAACGACAGATCACATCCTGGCGACACAACGACGTGACACAACCAGGCGACACAACGACGTGAGACAATCAGGCCACACAACGACGTAACACAACCAGGTGACACAACGACAGATCACATATAGGCGACACAACGATGTGACACAACCAGGCGACAAAACGACGTTACACATCCAGGCGACAGATAGACGTAACACAACCAGGCGACACAACTACTGAACACAACCAGGCGACACAACGACGTAAAACAACCAGGCCACTCAGTGAGGTAACGCAAGAAGGCGAAAGAACAAAGCAACACATCCAAGCGACGCTATGACGTAATACAACCAAGCGATGAATCAACGTTATCATGAATCAAAATCGTAGTAATAATCGCGAATAAAAATCATACACAAAGTATTTTTTAAGAAATAATTTTCGATTTATCGTTGTTCATTGGCCCATAAACAACGATTTTAAGTTCTGATGCGCAGGAATGAAACCACGATGGCATTAGTCCGAGTAGTTTAATAGCCACGCATCAGAACGACAAAGAGTTGTTTAATGGCCGATTAACAACGATAATTTTGTTTTTGTCTATAGAAAAATAAGCGAGTGTCACGTAAGAAATTGCCTACATCTTATTATACGTTTTACAACCCTGTGTTCTCAGGTTCGAGCCCCCGTTACACCCTAACCTACTAACTCGGCTTTCGCATGAGACGTTATACCGTGGTGCAGTGTACTAGGTGCTTCACACCGGGCACTAAAAGACCCAGAGTCGCCTCTGGAACGGGGCGTGTCCTGTATCTTGCAATATCCCCCGTAACCCACTTCAAGTCTTCTGGGGGCGATGGCCATATGGCAGAGAATCCCGGTGCACTATATAAAATTTACACACACATGCTTAAGAATCAAGTTCTGAGACTGGGAGGTCAAACGCTATCCTGATCGACAGGTCTTTGCAAAATTAGGAGCCGATCCTCTTGTTCTCTTTCACACGCAGGTAAGGGATCATGGGAAGGATCGTGCACGTGTTGTTGGTGCACGTGTACTGGACTATACGAGGGAGGGCGGCAAGTCTCAGGGAGACCTGACTTCCGGTTTGCAGTTATCTGGTACGCAAAGTATCCAGTCAAAACCTGGCACGTGAGAATGAGAAAAATGCAAGCAGACGACGTGTCCAGAACGAGGACGGAATGATGTATATACCACTGGTTGGATTTTTGGTATTATTTGCCAGAAATGTTTCTTGGTTGATCCGCTTCCAAATTCCTTCAAAATATTTTGATTCGCCCCATTGGGGCGGCGCAAATTTTCTTATATGGCTATATTGAAAACTTTGAAAATCTTCTTGTCCGAAACCATTTATTAATATACTCAGGTGAGCGATAAAGAGCCATAATGGTCATCGTGTTTTATGTAACTTTTTGTTTATTGTGAGTGTGTTGTCTGTAATATCTTATGTTGTTCTTATGCCACGTTATTGTATTGCTTGATTATGCAGAACGAAATTATGTGTGGTTGTAAGTGGTTCATATTTGAAATTATGTGTAAATAAGGCTGAATAAGCATACCGTTTCCAACATAAGGGGACCAATAAACTTTAATGAACACAATTGGTAATTTTTCATTAAATTAAGGGCAATAACTCTGGAGAAGAGAAAATTGGACTGATCCAAATGAAACTTGACGTGCACTATGTTGGTACATAATTTATATTTATTTTAAGTTCCATGGAATTCTACCAGCCACTTACTGTGAAATGGCGGCGGACAGAATTTAAGCGTAATGGACGGACGAGAGGACCGGACGGACGAGTAACGACTAGGAGTATGGATATTACACTAAGTAATTAATCACGAATAAAAGCATTTTAATGGCATATAAAAAAATATTTATTTTTTTTAAATCAATATTCAGTTTTGGAAATGGTATTGTTAGGAAGAAAACGAAATCGAAAACTAAGTATTGTCCATTATGTCCTCAAGCCTTTTCATTAACACAAGTTAAATTTTATGTCTCATAAGAATGTATGTATTAAACATGGTCACGAGTAGAGTGCTGGGATAGATAGGTGAATTGCTAACCAGGGTCCGAATTTTCAAAATTCGTAAGCATGTTATAACAGGATTAACTTTGTTTCTCTATTTTCATATGGAAATAAAGTGTACATAATAATGTGGTCAAGACGTGTTACATTTTGAATGAAAAGTTTGTCAGATAATCACAACAAATAATATAGTGAGTTGTAAAATAGTGTTATAATTGTAATTTTTATCGATGAAATAAGAGACTTAAGCCAGTTTTCCTTATGCCAAATCGAGAAATTGGAGCCAGTTACCTAACAACAGAACAGAACAGAACAGAACAAAACAACTCTTTATTTGTTTCACAGATTACAAAACATAAATATTTTGTAATAACATGTGAGTATATATAAACACAAAAAGGCATACAAAAATACACAAACAATGTTTAGTGCAACACTCCATGTGGGAAAGTGGTCACGGTGAGATGCTTCCTTTAATAGCAAAAAATAATTTTAATGGAAGAAATTGGGCAGAAAGGAAGTAATTTAACAATACATATCACATCGTGTAATATATTAAACTATACACTGACATTACGCATATTTATGTAAGTTTATCATGCACATTTATTTGAGCTTAATGTAGTTTTATTTAATAGGAAGATATACATCTATTTAGAAAGATGAACATCGAGATTCCAATTTCAAATAATTTCTAATACCACAAACATCTTATTATGTGTTGTCACAAACACTAACAAACACATGGAATAAAAACAACAGCAAACAAAATAATTATGCTAATAATGATAATAATAATGGTGATGATGATAATAATAATTATACAAATAATAATAATAATAATAATAATTATTATTATTATTATAATTATAACAATTATAATAATTATAATAATTAATTAACAGAAGCAGGCCATTGAGTTCTTCGTCGCAACGCAGGTAAGAGTTGCAGTGCAAAACAACTGCTCGTAAGTGACGGTTCGTGCCATTGTTTTCGTCGGAAGCTTGGTACACCTGTACCGGTATATACGGAGGAGGAAGGGACAGAAGTCAGTAACCACTTGCTTCCGGTTTGTAGACTTCTGGTATACGATTCACTTGACCTTAATCAGCATTTAAAGCCCGACAAGATGTTTCCAATTTAAACGTGGGACATATTATTCGAAAGACCAATTAACGTATGTCGTCGAACATGGGACATATGACACAGGGCAGACGTGGAACGGGAATTCGTGCAGACGACATTTCCGCATAAGTTCAGAACGAGGCAGGAATCGCAGGTGTATATGAAACGAAAGTTGGAGGGGTCGGGTGTCGTGAAGTACAATAACAAATAGCGATAGTATACTTGGTTAAAATTACAAACAATATTGATACACGGTAATATTCAACCATGCCGATTTGGAACTAAAATGCTAGGCACAGTACTTTATTCGTTGAATATTGGTAAGCTATACTCGTATCGTTGTGCCAAAAGTAAGTAGGTTTACCTGCCAAACATGTTAAGTTAATGTATATGAAATAGGTATTGTGGTAATACAACACACAAACAAGAGCCGTCAGTGGACAACGCGCTCGTCTATTCAAAGTATTTTAGTTGGTAAATATTTTGGAAAGTTAAAGGGGCATACATTTGTTGAAATACATAGCTGTGTTATGGAAATAATTTCATAAATGTATTCCAAGTTTTAAGTGAATACTATATACAGTTTAGAAATTATAAGACTTTGGAACAAAAAAAAACGTTTAACCCCAACAACTTACATGTGATCAGGGGGCATAACTCTGTCGAAACAGAGTTATGTGGATTGTGGCACCTGATGCTGTAGTTGATGACAAAGGTATATTCCAAGTTTCAACTGAATAGCCTATCAAGTTTTGAAGTTATACAACTTTTGAATATAAACTTTAACCGAAACTATATGTGAAAAAAGGGGGATAACTATGTGAAAAAAAATAAAACAGAGTTATGGGGAATTTTGCACTTGATGTTGGAATTGATGACAACGATATATTCCAAGTTTCAAGTGAATAACTTTTGTAGTATTGTAGTACATTATGTACAGTCATGAATAAAGATCTTACACTTAGTAATCGTCACGAATAAATATCATAAAGCAATTGTTGTGAACAAGAGCTGTCAGAGGACAGCACGCTCGACTATTCGAAGTATTTCAGTTGGTACATATATCGAAAAGTGGAAGGGGCATAAATTTGTTGAAATACAACACTTTTAAATGAAAACCTTATATAGTTTATAACTGTTAAGAATTCGGAATAAAAACTTTAACCACAAAAAATATGTAAAAAGTGGGCATACCTCTGTACAAATACAAACCAGAGTTACGGAGATTGTAACTGAAACATAATTCGAGGTTTAAGTGAATAACACATTTAGATTTCAAGGTATAAGACTTCTGAATATAAACTTTAACCAGAAAACGTAAGTAAAAAAGGAGCATAACTCTTTTTTAAGATACAAAACAGAGTTATGGGGAATATTGTCCCTGATGCTGCAGTTAATGACAAAGGTGCATTCAAAGTTTCAGGTGAATAACTTTGTAGTGTTGAAGTCATAAGACTTTTAAATATAATCTTCAACCAGAAAATCATTTTGAAAAAGAGGCATACCTCTGTCAAAATACAAAACAGAAATATGGGATATGTTGCACCTGATGTTGGAGTTACAAATGTACAATTAAAGTTTCATGTGAATAACTTATGTTGATTTGAAAATACAAGACTTTTGAATATAAACTTAATCCAAAAGACCACGACCCCACCCACCCCATATGCAATCCCAAGCGAGGTCTCGATATAAGGTATCTATGTATTAAGTTTCATTAAAATATCTCAATGCGTTCTGAAGTTTTTGAGCGGAAACCGTTTTTCTATTTTTAGTAACAGTGACATTGACCTTGATCCCAGCCACCCCATATGCAATCCCAAGTGAGGCCTTGCTATAAGGTATCTATGAGTGAAGTTTCATTACAATAGCTCGATCCTTTCTCGAGTTATAGAGATATGAAGTTGTTGCACGCAAACTTTAACCTATGTTTTTAAGTTCAAAAAGTGGCATATTTCTGCTAAATTGCAGGTCAGAGTTATGGGCTCTGGTCAGTGATCTCACAAAATGATCCTTCATAATGTGAAGTTTCAATTGAATATCTGTAGTACATATAGAGATATGGAGTTGTTGCACGCAAACCTTAACCGGAGCATTACGCCGACGCCGACGAACGGGTGAATAGTATAGCTCCAACTATTCTGTGAATAGTCGAGCTAATAACATGAACAATATTATCTATGCTTTCTATTTGTTCAAACGTTCAAGCACTGCGACAAAATGCACTTGAATGCATTACAAAAATAATCAGTAACAAACCCACGACTTCTGATTCCGACGTTTACAATGATAGTAATTGCCCTTTCTCTTCCGAAATCAGGCCATTTTTTTATGTGTTTCGGGCAACCCTATTCACCTAGCGAAAACCCACCGACCCTAAAGTTTTTATTGAAGATTGTTTTTTTACGTGAAATCCGTATTTCCGTATATAACGTGTCTTTACAAAAAGTAAAAACAAACTTAAACCCGACCCTACCTAACTTTTGTGAAACCGTTGCCCGGTTTGGCCTCACTATAAAACTCAATTTTTGACATTCATGCTTGATTGTAGGTATGTTGTAATCAAATTAAGATTTCTAGAAATAATCATGAACCTGACATATAAGAACTTATTCACCAACCTGTTCTTAGACTTAAGAATAACGAATAGACTCAGACTCAATAAAAATACTTCGCAAATATGCTCGGTACCAATGTCACCATTGTCATTAAAGAGTATATGTTCGATTTTACAACAGATATATTTGCATAAATTAAACAACTAATAATTAATTTCCATATACTTCGATTTAAAATGAAAGAAAAGTTAATATGAACTATTGTTGAAAAACGCATAGTTAACTACTTTTTTTTTTCAGAAACTAGTTTTAGGCTGTACAGCCAGAAACTCCAATACATGTATATACGTTTACTGTACAGTTATTTTAGGTTACAGAACACTAATAAACGATGCAAAAGTCGAAAATCGTATTTGTTGACTCATTCGATATTGTATTCGTCACGTTTATGTTTATATGTCTGCTTTCAAGTTATTTTGTCACTTTCATCTGTTTTCTAGTATTCTTAAATAATTGATTCTTAAATAAATAAAGGAATGATCGTACATACACACTTTTACAAATCGTTCTAAATAAAGAACTCTGTAATATGAGTTGCTGAATACCTAGACAGATTCAAGTAAACGGTTTACTTTGAACAGAACAGTTTCAAGAATATTCTTTATTATTGCGTCTTAAGTCTAAGAATAGATTGGCGAATACGGGCCATAAATAAATATCATAAATAAAGCAATTATTATAAAAATTATCAACATTTTATTAGAAATTACAAGCAAAAACTGAACAAAGGGACGCATACCATTAAAATATTGTGTGCAGCCTAGTTGTGAGGTTACACACGCACGATTCGGAGCCTCGCGTTTCAGTTTCAGAATGGTCCATTCACATGAAAGAAGTCAACAATATTTAAAGTCGTGGCCATTGTTTTTCAATCGGAAGAGGTAGTGAAAACAATAATTATTTTTGTTAAGTCCTTAAGATATTTGCTCTCCAAGTTAACAGCTAAATGCTGGTATTTATAAATGTTCGAAAATTCAGAAATTCTATAATAGGAGTTATATTCGCAATTATATTCCATTAATAGTATTTATCGAGCATATGTTCCAAAGGACTGTGACATTTATTACTTTGTTCGAGTTATATAATATTTTTTGTTAACTTCTTTTATTACCTAATTCCATATTTTGCTCATCCTGTATAGCACTTGTGTTTTGCATATGGCTAAAAAGCAACAGTATGCTTAAAAGCTAATAAATGGTTGTTGGTGTTGTTGATGGTGGTGGTGTTTTAACATATTTTCAATTCTTTCTAAATATAGGCCCATGTGTCGCGCCTTTGAAGATTGTTTAGCTATCATGAGTTTGTGCGGGGACGGGAATGAGAAACACTACTCAGAAGCGTAAATCAGCCACACAAGTAGCGAATCGTATTCTCCTCCTTCGTCGAAAAACATGGTGCACGTGTACCAGTCAATATGCAACATGACGGAGTTGCACCTAGGTCAGGATTATAGTATTTGGGAATAGAGAGTGAATATTTTCATCGAAACAAATTTCATTCATTCGCTATAGAACATGTAAAATATACTTATGAAATAATTTTAAATTTAGAGTTGTTGATCGGCTAATAAACAACGATTTTGAGTTTTGATGCGTAGAAATTAAACCACGAGGGCGTTAGAACGACAAATCGTTGTTTATTAGCCGATAAACAACGATAATGCGAAGATTAGTTCGATTCTAACATGACCTGACAACAAATTCCGCAATTACAATCAGAAATATTGTTTACAGTTTCGGGACTATTTGTTTCGTGGTGTTTCTTGGTACCGTAGTTTAACAACGGTAAATTTTGTTCTTTAACAATATAAAACATGGCGCTTGTCACGTTAGAATATTGATTTCTAAAGAAAAACAAGAAATAATTCCGTTGTTAAATAGCCAACAAACAAATCGCAAAAGTAGTTTCGAAACTGTGAACTATAGTTCTCATTGTAATTGTCATTGTAATTGCAGAATATATTGTCATGTCATGTAAGAATCGAAATAATTTTCGCTTTATCATTTTTTATTTGTAATAAACAAAGATTTTTCGTTCTGATGCACTTATATTTAAGAATCGATTCGATTAAATTTTCGATTTTTCGTTGTTTATCTGCCAATAAACAACGATCTGGTGCGTATGCATTAAAGGGTTAAATAACCACGCATCAGAACGACAAAAAACATTATTGGCCGATTAACAACCATAATGCGTTTTTTTTTTCGATTTTAACAATGACTTGAAAAATAGTTTTGCAATGGTAACGAAAACTATATTTTTTTAGTCTCCACTCAGAATCGGGACATATTTTTGCATTGTTCATTGGGTAGTTTAACAACGATAACTGTGTTCTTTGTCTATCGAAAAAATTGGGAATAACATCAGAACTCAAAACCGTTGTTTATTTACAGATAAGCAACTCAAAATCGAAAATTATTTCTTAATTATACACGAATGCGTGACGCCAAAAACATGCGACCAAACTTACCGGTAGTTTTCTCCACAGTTAAAGTTTATATAATTTAATAAGATATATTTGAAAGGGTCATTAAAGATAAAGCAACAACAACGTATTATGGTAAAACACGTGCCCGTGATTTATAGAGAACTTCATGTGAGTCTGGTTCTTTAGTTACATTTAGTTAATACCTCACCGTTGTTAACATGTTATACAACCATGATTCTGTTGCAGATGAAACGATTGTATCGATGAATTCACTTTTTGTGAATCACATGACAAAACAAGCCAGGCTAAAAAAAAAATAACTTTCTTTGCCATTGCCTACCTACCTGACGAAAAAGCCCATACTCAAAAGTTTTTTCTTTGTTAAATCAAGCCAGTTTTTTTTTTAATCCGAATATTCTTTTCGGATTCGTACTTTTATTTGGGTTAAATAAAAGCTCGCTCTTCTTTCATTTCGGTCGTTTTCCAATGGGTTAATAAAATTAACTGTATCAGCTAGACCCTTGCTTAAAATAGGCTATACCAAAATGCAATTCTATTCATGTTTTATGAAACTTGTGAAAACAACGGCCTCTTTGTCAATATATCAACAGACACTTTATTATATTATCCAAAGCAATGTCTGTATTATACGCTATATTTTGGCTCCAAATGGATCAGTAATGAATTTGCATAAAAACATTGCCTACCTACCAGCTACCTTGGGTAGGCCAAGGCAAACAAACAATTTTTTAAGGTTGGCCCCAGCTTAAAACTGCAAAATTACGGAGTTTGTATGTGTCTGCGATTCCCGGTCTCTTCCTCTGAAATGCGTTTCTATACAATATACATCCGTATTAACTGAATTTCAAAATGGTTTTGCTAATTAAATATGACAGCTTCAGACATTAAAATGCTCTAATCGATTTTGTATATACATGTGCGATATATGCACTTTGTATACAACAACAATTAACCGAAGTATCAGTACATGAACATTTTGGACACCCCTCGTATATTTCCTGTATAATTCCGTGCATTACTTAATGAAGCGATACAAACATTAAAGGTGCTCACTCGTGCTGGAAAATGCCAGTCATGTGACGATACTTTTCAATTCAGCATTACAACACAAAATTGTCACAACCAAACGATTCAACGACATGACATACCCAAACGATACAACATGCAACGACGTGACATAACCAAACGATGCAACGACGTAACACAATCAAACGATGCAACGACGTGACATAACCAAACGACGCATTGAAGTGACACAACCAAACGACGCATTGAAGTGACACAACCAAACGACGCATTGAGGTGACACAACAAAACAACGCAACGACGTAACACAACCAAACAACGCAACGACGTAACACAAACAAACGATGCAACGAAGAGACACAACCAAAAGGCGCAAAGACGTGACAAACCCACACGATGCAACGACGTAACACAACCAAACGATGCAACGTAGAGACACAATCAAAAGGCGCAACGACGTGACAAAACCAAATGATGCAAAGACGTAACAAAATTTAACCCGTATTTCATCCACGACACGGATGTTCCGGTTTAGCAATGGGACAATTGACATGGTGCAGACGACAATTAGGCAGACGTTAAATTATGCAGACAACAGTTGCACGTGTCCAGCACGAGGCTGGAAAGATGTACTAGATCGTGTATCGCCGAACACGCGGACAGGAGGCGCTATAAGACCTCTGGAGGACCATAATTTTCATTATAATCTATTCGGGTGACACACATTTGGTCAATGTTTAAATATGGTTGTTAGTTTGCGAAATCTGATTGATTAAAAGTTTCAGCAAATCAAACCCTTGAAAAAACTGTATAAACTGCAAACCCATATGCTTGATCATTATTGCCTAAATGTGTTGTATATGGACACTGTTAGACTACAGCCCGAGTGCAGTTGATCAACAGATCACAAAATGTACGTACTGGCGCAGTGCCTAAAACCGCCTCTGTCCTAAATTCGGCACCCCATCCACATCAGTGTTTGTATCACAACGATTACTTTTTTGTTGATTTGTATGGATCAATCAGACGTTTTTCTGAACACTGCTGACGAATTTTCTTCTCGATATGTTGAGTAATTCAATATTTAATCCAATTGTTTTGTCAATGACCCCTAAATGAAAATGAATTGCACGGGGGGAATCCATCTCATACTGCGCACGCGCAATTTTGAAGCACCGCGTGGTATCCACATTAAAATTTAATAATTGTGTATTAATATTATGTCCATGTTAGTATGTGCAACATAAAAACATCAGTTATTTATTGGCAATAAATATAATTAAATGCGGAAAAATTGCATGCACAGCACATTATATAGAAGTCACTTAATTTCTCGCCGCATAAAAGCGCATTACTTACCCCCCCACCCACCCACTTTCATCCGCAGGGCCTCAGTTTTAGAGCCATATACAACTGATTTATTATATTATAAATATAAAGAAGTTTGTTTAAAAAAAAAAAAATTGAATAATGTATTAACAACAAACACCGAACTGCTTAATCATGAAAGCTTGACTTAAAACAATAGTCAAATGTACAACAGTTCTGTATCTACGATTTTTCACCAAGCGTCTTCGGATCACCATGTTTTTTTACAAACACTTGAAAATGATATCCGAAAAAGAAAGTGTTTTTTGTTTTAAACTCAATAGAAATTGCTTGCAAACGGATTACATAGAAAAATATCAATTTCAAGCAATTTTAAAGAGGGGTGGCGGATTTAGGCACTCCCACGCTAATTGTTTTTACAATGTTCGACTCTTCAATCTCGCTAATTATTTTGTCTATGCCAAGTACTCGAAATGTAACCGAAACACGCCAGCAAATGCACATTAAACCTTACTTGATTTATGTTAATGTTTGTTTTGATTGGTTAATTACTTTTGAAAATATCGTAAAAATACCCCCCAAATGTGGCGGATTTAGGCACTGCGCCAGTATAATGATTGTAGTAGTGCAATGTTTGTTCTTCCACACTCTTTAACCAACATTTTCCTCACCATAAACTGCTGACCTTAAAATTTGGAGCACAATTTTCCGACGTAAAAATAAGGAAAATGTGTTAATTATATGCACAATATACAGCACTTCCTAAATATTAACGAATCTACATATAGACATATAACTGCAAAGCACACGAGGTGTGTCCGAAAAAAAACCCGTGTAAAACACGAATGAAATAAAACATACCGGTATTCACTAAACCGTTTCAATAATTCGGCATTAAACTATATACTGTTACTTTAAATAATACACACACACGCAGGAAATATCGTTGCATTTGAACAACAGTAAATAGCGTAATGTTATCAACAAACGTACATGATATAACCGAAGCGAGGCAAGTCGCATCAATATAGACTTCGAAATAACGTCAAAGTCCAATAACAAGAAAAGTGCGCACCGTGACAGTCTATTTAACTACAATCAGGCGACACAGCGATGTAACACAATCAGGCGAAACAACGGCGTGACAAAACCCGGCGACACTACGACGTCACACAACCAAGCGACAGAACCACGTAGCACAACCAAGCAACACAACGACGTAACACAACCAAGCAAAACAACGACGGAAAACAATCAAGCAACACAACGACGGAAACCAACCTGGTGACACAACGCCGTTACACAACCAGGTGATACAACGACGGAACATAACCAGGTGATACAACGAGGGAACCCAACCTGGTGAAAAAACGACGAAACACAACCACGTGACACAATGACGGAACCCAACCTGGTGACAAAAACAACGGAGCACAACCAGGCGTCAAAATGCCGTAACACAACCAGGTGACACAATGACGGAACACAACCAGGCGACACAACGACGTAACACAACCAGGCGAAACAACGACAGATCACAACCAGGCGACACAACGACGTTACACAACAAGGCGACACAACGCCGTGACACAACCAGACAACACAACGACGTAAGACAATCGGGTGACACAACGACGTAACAGAACCTGGTGACACAACGATGTGACACAACCAGGCGACTCAACGACAGATCACAACCAGGAGACACAACTACGTGACACAACAAGGCGACACAACGGCGTGACACAACCAGGCGACACACCGACGAGAGACAATCAGGTGACACAACGACGTAACAGAACCTGGTGACACAACGACGTGACACAACCAGGCGACACAACGACAGATCACATCCAGACGACACAACGACAGATCACATCCAGGCGATACAACGACGTGACACAACCAGGCGACACAACGACATATCACATCTAGGCGACAAAACGACGTGACACGACCAGGCGACACAACGACAGATCACATCCTGGCGACACAACGACGTGACACAACCAGGCGACACAACGACGTGAGACAATCAGGCCACACAACGACGTAACACAACCAGGTGACACAACGACAGATCACATATAGGCGACACAACGATGTGACACAACCAGGCGACAAAACGACGTTACACATCCAGGCGACAGATAGACGTAACACAACCAGGCGACACAACTACTGAACACAACCAGGCGACACAACGACGTAAAACAACCAGGCCACTCAGTGAGGTAACGCAAGAAGGCGAAAGAACAAAGCAACACATCCAAGCGACGCTATGACGTAATACAACCAAGCGATGAATCAACGTTATCATGAATCAAAATCGTAGTAATAATCGCGAATAAAAATCATACACAAAGTATTTTTTAAGAAATAATTTTCGATTTATCGTTGTTCATTGGCCCATAAACAACGATTTTAAGTTCTGATGCGCAGGAATGAAACCACGATGGCATTAGTCCGAGTAGTTTAATAGCCACGCATCAGAACGACAAAGAGTTGTTTAATGGCCGATTAACAACGATAATTTTGTTTTTGTCTATAGAAAAATAAGCGAGTGTCACGTAAGAAATTGCCTACATCTTATTATACGTTTTACAACCCTGTGTTCTCAGGTTCGAGCCCCCGTTACACCCTAACCTACTAACTCGGCTTTCGCATGAGACGTTATACCGTGGTGCAGTGTACTAGGTGCTTCACACCGGGCACTAAAAGACCCAGAGTCGCCTCTGGAACGGGGCGTGTCCTGTATCTTGCAATATCCCCCGTAACCCACTTCAAGTCTTCTGGGGGCGATGGCCATATGGCAGAGAATCCCGGTGCACTATATAAAATTTACACACACATGCTTAAGAATCAAGTTCTGAGACTGGGAGGTCAAACGCTATCCTGATCGACAGGTCTTTGCAAAATTAGGAGCCGATCCTCTTGTTCTCTTTCACACGCAGGTAAGGGATCATGGGAAGGATCGTGCACGTGTTGTTGGTGCACGTGTACTGGACTATACGAGGGAGGGCGGCAAGTCTCAGGGAGACCTGACTTCCGGTTTGCAGTTATCTGGTACGCAAAGTATCCAGTCAAAACCTGGCACGTGAGAATGAGAAAAATGCAAGCAGACGACGTGTCCAGAACGAGGACGGAATGATGTATATACCACTGGTTGGATTTTTGGTATTATTTGCCAGAAATGTTTCTTGGTTGATCCGCTTCCAAATTCCTTCAAAATATTTTGATTCGCCCCATTGGGCGGCGCAAATTTTCTTATATGGCTATATTGAAAACTTTGAAAATCTTCTTGTCCGAAACCAATTTATAATATACTCAGGTGAGCGATAAAGAGCCATAATGGTCATCGTGTTTTATGTAACTTTTTGTTTATTGTGAGTGTGTTGTCTGTAATATCTTATGTTGTTCTTATGCCACGTTATTGTATTGCTTGATTATGCAGAACGAAATTATGTGTGGTTGTAAGGGTTCATATTTGAAATTATGTGTAAATAAGGCTGAATAAGCATACCGTTTCCAACATAAGGGGACCAATAAACTTTAATGAACACAATTGGTAATTTTTCATTAAATTAAGGGCAATAACTCTGGAGAAGAGAAAATTGACTGATCCAAATGAAACTTGACGTGCACTATGTTGGTACATAATTTATATTTATTTTAAGTTCCATGGAATTCTACCAGCCACTTACTGTGAAATGGCGGCGGACAGAATTTAAGCGTAATGGACGGACGAGAGGACGGACGGACGAGTAACGACTAGGAGTATGGATATTACACTAAGTAATTATCACGAATAAAAGCATTTTATGGCATATAAAAAATATTTATTTTTTTTAAATCAATATTCAGTTTTGGAAATGGTATTGTTAGGAAGAAAACGAAATCGAAAACTAAGTATTGTCCATTATGTCCTCAAGCCTTTTCATTAACACAAGTTTAAAGCGAAATTTTATGTCTCATAAGAATGTATGTATTAAACATGGTCACGAGTAGAGTGCTGGGATAGATAGGTGAATTGCTAACCAGGGTCCGAATTTTCAAAATTCGTAAGCATGTTATAACAGGATTAACTTTGTTTCTCTATTTTCATATGGAAATAAAGTGTACATAATAATGTGGTCAAGACGTGTTACATTTTGAATGAAAAGTTTGTCAGATAATCACAACAAATAATATAGTGAGTTGTAAAATAGTGTTATAATTGTAATTTTTATCGATGAAATAAGAGACTTAAGCCAGTTTTCCTTATGCCAAATCGAGAAATTGGAGCCAGTTACCTAACAACAGAACAGAACAGAACAGAACAAAACAACTCTTTATTTGTTTCACAGATTACAAAACATAAATATTTTGTAATAACATGTGAGTATATATAAACACAAAAAGGCATACAAAAATACACAAACAATGTTTAGTGCAACACTCCATGTGGGAAAGTGGTCACGGTGAGATGCTTCCTTTAATAGCAAAAAATAATTTTAATGGAAGAAATTGGGCAGAAATGAAGTAATTTAACAATACATATCACATCGTGTAATATATTAAACTATACACTGACATTACGCATATTTATGTAAGTTTATCATGCACATTTATTTGAGCTTAATGTAGTTTTATTTAATAGGAAGATATACATCTATTTAGAAAGATGAACATCGAGATTCCAATTTCAAATAATTTCTAATACCACAAACATCTTATTATGTGTTGTCACAAACACTAACAAACACATGGAATAAAAACAACAGCAAACAAAATAATTATGCTAATAATGATAATAATAATGGTGATGATGATAATAATAATTATACAAATAATAATAATAATAATAATAATTATTATTATTATTATAATTATAACAATTATAATAATTATAATAATTAATTAACAGAAGCAGGCCATTGAGTTCTTCGTCGCAACGCAGGTAAGAGTTGCAGTGCAAAACAACTGCTCGTAAGTGACGGTTCGTGCCATTGTTTTCGTCGGAAGCTTGGTACACCTGTACCGGTATATACGGAGGAGGAAGGGACAGAAGTCAGTAACCACTTGCTTCCGGTTTGTAGACTTCTGGTATACGATTCACTTGACCTTAATCAGCATTTAAAGCCCGACAAGATGTTTCCAATTTAAACGTGGGACATATTATTCGAAAGACCAATTAACGTATGTCGTCGAACATGGGACATATGACACAGGGCAGACGTGGAACGGGAATTCGTGCAGACGACATTTCCGCATAAGTTCAGAACGAGGCAGGAATCGCAGGTGTATATGAAACGAAAGTTGGAGGGGTCGGGTGTCGTGAAGTACAATAACAAATAGCGATAGTATACTTGGTTAAAATTACAAACAATATTGATACACGGTAATATTCAACCATGCCGATTTGGAACTAAAATGCTAGGCACAGTACTTTATTCGTTGAATATTGGTAAGCTATACTCGTATCGTTGTGCCAAAAGTAAGTAGGTTTACCTGCCAAACATGTTAAGTTAATGTATATGAAATAGGTATTGTGGTAATACAACACACAAACAAGAGCCGTCAGTGGACAACGCGCTCGTCTATTCAAAGTATTTTAGTTGGTAAATATTTTGGAAAGTTAAAGGGGCATACATTTGTTGAAATACATAGCTGAGTTATGGAAATAATTTCATAAATTTATTCCAAGTTTTAAGTGAATACTATATACAGTTTAGAAATTATAAGACTTTGGAACAAAAAAAAACGTTTAACCCCAACAACTTACATGTGATCAGGGGGCATAACTCTGTCGAAACAGAGTTATGTGGATTGTGGCACCTGATGCTGTAGTTGATGACAAAGGTATATTCCAAGTTTCAACTGAATAGCCTATCAAGTTTTGAAGTTATACAACTTTTGAATATAAACTTTAACCGAAACTATATGTGAAAAAAGGGGGATAACTATGTGAAAAAAAATAAAACAGAGTTATGGGGAATTTTGCACTTGATGTTGGAATTGATGACAACGATATATTCCAAGTTTCAAGTGAATAACTTTTGTAGTATTGTAGTACATTATGTACAGTCATGAATAAAGATCTTACACTTAGTAATCGTCACGAATAAATATCATAAAGCAATTGTTGTGAACAAGAGCTGTCAGAGGACAGCACGCTCGACTATTCGAAGTATTTCAGTTGGTACATATATCGAAAAGTGGAAGGGGCATAAATTTGTTGAAATACAACACTTTTAAATGAAAACCTTATATAGTTTATAACTGTTAAGAATTCGGAATAAAAACTTTAACCACAAAAAATATGTAAAAAGTGGGCATACCTCTGTACAAATACAAACCAGAGTTACGGAGATTGTAACTGAAACATAATTCGAGGTTTAAGTGAATAACACATTTAGATTTCAAGGTATAAGACTTCTGAATATAAACTTTAACCAGAAAACGTAAGTAAAAAAGGAGCATAACTCTTTTTTAAGATACAAAACAGAGTTATGGGGAATATTGTCCCTGATGCTGCAGTTAATGACAAAGGTGCATTCAAAGTTTCAGGTGAATAACTTTGTAGTGTTGAAGTCATAAGACTTTTAAATATAATCTTCAACCAGAAAATCATTTTGAAAAAGAGGCATACCTCTGTCAAAATACAAAACAGAAATATGGGATATGTTGCACCTGATGTTGGAGTTACAAATGTACAATTAAAGTTTCATGTGAATAACTTATGTTGATTTGAAAATACAAGACTTTTGAATATAAACTTAATCCAAAAGACCACGATCCCACCCACCCCATATGCAATCCCAAGCGAGGTCTCGATATAAGGTATCTATGTATTAAGTTTCATTAAAATATCTCAATGCGTTCTGAAGTTTTTGAGCGGAAACCGTTTTTCTATTTTTAGTAACAGTGACATTGACCTTGGTCCCAGCCACCCCATATGCAATCCCAAGTGAGGCCTTGCTATAAGGTATCTATGAGTGAAGTTTCATTACAATAGCTCGATCCTTTCTCGAGTTATAGAGATATGAAGTTGTTGCACGCAAACTTTAACCTATGTTTTTAAGTTCAAAAAGTGGCATATTTCTGCTAAATTGCAGGTCAGAGTTATGGGCTCTGGTCAGTGATCTCACAAAATGATCCTTCATAATGTGAAGTTTCAATTGAATATCTGTAGTACATATAGAGATATGGAGTTGTTGCACGCAAACCTTAACCGGAGCATTACGCCGACGCCGACGAACGGGTGAATAGTATAGCTCCAACTATTCTGTGAATAGTCGAGCTAATAACATGAACAATATTATCTATGCTTTCTATTTGTTCAAACGTTCAAGCACTGCGACAAAATGCACTTGAATGCATTACAAAAATAATCAGTAACAAACCCACGACTTCTGATTCCGACGTTTACAATTATAGTAATTGCCCTTTCTCTTCCGAAATCAGGCCATTTTTTTATGTGTTTCGGGCAACCCTATTCACCTAGCGAAAACCCACCGACCCTAAAGTTTTTATTGAAGATTGTTTTTTTACGTGAAATCCGTATTTCCGTATATAACGTGTCTTTACAAAAAGTAAAAACAAACTTAGACCCGACCCTACCTAACTTTTGTGAAACCGTTGCCCGGTTTGGCCTCACTATAAAACTCAATTTTTGACATTCATGCTTGATTGTAGGTATGTTGTAATCAAATTAAGATTTCTAGAAATAATCATGAACCTGACATATAAGAACTTATTCACCAACCTGTTCTTAGACTTAAGAATAACGAATAGACTCAGACTCAATAAAAATACTTCGCAAATATGCTCGGTACCAATGTCACCATTGTCATTAAAGAGTATATGTTCGATTTTACAACAGATATATTTGCATAAATTAAACAACTAATAATTAATTTCCATATACTTCGATTTAAAATGAAAGAAAAGTTAATATGAACTATTGTTGAAAAACGCATAGTTAACTACTTTTTTTTTTCAGAAACTAGTTTTAGGCTGTACAGCCAGAAACTCCAATACATGTATATACGTTTACTGTACAGTTATTTTAGGTTACAGAACACTAATAAACGATGCAAAAGTCGAAAATCGTATTTGTTGACTCATTCGATATTGTATTCGTCACGTTTATGTTTATATGTCTGCTTTCAAGTTATTTTGTCACTTTCATCTGTTTTCTAGTATTCTTAAATAATTGATTCTTAAATAAATAATGGAATGATCGTACATACACACTTTTACAAATCGTTCTAAATAAAGAACTCTGTAATTTGAATTGCTGAATACCTAGACAGATTCAAGTAAACGGTTTACTTTGAACAGAACAGTTTCAAGAATATTCTTTATTATTGCGTCTTAAGTCTAAGAATAGATTGGCGAATACGGGCCATAAATAAATATCATAAATAAAGCAATTATTATAAAAATTATCAACATTTTATTAGAAATTACAAGCAAAAACTGAACAAAGGGACGCATACCATTAAAATATTGTGTGCAGCCTAGTTGTGAGGTTACACACGCACGATTCGGAGCCTCGCGTTTCAGTTTCAGAATGGTCCATTCACATGAAAGAAGTCAACAATATTTAAAGTCGTGGCCATTGTTTTTCAATCGGAAGAGGTAGTGAAAACAATAATTATTTTTGTTAAGTCCTTAAGATATTTGCTCTCCAAGTTAACAGCTAAATGCTGGTATTTATAAATGTTCGAAAATTCAGAAATTCTATAATAGGAGTTATATTCGCAATTATATTCCATTAATAGTATTTATCGAGCATATGTTCCAAAGGACTGTGACATTTATTACTTTGTTCGAGTTATATAATATTTTTTGTTAACTTCTTTTATTACCTAATTCCATATTTTGCTCATCCTGTATAGCACTTGTGTTTTGCATATGGCTAAAAAGCAACAGTATGCTTAAAAGCTAATAAATGGTTGTTGGTGTTGTTGATGGTGGTGGTGTTTTAACATATTTTCAATTCTTTCTAAATATAGGCCCATGTGTCGCGCCTTTGAAGATTGTTTAGCTATCATGAGTTTGTGCGGGGACGGGAATGAGAAACACTACTCAGAAGCGTAAATCAGCCACACAAGTAGCGAATCGTATTCTCCTCCTTCGTCGAAAAACATGGTGCACGTGTACCAGTCAATATGCAACATGACGGAGTTGCACCTAGGTCAGGATTATAGTATTTGGGAATAGAGAGTGAATATTTTCATCGAAACAAATTTCATTCATTCGCTATAGAACATGTAAAATATACTTATGAAATAATTTTAAATTTAGAGTTGTTGATCGGCTAATAAACAACGATTTTGAGTTTTGATGCGTAGAAATTAAACCACGAGGGCGTTAGAACGACAAATCGTTGTTTATTAGCCGATAAACAACGATAATGCGAAGATTAGTTCGATTCTAACATGACCTGACAACAAATTCCGCAATTACAATCAGAAATATTGTTTACAGTTTCGGGACTATTTGTTTCGTGGTGTTTCTTGGTACCGTAGTTTAACAACGGTAAATTTTGTTCTTTAACAATATAAAACATGGCGCTTGTCACGTTAGAATATTGATTTCTAAAGAAAAACAAGAAATAATTCCGTTGTTAAATAGCCAACAAACAAATCGCAAAAGTAGTTTCGAAACTGTGAACTATAGTTCTCATTGTAATTGTCATTGTAATTGCAGAATATATTGTCATGTCATGTAAGAATCGAAATAATTTTCGCTTTATCATTTTTTATTTGTAATAAACAAAGATTTTTCGTTCTGATGCACTTATATTTAAGAATCGATTCGATTAAATTTTCGATTTTTCGTTGTTTATCTGCCAATAAACAACGATCTGGTGCGTATGCATTAAAGGGTTAAATAACCACGCATCAGAACGACAAAAAACATTATTGGCCGATTAACAACCATAATGCGTTTTTTTTTTCGATTTTAACAATGACTTGAAAAATAGTTTTGCAATGGTAACGAAAACTATATTTTTTTAGTCTCCACTCAGAATCGGGACATATTTTTGCATTGTTCATTGGGTAGTTTAACAACGATAACTGTGTTCTTTGTCTATCGAAAAAATTGGGAATAACATCAGAACTCAAAACCGTTGTTTATTTACAGATAAGCAACTCAAAATCGAAAATTATTTCTTAATTATACACGAATGCGTGACGCCAAAAACATGCGACCAAACTTACCGGTAGTTTTCTCCACAGTTAAAGTTTATATAATTTAATAAGATATATTTGAAAGGGTCATTAAAGATAAAGCAACAACAACGTATTATGGTAAAACACGTGCCCGTGATTTATAGAGAACTTCATGTGAGTCTGGTTCTTTAGTTACATTTAGTTAATACCTCACCGTTGTTAACATGTTATACAACCATGATTCTGTTGCAGATGAAACGATTGTATCGATGAATTCACTTTTTGTGAATCACATGACAAAACAAGCCAGGCTAAAAAAAAAATAACTTTCTTTGCCATTGCCTACCTACCTGACGAAAAAGCCCATACTCAAAAGTTTTTTCTTTGTTAAATCAAGCCAGTTTTTTTTTTAATCCGAATATTCTTTTCGGATTCGTATTTTTATTTGGGTTAAATAAAAGCTCGCTCTTCTTTCATTTCGGTCGTTTTCCAATGGGTTAATAAAATTAACTGTATCAGCTAGACCCTTGCTTAAAATAGGCTATACCAAAATGCAATTCTATTCATGTTTTATGAAACTTGTGAAAACAACGGCCTCTTTGTCAATATATCAACAGACACTTTATTATATTATCCAAAGCAATGTCTGTATTATACGCTATATTTTGGCTCCAAATGGATCAGTAATGAATTTGCATAAAAACATTGCCTACCTACCAGCTACCTTGGGTAGGCCAAGGCAAACAAACAATTTTTTAAGGTTGGCCCCAGCTTAAAACTGCAAAATTACGGAGTTTGTATGTGTCTGCGATTCCCGGTCTCTTCCTCTGAAATGCGTTTCTATACAATATACATCCGTATTAACTGAATTTCAAAATGGTTTTGCTAATTAAATATGACAGCTTCAGACATTAAAATGCTCTAATCGATTTTGTATATACATGTGCGATATATGCACTTTGTATACAACAACAATTAACCGAAGTATCAGTACATGAACATTTTGGACACCCCTCGTATATTTCCTGTATAATTCCGTGCATTACTTAATGAAGCGATACAAACATTAAAGGTGCTCACTCGTGCTGGAAAATGCCAGTCATGTGACGATACTTTTCAATTCAGCATTACAACACAAAATTGTCACAACCAAACGATTCAACGACATGACATACCCAAACGATACAACATGCAACGACGTGACATAACCAAACGATGCAACGACGTAACACAATCAAACGATGCAACGACGTGACATAACCAAACGACGCATTGAAGTGACACAACCAAACGACGCATTGAAGTGACACAACCAAACGACGCATTGAGGTGACACAACAAAACAACGCAACGACGTAACACAACCAAACAACGCAACGACGTAACACAAACAAACGATGCAACGAAGAGACACAACCAAAAGGCGCAAAGACGTGACAAACCCACACGATGCAACGACGTAACACAACCAAACGATGCAACGTAGAGACACAATCAAAAGGCGCAACGACGTGACAAAACCAAATGATGCAAAGACGTAACAAAATTTAACCCGTATTTCATCCACGACACGGATGTTCCGGTTTAGCAATGGGACAATTGACATGGTGCAGACGACAATTAGGCAGACGTTAAATTATGCAGACAACAGTTGCACGTGTCCAGCACGAGGCTGGAAAGATGTACTAGATCGTGTATCGCCGAACACGCGGACAGGAGGCGCTATAAGACCTCTGGAGGACCATAATTTTCATTATAATCTATTCGGGTGACACACATTTGGTCAATGTTTAAATATGGTTGTTAGTTTGCGAAATCTGATTGATTAAAAGTTTCAGCAAATCAAACCCTTGAAAAAACTGTATAAACTGCAAACCCATATGCTTGATCATTATTGCCTAAATGTGTTGTATATGGACACTGTTAGACTACAGCCCGAGTGCAGTTGATCAACAGATCACAAAATGTACGTACTGGCGCAGTGCCTAAAACCGCCTCTGTCCTAAATTCGGCACCCCATCCACATCAGTGTTTGTATCACAACGATTACTTTTTTGTTGATTTGTATGGATCAATCAGACGTTTTTCTGAACACTGCTGACGAATTTTCTTCTCGATATGTTGAGTAATTCAATATTTAATCCAATTGTTTTGTCAATGACCCCTAAATGAAAATGAATTGCACGGGGGGAATCCATCTCATACTGCGCACGCGCAATTTTGAAGCACCGCGTGGTATCCACATTAAAATTTAATAATTGTGTATTAATATTATGTCCATGTTAGTATGTGCAACATAAAAACATCAGTTATTTATTGGCAATAAATATAATTAAATGCGGAAAAATTGCATGCACAGCACATTATATAGAAGTCACTTAATTTCTCGCCGCATAAAAGCGCATTACTTACCCCCCCACCCACCCACTTTCATCCGCAGGGCCTCAGTTTTAGAGCCATATACAACTGATTTATTATATTATAAATATAAAGAAGTTTGTTTAAAAAAAAAAAAATTGAATAATGTATTAACAACAAACACCGAACTGCTTAATCATGAAAGCTTGACTTAAAACAATAGTCAAATGTACAACAGTTCTGTATCTACGATTTTTCACCAAGCGTCTTCGGATCACCATGTTTTTTTACAAACACTTGAAAATGATATCCGAAAAAGAAAGTGTTTTTTGTTTTAAACTCAATAGAAATTGCTTGCAAACGGATTACATAGAAAAATATCAATTTCAAGCAATTTTAAAGAGGGGTGGCGGATTTAGGCACTCCCACGCTAATTGTTTTTACAATGTTCGACTCTTCAATCTCGCTAATTATTTTGTCTATGCCAAGTACTCGAAATGTAACCGAAACACGCCAGCAAATGCACATTAAACCTTACTTGATTTATGTTAATGTTTGTTTTGATTGGTTAATTACTTTTGAAAATATCGTAAAAATACCCCCCAAATGTGGCGGATTTAGGCACTGCGCCAGTATAATGATTGTAGTAGTGCAATGTTTGTTCTTCCACACTCTTTAACCAACATTTTCCTCACCATAAACTGCTGACCTTAAAATTTGGAGCACAATTTTCCGACGTAAAAATAAGGAAAATGTGTTAATTATATGCACAATATACAGCACTTCCTAAATATTAACGAATCTACATATAGACATATAACTGCAAAGCACACGAGGTGTGTCCGAAAAAAAACCCGTGTAAAACACGAATGAAATAAAACATACCGGTATTCACTAAACCGTTTCAATAATTCGGCATTAAACTATATACTGTTACTTTAAATAATACACACACACGCAGGAAATATCGTTGCATTTGAACAACAGTAAATAGCGTAATGTTATCAACAAACGTACATGATATAACCGAAGCGAGGCAAGTCGCATCAATATAGACTTCGAAATAACGTCAAAGTCCAATAACAAGAAAAGTGCGCACCGTGACAGTCTATTTAACTACAATCAGGCGACACAGCGATGTAACACAATCAGGCGAAACAACGGCGTGACAAAACCCGGCGACACTACGACGTCACACAACCAAGCGACAGAACCACGTAGCACAACCAAGCAACACAACGACGTAACACAACCAAGCAAAACAACGACGGAAAACAATCAAGCAACACAACGACGGAAACCAACCTGGTGACACAACGCCGTTACACAACCAGGTGATACAACGACGGAACATAACCAGGTGATACAACGAGGGAACCCAACCTGGTGAAAAAACGACGAAACACAACCACGTGACACAATGACGGAACCCAACCTGGTGACAAAAACAACGGAGCACAACCAGGCGTCAAAATGCCGTAACACAACCAGGTGACACAATGACGGAACACAACCAGGCGACACAACGACGTAACACAACCAGGCGAAACAACGACAGATCACAACCAGGCGACACAACGACGTTACACAACAAGGCGACACAACGCCGTGACACAACCAGACAACACAACGACGTAAGACAATCGGGTGACACAACGACGTAACAGAACCTGGTGACACAACGATGTGACACAACCAGGCGACTCAACGACAGATCACAACCAGGAGACACAACTACGTGACACAACAAGGCGACACAACGGCGTGACACAACCAGGCGACACACCGACGAGAGACAATCAGGTGACACAACGACGTAACAGAACCTGGTGACACAACGACGTGACACAACCAGGCGACACAACGACAGATCACATCCAGACGACACAACGACAGATCACATCAAGGCGACACAACGACAGATCACATCCAGGCGATACAACGACGTGACACAACCAGGCGACACAACGACATATCACATCTAGGCGACAAAACGACGTGACACGACCAGGCGACACAACGACAGATCACATCCTGGCGACACAACGACGTGACACAACCAGGCGACACAACGACGTGAGACAATCAGGCCACACAACGACGTAACACAACCAGGTGACACAACGACAGATCACATATAGGCGACACAACGATGTGACACAACCAGGCGACAAAACGACGTTACACATCCAGGCGACAGATAGACGTAACACAACCAGGCGACACAACTACTGAACACAACCAGGCGACACAACGACGTAAAACAACCAGGCCACTCAGTGTGGTAACGCAAGAAGGCGAAAGAACAAAGCAACACATCCAAGCGACGCTATGACGTAATACAACCAAGCGATGAATCAACGTTATCATGAATCAAAATCGTAGTAATAATCGCGAATAAAAATCATACACAAAATATTTTTTAAGAAATAATTTTCGATTTATCGTTGTTCATTGGCCCATAAACAACGATTTTAAGTTCTGATGCGCAGGAATGAAACCACGATGGCATTAGTCCGAGTAGTTTAATAGCCACGCATCAGAACGACAAAGAGTTGTTTAATGGCCGATTAACAACGATAATTTTGTTTTTGTCTATAGAAAAATAAGCGAGTGTCACGTAAGAAATTGCCTACATCTTATTATACGTTTTACAACCCTGTGTTCTCAGGTTCGAGCCCCCGTTACACCCTAACCTACTAACTCGGCTTTCGCATGAGACGTTATACCGTGGTGCAGTGTACTAGGTGCTTCACACCGGGCACTAAAAGACCCAGAGTCGCCTCTGGAACGGGGCGTGTCCTGTATCTTGCAATATCCCCCGTAACCCACTTCAAGTCTTCTGGGGGCGATGGCCATATGGCAGAGAATCCCGGTGCACTATATAAAATTTACACACACATGCTTAAGAATCAAGTTCTGAGACTGGGAGGTCAAACGCTATCCTGATCGACAGGTCTTTGCAAAATTAGGAGCCGATCCTCTTGTTCTCTTTCACACGCAGGTAAGGGATCATGGGAAGGATCGTGCACGTGTTGTTGGTGCACGTGTACTGGACTATACGAGGGAGGGCGGCAAGTCTCAGGGAGACCTGACTTCCGGTTTGCAGTTATCTGGTACGCAAAGTATCCAGTCAAAACCTGGCACGTGAGAATGAGAAAAATGCAAGCAGACGACGTGTCCAGAACGAGGACGGAATGATGTATATACCACTGGTTGGATTTTTGGTATTATTTGCCAGAAATGTTTCTTGGTTGATCCGCTTCCAAATTCCTTCAAAATATTTTGATTCGCCCCATTGGGCGGCGCAAATTTTCTTATATGGCTATATTGAAAACTTTGAAAATCTTCTTGTCCGAAACCAATTTATAATATACTCAGGTGAGCGATAAAGAGCCATAATGGTCATCGTGTTTTATGTAACCTTTTGTTTATTGTGAGTGTGTTGTCTGTAATATCTTATGTTGTTCTTATGCCACGTTATTGTATTGCTTGATTATGCAGAACGAAATTATGTGTGGTTGTAAGGGTTCATATTTGAAATTATGTGTAAATAAGGCTGAATAAGCATACCGTTTCCAACATAAGGGGACCAATAAACTTTAATGAACACAATTGGTAATTTTTCATTAAATTAAGGGCAATAACTCTGGAGAAGAGAAAATTGACTGATCCAAATGAAACTTGACGTGCACTATGTTGGTACATAATTTATATTTATTTTAAGTTCCATGGAATTCTACCAGCCACTTACTGTGAAATGGCGGCGGACAGAATTTAAGCGTAATGGACGGACGAGAGGACGGACGGACGAGTAACGACTAGGAGTATGGATATTACACTAAGTAATTATCACGAATAAAAGCATTTTATGGCATATAAAAAATATTTATTTTTTTTAAATCAATATTCAGTTTTGGAAATGGTATTGTTAGGAAGAAAACGAAATCGAAAACTAAGTATTGTCCATTATGTCCTCAAGCCTTTTCATTAACACAAGTTTAAAGCGAAATTTTATGTCTCATAAGAATGTATGTATTAAACATGGTCACGAGTAGAGTGCTGGGATAGATAGGTGAATTGCTAACCAGGGTCCGAATTTTCAAAATTCGTAAGCATGTTATAACAGGATTAACTTTGTTTCTCTATTTTCATATGGAAATAAAGTGTACATAATAATGTGGTCAAGACGTGTTACATTTTGAATGAAAAGTTTGTCAGATAATCACAACAAATAATATAGTGAGTTGTAAAATAGTGTTATAATTGTAATTTTTATCGATGAAATAAGAGACTTAAGCCAGTTTTCCTTATGCCAAATCGAGAAATTGGAGCCAGTTACCTAACAACAGAACAGAACAGAACAGAACAAAACAACTCTTTATTTGTTTCACAGATTACAAAACATAAATATTTTGTAATAACATGTGAGTATATATAAACACAAAAAGGCATACAAAAATACACAAACAATGTTTAGTGCAACACTCCATGTGGGAAAGTGGTCACGGTGAGATGCTTCCTTTAATAGCAAAAAATAATTTTAATGGAAGAAATTGGGCAGAAAGGAAGTAATTTAACAATACATATCACATCGTGTAATATATTAAACTATACACTGACATTACGCATATTTATGTAAGTTTATCATGCACATTTATTTGAGCTTAATGTAGTTTTATTTAATAGGAAGATATACATCTATTTAGAAAGATGAACATCGAGATTCCAATTTCAAATAATTTCTAATACCACAAACATCTTATTATGTGTTGTCACAAACACTAACAAACACATGGAATAAAAACAACAGCAAACAAAATAATTATGCTAATAATGATAATAATAATGGTGATGATGATAATAATAATTATACAAATAATAATAATAATAATAATAATAATTATTATTATTATAATTATAACAATTATAATAATTATAATAATTAATTAACAGAAGCAGGCCATTGAGTTCTTCGTCGCAACGCAGGTAAGAGTTGCAGTGCAAAACAACTGCTCGTAAGTGACGGTTCGTGCCATTGTTTTCGTCGGAAGCTTGGTACACCTGTACCGGTATATACGGAGGAGGAAGGGACAGAAGTCAGTAACCACTTGCTTCCGGTTTGTAGACTTCTGGTATACGATTCACTTGACCTTAATCAGCATTTAAAGCCCGACAAGATGTTTCCAATTTAAACGTGGGACATATTATTCGAAAGACCAATTAACGTATGTCGTCGAACATGGGACATATGACACAGGGCAGACGTGGAACGGGAATTCGTGCAGACGACATTTCCGCATAAGTTCAGAACGAGGCAGGAATCGCAGGTGTATATGAAACGAAAGTTGGAGGGGTCGGGTGTCGTGAAGTACAATAACAAATAGCGATAGTATACTTGGTTAAAATTACAAACAATATTGATACACGGTAATATTCAACCATGCCGATTTGGAACTAAAATGCTAGGCACAGTACTTTATTCGTTGAATATTGGTAAGCTATACTCGTATCGTTGTGCCAAAAGTAAGTAGGTTTACCTGCCAAACATGTTAAGTTAATGTATATGAAATAGGTATTGTGGTAATACAACACACAAACAAGAGCCGTCAGTGGACAACGCGCTCGTCTATTCAAAGTATTTTAGTTGGTAAATATTTTGGAAAGTTAAAGGGGCATACATTTGTTGAAATACATAGCTGTGTTATGGAAATAATTTCATAAATTTATTCCAAGTTTTAAGTGAATACTATATACAGTTTAGAAATTATAAGACTTTGGAACAAAAAAAACGTTTAACCCCAACAACTTACATGTGATCAGGGGGCATAACTCTGTCGAAACAGAGTTATGTGGATTGTGGCACCTGATGCTGTAGTTGATGACAAAGGTATATTCCAAGTTTCAACTGAATAGCCTATCAAGTTTTGAAGTTATACAACTTTTGAATATAAACTTTAACCGAAACTATATGTGAAAAAGGGGGATAACTATGTGAAAAAAAATAAAACAGAGTTATGGGGAATTTTGCACTTGATGTTGGAATTGATGACAACGATATATTCCAAGTTTCAAGTGAATAACTTTTGTAGTATTGTAGTACATTATGTACAGTCATGAATAAAGATCTTACACTTAGTAATCGTCACGAATAAATATCATAAAGCAATTGTTGTGAACAAGAGCTGTCAGAGGACAGCACGCTCGACTATTCGAAGTATTTCAGTTGGTACATATATCGAAAAGTGGAAGGGGCATACATTTGTTGAAATACAACACTTTTAAATGAAAACCTTATATAGTTTATAACTTTTAAGAATTCGGAATAAAAACTTTAACCACAAAAAATATGTAAAAAGTGGGCATACCTCTGTACAAATACAAACCAGAGTTACGGAGATTGTAACTGAAACATAATTCGAGGTTTAAGTGAATAACACATTTAGATTTCAAGGTATAAGACTTCTGAATATAAACTTTAACCAGAAAACGTAAGTAAAAAAGGAGCATAACTCTTTTTTAAGATACAAAACAGAGTTATGGGGAATATTGTCCCTGATGCTGCAGTTAATGACAAAGGTGCATTCAAAGTTTCAGGTGAATAACTTTGTAGTGTTGAAGTCATAAGACTTTTAAATATAATCTTCAACCAGAAAATCATTTTGAAAAAGAGGCATACCTCTGTCAAAATACAAAACAGAAATATGGGATATGTTGCACCTGATGTTGGAGTTACAAATGTACAATTAAAGTTTCATGTGAATAACTTATGTTGATTTGAAAATACAAGACTTTTGAATATAAACTTAATCCAAAAGACCACGACTCCACCCACCCCATATGCAATCCCAAGCGAGGTCTCGATATAAGGTATCTATGTATTAAGTTTCATTAAAATATCTCAATGCGTTCTGAAGTTTTTGAGCGGAAACCGTTTTTCTATTTTTAGTAACAGTGACATTGACCTTGATCCCAGCCACCCCATATGCAATCCCAAGTGAGGCCTTGCTATAAGGTATCTATGAGTGAAGTTTCATTACAATAGCTCGATCCTTTCTCGAGTTATAGAGATATGAAGTTGTTGCACGCAAACTTTAACCTATGTTTTTAAGTTCAAAAAGTGGCATATTTCTGCTAAATTGCAGGTCAGAGTTATGGGCTCTGGTCAGTGATCTCACAAAATGATCCTTCATAATGTGAAGTTTCAATTGAATATCTGTAGTACATATAGAGATATGGAGTTGTTGCACGCAAACCTTAACCGGAGCATTACGCCGACGCCGACGAACGGGTGAATAGTATAGCTCCAACTATTCTGTGAATAGTCGAGCTAATAACATGAACAATATTATCTATGCTTTCTATTTGTTCAAACGTTCAAGCACTGCGACAAAATGCACTTGAATGCATTACAAAAATAATCAGTAACAAACCCACGACTTCTGATTCCGACGTTTACAATTATAGTAATTGCCCTTTCTCTTCCGAAATCAGGCCATTTTTTTATGTGTTTCGGGCAACCCTATTCACCTAGCGAAAACCCACCGACCCTAAAGTTTTTATTGAAGATTGTTTTTTTACGTGAAATCCGTATTTCCGTATATAACGTGTCTTTACAAAAAGTAAAAACAAACTTAAACCCGACCCTACCTAACTTTTGTGAAACCGTTGCCCGGTTTGGCCTCACTATAAAACTCAATTTTTGACATTCATGCTTGATTGTAGGTATGTTGTAATCAAATTAAGATTTCTAGAAATAATCATGAACCTGACATATAAGAACTTATTCACCAACCTGTTCTTAGACTTAAGAATAACGAATAGACTCAGACTCAATAAAAATACTTCGCAAATATGCTCGGTACCAATGTCACCATTGTCATTAAAGAGTATATGTTCGATTTTACAACAGATATATTTGCATAAATTAAACAACTAATAATTAATTTCCATATACTTCGATTTAAAATGAAAGAAAAGTTAATATGAACTATTGTTGAAAAACGCATAGTTAACTACTTTTTTTTTTCAGAAACTAGTTTTAGGCTGTACAGCCAGAAACTCCAATACATGTATATACGTTTACTGTACAGTTATTTTAGGTTACAGAACACTAATAAACGATGCAAAAGTCGAAAATCGTATTTGTTGACTCATTCGATATTGTATTCGTCACGTTTATGTTTATATGTCTGCTTTCAAGTTATTTTGTCACTTTCATCTGTTTTCTAGTATTCTTAAATAATTGATTCTTAAATAAATAATGGAATGATCGTACATACACACTTTTACAAATCGTTCTAAATAAAGAACTCTGTAATTTGAATTGCTGAATACCTAGACAGATTCAAGTAAACGGTTTACTTTGAACAGAACAGTTTCAAGAATATTCTTTATTATTGCGTCTTAAGTCTAAGAATAGATTGGCGAATACGGGCCATAAATAAATATCATAAATAAAGCAATTATTATAAAAATTATCAACATTTTATTAGAAATTACAAGCAAAAACTGAACAAAGGGACGCATACCATTAAAATATTGTGTGCAGCCTAGTTGTGAGGTTACACACGCACGATTCGGAGCCTCGCGTTTCAGTTTCAGAATGGTCCATTCACATGAAAGAAGTCAACAATATTTAAAGTCGTGGCCATTGTTTTTCAATCGGAAGAGGTAGTGAAAACAATAATTATTTTTGTTAAGTCCTTAAGATATTTGCTCTCCAAGTTAACAGCTAAATGCTGGTATTTATAAATGTTCGAAAATTCAGAAATTCTATAATAGGAGTTATATTCGCAATTATATTCCATTAATAGTATTTATCGAGCATATGTTCCAAAGGACTGTGACATTTATTACTTTGTTCGAGTTATATAATATTTTTTGTTAACTTCTTTTATTACCTAATTCCATATTTTGCTCATCCTGTATAGCACTTGTGTTTTGCATATGGCTAAAAAGCAACAGTATGCTTAAAAGCTAATAAATGGTTGTTGGTGTTGTTGATGGTGGTGGTGTTTTAACATATTTTCAATTCTTTCTAAATATAGGCCCATGTGTCGCGCCTTTGAAGATTGTTTAGCTATCATGAGTTTGTGCGGGGACGGGAATGAGAAACACTACTCAGAAGCGTAAATCAGCCACACAAGTAGCGAATCGTATTCTCCTCCTTCGTCGAAAAACATGGTGCACGTGTACCAGTCAATATGCAACATGACGGAGTTGCACCTAGGTCAGGATTATAGTATTTGGGAATAGAGAGTGAATATTTTCATCGAAACAAATTTCATTCATTCGCTATAGAACATGTAAAATATACTTATGAAATAATTTTAAATTTAGAGTTGTTGATCGGCTAATAAACAACGATTTTGAGTTTTGATGCGTAGAAATTAAACCACGAGGGCGTTAGAACGACAAATCGTTGTTTATTAGCCGATAAACAACGATAATGCGAAGATTAGTTCGATTCTAACATGACCTGACAACAAATTCCGCAATTACAATCAGAAATATTGTTTACAGTTTCGGGACTATTTGTTTCGTGGTGTTTCTTGGTACCGTAGTTTAACAACGGTAAATTTTGTTCTTTAACAATATAAAACATGGCGCTTGTCACGTTAGAATATTGATTTCTAAAGAAAAACAAGAAATAATTCCGTTGTTAAATAGCCAACAAACAAATCGCAAAAGTAGTTTCGAAACTGTGAACTATAGTTCTCATTGTAATTGTCATTGTAATTGCAGAATATATTGTCATGTCATGTAAGAATCGAAATAATTTTCGCTTTATCATTTTTTATTTGTAATAAACAAAGATTTTTCGTTCTGATGCACTTATATTTAAGAATCGATTCGATTAAATTTTCGATTTTTCGTTGTTTATCTGCCAATAAACAACGATCTGGTGCGTATGCATTAAAGGGTTAAATAACCACGCATCAGAACGACAAAAAACATTATTGGCCGATTAACAACCATAATGCGTTTTTTTTTTCGATTTTAACAATGACTTGAAAAATAGTTTTGCAATGGTAACGAAAACTATATTTTTTTAGTCTCCACTCAGAATCGGGACATATTTTTGCATTGTTCATTGGGTAGTTTAACAACGATAACTGTATTCTTTGTCTATCGAAAAAATTGGGAATAACATCAGAACTCAAAACCGTTGTTTATTTACAGATAAGCAACTCAAAATCGAAAATTATTTCTTAATTATACACGAATGCGTGACGCCAAAAACATGCGACCAAACTTACCGGTAGTTTTCTCCACAGTTAAAGTTTATATAATTTAATAAGATATATTTGAAAGGGTCATTAAAGATAAAGCAACAACAACGTATTATGGTAAAACACGTGCCCGTGATTTATAGAGAACTTCATGTGAGTCTGGTTCTTTAGTTACATTTAGTTAATACCTCACCGTTGTTAACATGTTATACAACCATGATTCTGTTGCAGATGAAACGATTGTATCGATGAATTCACTTTTTGTGAATCACATGACAAAACAAGCCAGGCTAAAAAAAAAATAACTTTCTTTGCCATTGCCTACCTACCTGACGAAAAAGCCCATACTCAAAAGTTTTTTCTTTGTTAAATCAAGCCAGTTTTTTTTTTAATCCGAATATTCTTTTCGGATTCGTATTTTTATTTGGGTTAAATAAAAGCTCGCTCTTCTTTCATTTCGGTCGTTTTCCAATGGGTTAATAAAATTAACTGTATCAGCTAGACCCTTGCTTAAAATAGGCTATACCAAAATGCAATTCTATTCATGTTTTATGAAACTTGTGAAAACAACGGCCTCTTTGTCAATATATCAACAGACACTTTATTATATTATCCAAATCAATGTCTGTATTATACGCTATATTTTGGCTCCAAATGGATCAGTAATGAATTTGCATAAAAACATTGCCTACCTACCAGCTACCTTGGGTAGGCCAAGGCAAACAAACAATTTTTTAAGGTTGGCCCCAGCTTAAAACTGCAAAATTACGGAGTTTGTATGTGTCTGCGATTCCCGGTCTCTTCCTCTGAAATGCGTTTCTATACAATATACATCCGTATTAACTGAATTTCAAAATGGTTTTGCTAATTAAATATGACAGCTTCAGACATTAAAATGCTCTAATCGATTTTGTATATACATGTGCGATATATGCACTTTGTATACAACAACAATTAACCGAAGTATCAGTACATGAACATTTTGGACACCCCTCGTATATTTCCTGTATAATTCCGTGCATTACTTAATGAAGCGATACAAACATTAAAGGTGCTCACTCGTGCTGGAAAATGCCAGTCATGTGACGATACTTTTCAATTCAGCATTACAACACAAAATTGTCACAACCAAACGATTCAACGACATGACATACCCAAACGATGCAACATGCAACGACGTGACATAACCAAACGATGCAACGACGTAACACAATCAAACGATGCAACGACGTGACATAACCAAACGACGCATTGAAGTGACACAACCAAACGACGCATTGAAGTGACACAACCAAACGACGCATTGAGGTGACACAACAAAACAACGCAACGACGTAACACAACCAAACAACGCAACGACGTAACATAAACAAACGATGCAACGAAGAGACACAACCAAAAGGCGCAAAGACGTGACAAACCCACACGATGCAACGACGTAACACAACCAAACGATGCAACGTAGAGACACAATCAAAAGGCGCAACGACGTGACAAAACCAAATGATGCAAAGACGTAACAAAATTTAACCCGTATTTCATCCACGACACGGATGTTCCGGTTTAGCAATGGGACAATTGACATGGTGCAGACGACAATTAGGCAGACGTTAAATTATGCAGACAACAGTTGCACGTGTCCAGCACGAGGCTGGAAAGATGTACTAGATCGTGTATCGCCGAACACGCGGACAGGAGGCGCTATAAGACCTCTGGAGGACCATAATTTTCATTATAATCTATTCGGGTGACACACATTTGGTCAATGTTTAAATATGGTTGTTAGTTTGCGAAATCTGATTGATTAAAAGTTTCAGCAAATCAAACCCTTGAAAAAACTGTATAAACTGCAAACCCATATGCTTGATCATTATTGCCTAAATGTGTTGTATATGGACACTGTTAGACTACAGCCCGAGTGCAGTTGATCAACAGATCACAAAATGTACGTACTGGCGCAGTGCCTAAAACCGCCTCTGTCCTAAATTCGGCACCCCATCCACATCAGTGTTTGTATCACAACGATTACTTTTTTGTTGATTTGTATGGATCAATCAGACGTTTTTCTGAACACTGCTGACGAATTTTCTTCTCGATATGTTGAGTAATTCAATATTTAATCCAATTGTTTTGTCAATGACCCCTAAATGAAAATGAATTGCACGGGGGGAATCCATCTCATACTGCGCACGCGCAATTTTGAAGCACCGCGTGGTATCCACATTAAAATTTAATAATTGTGTATTAATATTATGTCCATGTTAGTATGTGCAACATAAAAACATCAGTTATTTATTGGCAATAAATATAATTAAATGCGGAAAAATTGCATGCACAGCACATTATATAGAAGTCACTTAATTTCTCGCCGCATAAAAGCGCATTACTTACCCCCCCACCCACCCACTTTCATCCGCAGGGCCTCAGTTTTAGAGCCATATACAACTGATTTATTATATTATAAATATAAAGAAGTTTGTTTAAAAAAAAAAAAATTGAATAATGTATTAACAACAAACACCGAACTGCTTAATCATGAAAGCTTGACTTAAAACAATAGTCAAATGTACAACAGTTCTGTATCTACGATTTTTCACCAAGCGTCTTCGGATCACCATGTTTTTTTACAAACACTTGAAAATGATATCCGAAAAAGAAAGTGTTTTTTGTTTTAAACTCAATAGAAATTGCTTGCAAACGGATTACATAGAAAAATATCAATTTCAAGCAATTTTAAAGAGGGGTGGCGGATTTAGGCACTCCCACGCTAATTGTTTTTACAATGTTCGACTCTTCAATCTCGCTAATTATTTTGTCTATGCCAAGTACTCGAAATGTAACCGAAACACGCCAGCAAATGCACATTAAACCTTACTTGATTTATGTTAATGTTTGTTTTGATTGGTTAATTACTTTTGAAAATATCGTAAAAATACCCCCCAAATGTGGCGGATTTAGGCACTGCGCCAGTATAATGATTGTAGTAGTGCAATGTTTGTTCTTCCACACTCTTTAACCAACATTTTCCTCACCATAAACTGCTGACCTTAAAATTTGGAGCACAATTTTCCGACGTAAAAATAAGGAAAATGTGTTAATTATATGCACAATATACAGCACTTCCTAAATATTAACGAATCTACATATAACTGCAAAGCACACGAGGTGTGTCCGAAAAAAAACCCGTGTAAAACACGAATGAAATAAAACATACCGGTATTCACTAAACCGTTTCAATAATTCGGCATTAAACTATATACTGTTACTTTAAATAATACACACACACGCAGGAAATATCGTTGCATTTGAACAACAGTAAATAGCGTAATGTTATCAACAAACGTACATGATATAACCGAAGCGAGGCAAGTCGCATCAATATAGACTTCGAAATAACGTCAAAGTCCAATAACAAGAAAAGTGCGCACCGTGACAGTCTATTTAACTACAATCAGGCGACACAGCGATGTAACACAATCAGGCGAAACAACGGCGTGACAAAACCCGGCGACACTACGACGTCACACAACCAAGCGACAGAACCACGTAGCACAACCAAGCAACACAACGACGTAACACAACCAAGCAAAACAACGACGGAAAACAATCAAGCAACACAACGACGGAAACCAACCTGGTGACACAACGCCGTTACACAACCAGGTGATACAACGACGGAACATAACCAGGTGATACAACGAGGGAACCCAACCTGGTGAAAAAACGACGAAACACAACCACGTGACACAATGACGGAACCCAACCTGGTGACAAAAACAACGGAGCACAACCAGGCGTCAAAATGCCGTAACACAACCAGGTGACACAATGACGGAACACAACCAGGCGACACAACGACGTAACACAACCAGGCGAAACAACGACAGATCACAACCAGGCGACACAACGACGTTACACAACAAGGCGACACAACGCCGTGACACAACCAGACAACACAACGACGTAAGACAATCGGGTGACACAACGACGTAACAGAACCTGGTGACACAACGATGTGACACAACCAGGCGACTCAACGACAGATCACAACCAGGAGACACAACTACGTGACACAACAAGGCGACACAACGGCGTGACACAACCAGGCGACACACCGACGAGAGACAATCAGGTGACACAACGACGTAACAGAACCTGGTGACACAACGACGTGACACAACCAGGCGACACAACGACAGATCACATCCAGACGACACAACGACAGATCACATCAAGGCGACACAACGACAGATCACATCCAGGCGATACAACGACGTCACACAACCAGGCGACACAACGACATATCACATCTAGGCGACAAAACGACGTGACACGACCAGGCGACACAACGACAGATCACATCCTGGCGACACAACGACGTGACACAACCAGGCGACACAACGACGTGAGACAATCAGGCCACACAACGACGTAACACAACCAGGTGACACAACGACAGATCACATATAGGCGACACAACGATGTGACACAACCAGGCGACAAAACGACGTTACACATCCAGGCGACAGATAGACGTAACACAACCAGGCGACACAACTACTGAACACAACCAGGCGACACAACGACGTAAAACAACCAGGCCACTCAGTGTGGTAACGCAAGAAGGCGAAAGAACAAAGCAACACATCCAAGCGACGCTATGACGTAATACAACCAAGCGATGAATCAACGTTATCATGAATCAAAATCGTAGTAATAATCGCGAATAAAAATCATACACAAAATATTTTTTAAGAAATAATTTTCGATTTATCGTTGTTCATTGGCCCATAAACAACGATTTTAAGTTCTGATGCGCAGGAATGAAACCACGATGGCATTAGTCCGAGTAGTTTAATAGCCACGCATCAGAACGACAAAGAGTTGTTTAATGGCCGATTAACAACGATAATTTTGTTTTTGTCTATAGAAAAATAAGCGAGTGTCACGTAAGAAATTGCCTACATCTTATTATACGTTTTACAACCCTGTGTTCTCAGGTTCGAGCCCCCGTTACACCCTAACCTACTAACTCGGCTTTCGCATGAGACGTTATACCGTGGTGCAGTGTACTAGGTGCTTCACACCGGGCACTAAAAGACCCAGAGTCGCCTCTGGAACGGGGCGTGTCCTGTATCTTGCAATATCCCCCGTAACCCACTTCAAGTCTTCTGGGGGCGATGGCCATATGGCAGAGAATCCCGGTGCACTATATAAAATTTACACACACATGCTTAAGAATCAAGTTCTGAGACTGGGAGGTCAAACGCTATCCTGATCGACAGGTCTTTGCAAAATTAGGAGCCGATCCTCTTGTTCTCTTTCACACGCAGGTAAGGGATCATGGGAAGGATCGTGCACGTGTTGTTGGTGCACGTGTACTGGACTATACGAGGGAGGGCGGCAAGTCTCAGGGAGACCTGACTTCCGGTTTGCAGTTATCTGGTACGCAAAGTATCCAGTCAAAACCTGGCACGTGAGAATGAGAAAAATGCAAGCAGACGACGTGTCCAGAACGAGGACGGAATGATGTATATACCACTGGTTGGATTTTTGGTATTATTTGCCAGAAATGTTTCTTGGTTGATCCGCTTCCAAATTCCTTCAAAATATTTTGATTCGCCCCATTGGGCGGCGCAAATTTTCTTATATGGCTATATTGAAAACTTTGAAAATCTTCTTGTCCGAAACCAATTTATAATATACTCAGGTGAGCGATAAAGAGCCATAATGGTCATCGTGTTTTATGTAACCTTTTGTTTATTGTGAGTGTGTTGTCTGTAATATCTTATGTTGTTCTTATGCCACGTTATTGTATTGCTTGATTATGCAGAACGAAATTATGTGTGGTTGTAAGGGTTCATATTTGAAATTATGTGTAAATAAGGCTGAATAAGCATACCGTTTCCAACATAAGGGGACCAATAAACTTTAATGAACACAATTGGTAATTTTTCATTAAATTAAGGGCAATAACTCTGGAGAAGAGAAAATTGACTGATCCAAATGAAACTTGACGTGCACTATGTTGGTACATAATTTATATTTATTTTAAGTTCCATGGAATTCTACCAGCCACTTACTGTGAAATGGCGGCGGACAGAATTTAAGCGTAATGGACGGACGAGAGGACGGACGGACGAGTAACGACTAGGAGTATGGATATTACACTAAGTAATTATCACGAATAAAAGCATTTTATGGCATATAAAAAATATTTATTTTTTTTAAATCAATATTCAGTTTTGGAAATGGTATTGTTAGGAAGAAAACGAAATCGAAAACTAAGTATTGTCCATTATGTCCTCAAGCCTTTTCATTAACACAAGTTTAAAGCGAAATTTTATGTCTCATAAGAATGTATGTATTAAACATGGTCACGAGTAGAGTGCTGGGATAGATAGGTGAATTGCTAACCAGGGTCCGAATTTTCAAAATTCGTAAGCATGTTATAACAGGATTAACTTTGTTTCTCTATTTTCATATGGAAATAAAGTGTACATAATAATGTGGTCAAGACGTGTTACATTTTGAATGAAAAGTTTGTCAGATAATCACAACAAATAATATAGTGAGTTGTAAAATAGTGTTATAATTGTAATTTTTATCGATGAAATAAGAGACTTAAGCCAGTTTTCCTTATGCCAAATCGAGAAATTGGAGCCAGTTACCTAACAACAGAACAGAACAGAACAGAACAAAACAACTCTTTATTTGTTTCACAGATTACAAAACATAAATATTTTGTAATAACATGTGAGTATATATAAACACAAAAAGGCATACAAAAATACACAAACAATGTTTAGTGCAACACTCCATGTGGGAAAGTGGTCACGGTGAGATGCTTCCTTTAATAGCAAAAAATAATTTTAATGGAAGAAATTGGGCAGAAAGGAAGTAATTTAACAATACATATCACATCGTGTAATATATTAAACTATACACTGACATTACGCATATTTATGTAAGTTTATCATGCACATTTATTTGAGCTTAATGTAGTTTTATTTAATAGGAAGATATACATCTATTTAGAAAGATGAACATCGAGATTCCAATTTCAAATAATTTCTAATACCACAAACATCTTATTATGTGTTGTCACAAACACTAACAAACACATGGAATAAAAACAACAGCAAACAAAATAATTATGCTAATAATGATAATAATAATGGTGATGATGATAATAATAATTATACAAATAATAATAATAATAATAATAATAATTATTATTATTATAATTATAACAATTATAATAATTATAATAATTAATTAACAGAAGCAGGCCATTGAGTTCTTCGTCGCAACGCAGGTAAGAGTTGCAGTGCAAAACAACTGCTCGTAAGTGACGGTTCGTGCCATTGTTTTCGTCGGAAGCTTGGTACACCTGTACCGGTATATACGGAGGAGGAAGGGACAGAAGTCAGTAACCACTTGCTTCCGGTTTGTAGACTTCTGGTATACGATTCACTTGACCTTAATCAGCATTTAAAGCCCGACAAGATGTTTCCAATTTAAACGTGGGACATATTATTCGAAAGACCAATTAACGTATGTCGTCGAACATGGGACATATGACACAGGGCAGACGTGGAACGGGAATTCGTGCAGACGACATTTCCGCATAAGTTCAGAACGAGGCAGGAATCGCAGGTGTATATGAAACGAAAGTTGGAGGGGTCGGGTGTCGTGAAGTACAATAACAAATAGCGATAGTATACTTGGTTAAAATTACAAACAATATTGATACACGGTAATATTCAACCATGCCGATTTGGAACTAAAATGCTAGGCACAGTACTTTATTCGTTGAATATTGGTAAGCTATACTCGTATCGTTGTGCCAAAAGTAAGTAGGTTTACCTGCCAAACATGTTAAGTTAATGTATATGAAATAGGTATTGTGGTAATACAACACACAAACAAGAGCCGTCAGTGGACAACGCGCTCGTCTATTCAAAGTATTTTAGTTGGTAAATATTTTGGAAAGTTAAAGGGGCATACATTTGTTGAAATACATAGCTGTGTTATGGAAATAATTTCATAAATTTATTCCAAGTTTTAAGTGAATACTATATACAGTTTAGAAATTATAAGACTTTGGAACAAAAAAAAACGTTTAACCCCAACAACTTACATGTGATCAGGGGGCATAACTCTGTCGAAACAGAGTTATGTGGATTGTGGCACCTGATGCTGTAGTTGATGACAAAGGTATATTCCAAGTTTCAACTGAATAGCCTATCAAGTTTTGAAGTTATACAACTTTTGAATATAAACTTTAACCGAAACTATATGTGAAAAAAGGGGGATAACTATGTGAAAAAAAATAAAACAGAGTTATGGGGAATTTTGCACTTGATGTTGGAATTGATGACAACGATATATTCCAAGTTTCAAGTGAATAACTTTTGTAGTATTGTAGTACATTATGTACAGTCATGAATAAAGATCTTACACTTAGTAATCGTCACGAATAAATATCATAAAGCAATTGTTGTGAACAAGAGCTGTCAGAGGACAGCACGCTCGACTATTCGAAGTATTTCAGTTGGTACATATATCGAAAAGTGGAAGGGGCATACATTTGTTGAAATACAACACTTTTAAATGAAAACCTTATATAGTTTATAACTTTTAAGAATTCGGAATAAAAACTTTAACCACAAAAAATATGTAAAAAGTGGGCATACCTCTGTACAAATACAAACCAGAGTTACGGAGATTGTAACTGAAACATAATTCGAGGTTTAAGTGAATAACACATTTAGATTTCAAGGTATAAGACTTCTGAATATAAACTTTAACCAGAAAACGTAAGTAAAAAAGGAGCATAACTCTTTTTTAAGATACAAAACAGAGTTATGGGGAATATTGTCCCTGATGCTGCAGTTAATGACAAAGGTGCATTCAAAGTTTCAGGTGAATAACTTTGTAGTGTTGAAGTCATAAGACTTTTAAATATAATCTTCAACCAGAAAATCATTTTGAAAAAGAGGCATACCTCTGTCAAAATACAAAACAGAAATATGGGATATGTTGCACCTGATGTTGGAGTTACAAATGTACAATTAAAGTTTCATGTGAATAACTTATGTTGATTTGAAAATACAAGACTTTTGAATATAAACTTAATCCAAAAGACCACGACCCCACCCACCCCATATGCAATCCCAAGCGAGGTCTCGATATAAGGTATCTATGTATTAAGTTTCATTAAAATATCTCAATGCGTTCTGAAGTTTTTGAGCGGAAACCGTTTTTCTATTTTTAGTAACAGTGACATTGACCTTGATCCCAGCCACCCCATATGCAATCCCAAGTGAGGCCTTGCTATAAGGTATCTATGAGTGAAGTTTCATTACAATAGCTCGATCCTTTCTCGAGTTATAGAGATATGAAGTTGTTGCACGCAAACTTTAACCTATGTTTTTAAGTTCAAAAAGTGGCATATTTCTGCTAAATTGCAGGTCAGAGTTATGGGCTCTGGTCAGTGATCTCACAAAATGATCCTTCATAATGTGAAGTTTCAATTGAATATCTGTAGTACATATAGAGATATGGAGTTGTTGCACGCAAACCTTAACCGGAGCATTACGCCGACGCCGACGAACGGGTGAATAGTATAGCTCCAACTATTCTGTGAATAGTCGAGCTAATAACATGAACAATATTATCTATGCTTTCTATTTGTTCAAACGTTCAAGCACTGCGACAAAATGCACTTGAATGCATTACAAAAATAATCAGTAACAAACCCACGACTTCTGATTCCGACGTTTACAATGATAGTAATTGCCCTTTCTCTTCCGAAATCAGGCCATTTTTTTATGTGTTTCGGGCAACCCTATTCACCTAGCGAAAACCCACCGACCCTAAAGTTTTTATTGAAGATTGTTTTTTTACGTGAAATCCGTATTTCCGTATATAACGTGTCTTTACAAAAAGTAAAAACAAACTTAAACCCGACCCTACCTAACTTTTGTGAAACCGTTGCCCGGTTTGGCCTCACTATAAAACTCAATTTTTGACATTCATGCTTGATTGTAGGTATGTTGTAATCAAATTAAGATTTCTAGAAATAATCATGAACCTGACATATAAGAACTTATTCACCAACCTGTTCTTAGACTTAAGAATAACGAATAGACTCAGACTCAATAAAAATACTTCGCAAATATGCTCGGTACCAATGTCACCATTGTCATTAAAGAGTATATGTTCGATTTTACAACAGATATATTTGCATAAATTAAACAACTAATAATTAATTTCCATATACTTCGATTTAAAATGAAAGAAAAGTTAATATGAACTATTGTTGAAAAACGCATAGTTAACTACTTTTTTTTTTCAGAAACTAGTTTTAGGCTGTACAGCCAGAAACTCCAATACATGTATATACGTTTACTGTACAGTTATTTTAGGTTACAGAACACTAATAAACGATGCAAAAGTCGAAAATCGTATTTGTTGACTCATTCGATATTGTATTCGTCACGTTTATGTTTATATGTCTGCTTTCAAGTTATTTTGTCACTTTCATCTGTTTTCTAGTATTCTTAAATAATTGATTCTTAAATAAATAATGGAATGATCGTACATACACACTTTTACAAATCGTTCTAAATAAAGAACTCTGTAATTTGAATTGCTGAATACCTAGACAGATTCAAGTAAACGGTTTACTTTGAACAGAACAGTTTCAAGAATATTCTTTATTATTGTGTCTTAAGTCTAAGAATAGATTGGCGAATACGGGCCCTGGATGCCAACATATATGTTGACAAAACTACGGCTGTTTTTGTTATAACAATAACATTTTCACCAGAAACCAATTCTACATGTGGTTATTTAAAACGGTATCTAGTTATTTTTGTCACCAGTTACAATCAATGCTGTCCAATCCAATAGCAAAAGCTGTCGGAAGACAGCACGCTCGACTTGTACTTGTCAGAGTAACTAGCATTTTTCTAAAACAAACTGTTTGGAAAGTAACGGCCAAACATGTTTCTAGTTTGAATAAAATCCCTCAAGCCAGTCAAGAGATAGAAGCTTACCGAAAAACTTTAACCTACCCAAATAAGTTTAATAAGTTACCCAAATAAGTTTCTACAAAAATACCCATAATTATGACACATTTTAACTAGAGTTACGAAACTCGGCCTATGGGTTCATTTTAATAATAAATGGTTAAAGTTTGAATAAGTAATCCCTCAAGCCATTCCTGAGAAACTAGCTTATCGAAAATCGTTAACCTAGGCGGACGACGACGCCGACACCGACGCCGGGGAGAGTAGAATAGATTGCCTTATCATCGAAAATTCGAGCTAAAATTAATTATCAAAAAACATAAATGCGATATTGTATTTTTGTTAAATATGGAATGTCTTAACGATTGTTATACCAAACACATCCGTAGATTTGGGAGAACATACAGCAATCATTATCAAGCATAAAGATCGTACTCGAAGTAATCAACACGAATGCACATCGCACACTAAGAAATTAACGCGAATAAAAATCGAACACTAATTAATTAACACGAAAAACGATCGTTATCAACACGAATAAAGATAGTTATTTCAGTAATCCTCAAGAATTTAATAGAACACTAAGTAATTATCACTAATAAAAGACTGTTCACCAAATAATCGTCACGAACAAAGATCGAACACTAAGTAATTATAACTAATTAAGGTCGTACACTAAATAATAATCAATAATAAAGATTGTACATAAAGTAATTGCCACTAATAAAGATCGTACATTACGTAATAATAACTAATTAATTTTGTGCATTAAGTAATTATCACTAATAAAGATCGTACACTCAGTAATCTTCACGAATAAAGATTGTACACTCAGTAATCCTCACGAATAAAGATCGTACACTAAGTAATCCTCCGGAATAAAGATCGTTCACTAAGTAATCGTCACGAATGTTGACATATAAACGTTGGACAATTTTAATTCATGATAGGTAAGTAACTCTTTAGGTTTATTTTTAACTTTGTTTATAAATAAAAAACAACAACATAACTTTCTACAATCTCTCGTATACAAGACAATTATAAAGTGTGTGTTTCTCAGAAAGAGACCAGTCGCCATGCTAGCATTTGAAATATGACAATTCTGTGAGCAAACACCTTTGGTTTCGCTGCCAATATCGGAGTCTTCCTAGGCTACATTTCATGAACAACAAAACAAAAACATGTATACTCGTGGCGATTTCTTTCGGTTCTGTCGTGGGAAGAGAAACTATTTTAGTTTCTGACAACCAGATCAGAAGATACTTCAATGTAAGTTGAGTAAATCAGCAGCAGAATCAAGTACCGGTAAATCGCGGTTGGTTCTTTCGCGGCGGGCAATCCCGGGGAATTTGACTAATTGTGTTTTGGGGGATCTAATTCCCCACCCTAGAGCCAAACATTTGTGTCTAAATCCCAACATGAGGGGATGCTTAATTGGTGTATCAAATAGCCCGGAGGCCAATATTACCGGGATCTAAAATCCGAACAAGGTATATTTTCCGGGACTTGCAGGATTATAGGAATATCTTCAGGTATTTTGTACATAATTAACAGGAAAACCAGATACTAATGTTTCTGTTATTTGTAAAAAATAATGAGTTTTTATTACATGCAAGGGTGTTAGGAGGTCACAAGAAGTCAACACCTCTGTGTTACAACGACCACAACTCACGTGCATTTGATCATAATCTAATCACCTTGGAAATATTTAACAAACTGTCATTGTTTCCGTTTGTCAAACTCATATTGTATGATGCTTCATGGCATGCCACATACTAAATATGAAAGCTCTCAGCCACGCAGTTTCAGAGAAGGTTTTTAAAGTGTTCCTTTTTTAAAAATATATTTAGATAATTCCTGTGAAGTTTGGTAAAAATCTGCCAAGCGGTTTATGATGAGTGGTTGTTTGAATGAAAATATTGACGCACGACGCACGACGGACAACGGAATAAAGGTGAGTATAAAAGCTCACCATGAGCACGTTGTGCTCAGGTGAGCTAAAACACGCATTTGGACGGGCGTAGCTATGTTATTTTTTAAATCAAAACCCGGACGCGGGTCAGAAAAAAATCGTGTTTACTTCGCAACAAAAAAATCATAATCAATTAAAACCATTCAACTGGTGTTCTTTGGACTATCGTGCACGTTCTGTCGTCGAGAAGCTTGTCGCTCGTGTCCAGTCTATTTCAGATGTTTCAATCCAACATTAGACACGTGACAAGCAGCAGACGCGCAGACAACAATTCGTGCAGACGACAGTTCTAGAAACCAGAAGGAATGATGTAGGCTACCGCGTAGAAGCGGAAGTTAGGGAGGCATCGGGAGTTTTGTCGCGTATGACAGGAGGCGCTATGCATGATCATATGTTTCATTAATCATATTTTTCACACACCTGTGAAGAAAATGATATAATTTGTTACATTTGTAAGTGTGAAGAATGTGATTGGCCAAAAACGGTGTATCTTTGAGGATCACAGAAGAATCACAAAAGAATAGGATTTAATTGCATATCAAAAATTGGGTGCGATAAAAACTTCACAGAACATGTCAAGAATAAAATTGTGCTGTGTAAAGAATAAGATCTCGATTGTCACACTGGGAAGAATCGGATACTATTTTTCACAGATGTGAAAACATGATTTGTGAAAACTATGGTCCTGCGGCGCTATAGGACCTCCAGTGTGCAGGGCCACGGGGTCGACGGCTGCCCTTTTACATTGACAAATTAAAAACAAACAATACTTCGTAACATTTTAGATGATATGTGTATATTTCAATGAAACGATTTGACCATTAAGGGACAGAATAATGTGCATGGAGTATGAAACAATGAACAGTAATTCCGGGTACATGTTATAAAGGCGCGTCAGATTAAACAGTTTTTCCCACACGACGAAAAATGTTCGATTTAGAGTTGTTTATCGGCTAATAAATCACAATTTTGTGTTTTGATGCATAGGAATTAAACCACGAGGGCGTTAGAACGACACATCGTTGTTTATTAGCAGATAAACACAGATAATACGAAGAATATTACTATTCTAACATGACCTGGTAACATATTCCGCAATTACAATCCGAAATATATGTTACAGTTTCGGAACTATTTTTCGGGTTGTTTATTGGTACCTTAGTTTAACAACGGTAAATATTGTTCTTAGTCTAGTATAGAAAACACAGTTCGTGTCATGTTAGAACATTACTTTTACATAACTTGCTAATGTTTTTATTTCCGCTGTTTAAGTTAAATTAAACAGCAGTTTTAACATGACACGCGCAGTTTTCTAAAGACAAAGAAGAAAATATTTCGTTGTTAAATAGCAAATAAACAACTCGCAAAAGTCGTAAAATATACTTTGCATTGTAATTGCAGAATATGTTGTCATGTCATGTTAGAATCAAAATAATTGTCGCTTAATCGTTGTTTATCTGTAATAAAGAACGATTTTTCGTTCAGGTGCGCGAATATTCGATTCGGTTAAATTTTCGATTTATCGTTGTTTATCGGCCAATAAACAACGATTTGGAGTTCTGATGCGTAGGACTTTTTTAAAAAGGGGCGTTGTTTAATAGCCACGCATCAGAACGACAAAGAGTTGTTTATTGTCCGATAAACAATGATAATGCAAATATTATTTCGATTCTAACATGAATTGACAAATATAATTGCAATTGTAATGAAAACTATATTTTTCTAAGCTCCGCTCAGAATCGGGACTTCTTTTTGCGTTTTTTTATTGGGTAGTTTAACAACGATAATGTTGTTCTTTGTTTATAGAAAAATAAGCGAGTAGTATCAGAACTCAAAACCGTTTTTATTTACAGATAAACAACTCTAAATCACAAATTATTTCTTAATTATACATGAATTCGTGGCGCCAAACAACGTGTGACCAAACTTACCGAGTATTTTCTCCACAGTTTATGCACCTATCAATGTTACAATATACTAATTCCAATCCTTATGTAATTTAATGTAAAAGCGATAACTTTTACCCAAAATAAATGCAACATTTTGCACCTACGGACCCTCATGACCATACCTTTTCTTACAGAGCATTCTAAGCTGAATTTATTTAAGCAATAAAAAGGGAATGTCATGTAATATGTAAGAAAGAACTCGACACTAAACAAAGATGACTGTTTTATCACCATCTTTTTACCGGCTACTTTCTAGTTCAATGTAACCCGTCTAAGCGCAAGTGTCATACTGTGGTCTCCAATCTTAAAACATATCAGTGATTTATTAGTGCATACCAATGTTTACCCTACCAACATCTCAAAAAAAAAAATCAAAGCAACTGTCTAAATCTAAAAACATGCCTTCGAGTTAAGCTTGTTGATTTATTTAGAGAGGACAGCCCTACACGACTTATTTATTTAGTGTAATGTGACCTCAACGTTTCCCCCCGGGGGGGGGGGAGGCGGGCAAACCCAGGGGAATTCGACTAATTGTATTTTGGGGGATATAATTCACCACACTAGGGTCAAGCATTTTTGTCTAAATCACGTCAATGGGGGATGCTTAATTGGTGCATCAAATGGCCCGGGGGCCAATATTACCGGGATCTAAAATCTTAACTAAGTATATTTCCCGGGACCCGGAATTATTTCGGCGTGTCAATTTCCCGCCTGTCGGGAATTGCTTTCAGTCTAAAATCCCGTATATGCCCGCCGCTCCCCCTGGGGAAAATATTGATAGGTGCATTAAGTTTATACAATTGACTTACCGGTAGAGATATATTTGACAAGTATATCAAAGATAAAATAAGAGGGCCAAATGGAAGCAGTTTCAGACAAGAACATTTTCAAAATGAATGTCAACCAAGGAACATATGTGCACATTTATTTTTAAATTCCGGTCGGTGGTTTCTGACAAGAAGATTTTCTAAGTTTTCTATATAACATGTAAGGACAACTGCCCAACCCCTTGCCTGTCATACTTTTTACAAATCAAAATGATTTGAAGAAATTTGGTAGAGGATCACCCAAGGAACATTTCTGTAAAATTATTTTGAAATGCATTCAGTGGTTTCAGACAAGAAGTTTTTTTTCAAGTTTTCTATATAGCCATAGAAGGAAAATTGCCACGATCCCCCTGTGGCTATGTTTTTTAACGAATCAAAATGATTTAAAGAAATTTGGTAGAGGGTCACCCAAGGAATATGTATGTGAAGTTATTTTGAAATCTGGTTAACGGTTTCTGAGAAGATTTTCAAAGTTTTGTATAAAGCTATAAAAGTAAAATAAATCCCCAGTCCTTGGCGGTCTTTTTTTTAATGAATCAAAATGAACATTTATGTGAAATTATTTTGAAATCCGGCCAGAGGTTTCTGAGAAGATTCACAGTTTTCTATATAGGTATATAAGTAAAACTGCACCCCCCCCCCTAGCGGCCATGTTTTTTTACGAAATCAAAATAAGTTGGAAAATTTAGTAAAGGGTCACATTTATGTGAAATTATTTTTAAATCCAAGCAGTGGTTTTGGACAATAAGATTTTTTTAAGTTTTCCAGTTTTGTAAGTTTTTGGTTGCCATGGCAACCAGAGTTTTCTAAAGAACCATCCCAGGAACTTTCCTGCTAACTTTGCTTAAAATCCGCCTAGCGGTTTCAGAGAAGAAGTTGTTTAAAGTAAACATATTATTGGCGACGACGACGACGACGGACAACGACGACGACGGACAGTGACTGACTAGAATAGCTCACCCTTAAGCACTTTGTGCTCGGTGAGCTAACAACAACAACATATGGTAAAACACGTGACCATATGTTTTATGGAGAACTTAGTTTTGTGAATACCTCACCGTTGTTTCACAATCATGATTTTGTTGTAGATGCAAATGCACATATAATAAATACTAGCGTTATGTTAACACTATTTTAACATGGAAACAGCACTTGATAGTGTTCACATTTTAAGTTTCATTTAACACATCGAAGTTGTCGTTTGTGAAGTTTAACAGATCATGTGACCTAAAATTAAAATGTATCGATTCGCGATTAATGTTTTTTGTCAACATGTAAAAAAACATTTTTTAATTTACTTGAATAATATAAGAGTGATGATAAATTGCTTAACAGAAACCGCAATATTATATAGAGAGAACACAAAATAATGCGTATGCGAAACATCTGCATAGCAATGACAACATTATATTTCCTGTATAATTCCGTGTAGTATTAAATGAAGAAGTATAAACATTAAAGGTGCTCACTCGTGCTAGAAAATGTGACACAACCAAACAATGCAACGACGTGACACAACCAATCGACGCAACGACATGACACAACCAAGCGACGCAACAACGTGACACAACCAACAAGCAAACGATACAACGACGTGACACCACCCAACAATGCAAGCACGTGACACAATCAAGCGATGCAACGACTTGACACAACCAAAAGAAGCATCAATGGCACAACCAAACGAAGTGACACAACCAAATAATAATAGTTAATCGATTGAAACGTTTTCTTTGATTTCAGGTGAAATAATTATTTATTAAACGATCTTTTCATTGAATAATGGAACAAAGAGTATAGTTCTTATTCAACCACACGAACAATAATTTGAGGAACATTTGTTATAATGGAGCAATGGAAAGAAAGCGATGCAACGACTTGACACAACCAAAAGATGCAACAATGGCACAACCAAACGATGTGACACAACCAAATAATAATAGTTAATCGATTGAAAAGTGTTCTTTGATTTCAGGTGAAATAATTATTTATTAAACGATCTTTTCATTGAATAATGGAACAATGAGTATAGTTTTTATTCAACCACACGAACAATAATTTAAGGAACATTTGTTATAATGGAGCAATGGAAAGAAAGCGGATAACCTTGCATATTAGCATATAATTATATACTCAACCAAAAAATAATAAACCTGACACTTCATAATTTGATACATTCTTTTAAGTTAAGCAGATTTTAAGCAAGTGCAGTAAAGAGGAGCATAACTCTGTTAAAATACAAAACAGAGTTATGGGGAATGCTGTATCTG